>PVJL010000336.1:395639-454644 GCA_004026885.1 Lyroderma lyra | reverse complement strand
GGTCTGGGGGGGACCGCAGCCCCAGGCAATGGCTTGAGTGCACGCTCGTGGGAGATGGATTCCGGAAGGGCGGAAGCTGTGAGGTCACGCACGTTTGCCGTCGTTAGCGGCTGCATTTTGGGGAGACTCGTTACCTAGCAATAGGTAACTGATAAAATTTGTATTCTGCTTATTTTCCCATTTAATTCTTTCTTAAATGTCTTACCAACTTATTCCATCTTATTTGTACCGATCATGTTTACACACCGTCAGTTATACGGACCGTGGTTTATCTAATTACTCTATTGGAGGACCCTTACTTCCTCCCAGTCTTGTGTACCGTAAGCGCCACTGCGGTGAACCTCTCCTTTTGTGCAGCACCTCTTCTGTTTCTGAGCTGTTCTCTCAAAACGTGGGGCTCAGTAAGGGTTAGGAATCCCCGTGCATTACTGCACCAGAGGGTGAGAATATTTGTGTTTGTCTCAATTCTGACTACACAACTTCACCTCAAGAGGGATAAATCGATACACTACCACCAGAAATGTATGAAAACTTCCCTTTGTCTCACCTTTGTCTTTTATTTGATTATTGGTGATATGATGGGCAAAGTATTTCATCGTCTTACAGATGTTAAAGGAAGGGATTATTCCACAGTCACCTTCTCTTCTTGGAGAAACAGAACTTATGGGAGGATCCAAGTGGTGAGATGAGCAGCTCAATGTCCCTCTGAAACAGTGCTGCCCCAGGGGACTTTCTGTGACAATGACAGTGTCCACCACAGCGGCTGCTGAGCACTTGAAAGGTGGCTCATGTGACTGACATGCTATAAAGTTTTACTTTATTTTATTAATTTAAAGAGTCACATGGGGTGACTATATTGGACCGCACCGTCTGGAAGGGTCAGTGAAGGAGTAGCTTTCTATCAGAAGGAAGAAGTTAGAGCGTGAGAGAGTCAAGTTTCCACCTACCCGCCAACACCAAAAACGGCCCTTCTTCCCTCTTCCCTGCCTTAAATAGAATTCCTACGGGGCTGACATTTAAAGCTCAGTAACTTCATCTCCCTGTTTGCTTTGGTAAGTGGTGTGTGTTCTCTGCCGTGTGAGGACAAAGCCAGGGCCACCGAGCATCACTGATGGTTGGGACACGTGGGCGCTTGATTGATGGTGAGGACTCCTATTTAACCCCTGCTTCTTCTCTCTAATATCCCTGCCTGGTGGTTTTCCAAACAACAAGAATTGTTGCGGAGGCTGGAATGGATGCGTGGATAGGTGGATGATTAATTGGATGGATGGATAGATGGATGGATGGATGGATGCAAGGGTAGATGGATGGATGGATGGATAAAAGTATAATAACTGACACTCAAAGTATACCTAGTAAGTGTCAGAATTTGAGTCCAAACTTCCCCTGTAACATTTCATTTTCATTCGATCCTCATAATATCCCGAAGAGGAAGGTGCCACAAGTTTTTCCCATTTGGCAGACAGTGAAACCGAGGAGACAGCCAGTAGGTGGTACAGCCCGTCCCGAGCCAGGTCTGTCGGCCTCCGAGCCCCACCCTGTGGCACGGCCCTCATGGTGCCACGCGGCTGCGCAGTGCCGACCCCGTGCGTTATTTACACCGCGCCTCGCTGTGCTAGTGGTGGTGCGGGGGGTGCTGGGAACGGACAGGCACCTCAGTTCTCTCCCAAAGTGGCTCTTTCACTGTTCATCGCTGACCAACTTCTAATGTGTCCGTGGCACACTAATGTGGTGAACGGTTTGCCTGGGGCAGAAAAATAAAGCTTCTGGCATGCAATTAAAACCTTGTCTTGCCCAATTGGGCAACTAATGGGATCAGCAAGAATGGGGGCTGCCTAGTTAAGGTGTAGTTTGCATCTCAGATCCATTTCGTGGGGCAGGTGACAGAGTGGCAGAGTGGAGTTGCCTGATGGCTTAATTAGGTAGGCGTCCGGGCCACCCTTGACTGCCCATGCACATGCACACGTGGGCTCACACACAACTGTGACCGCAAACACTTGCAGGGGACCTAGAGGCCGAGCCTCGCTCCGATTGGCCCGCCCAGCCTCCTGTCGTTCTGTCTCTGACCCGGAAGTGGAAATGCATCACGAACATTCCAGCTTCAGACGGTGGCATGTGTTCAGTGGTCCCCCTGCCAAATCCGAGGGCTCGTGCTGCCCTCAGCGGTGAATCGGAAATTAACACAAGGTGAGGGTTTTTTCAGAACATCCTGTGGGAATATTGCCAAGAGCTTAGGGTCCCTGTCCCTGGTTTTGTTATTAAGAGAGGTGTTGGGACTGTTTCCGCTGTGGTAGCCCCTGTTCACCAAGTCAGTTCTAGTTCACTTTGCTCGAGAAGAGTTACTCATAATTGAAACCAAACGTGTGTGAGTGAGACACTCGGACTGAGATGTATGTGTCCAAGGAGGAAGGCAGGCTCCCTGTCTGCATGCAGCTCGCATCAGGGCTGGGATACAAACAACAGAGGAGTAATATGTGACTAAGGTCATTTCAGGGGGCGGGGTGCAGGGGGATAAGGATTACGAAGAAAATAAAACTGATTCTGTAATAGTGAACGACTAAGAATGGGGGTAAGGAAAACATGAGGTACAGGGGCCAGAGAACGGTGACAGTTAGCCAGAGACCAGAATGCTGAGGCTGAGTCTGTCATACAAAGATGTGGAGAAAGAAGGGAGAGCGTTCATGCCGTGGGAGCAGCACGTGCGAAGGTCCTGGGGTGAGAAGAAGGTGGCTTTGTTCTTTCTGGAACAGAAACGTGGGGACCGATGAGGTGGGAAGATGAGGCCAAGTCACATATGACTGTGTCCTCTGCAGAGGAGAGTTTTTATTACATGTCGGTAAATACGAACCTCGCACTTACTGTGTCCACGCACACATTGGACATTTTTTATACGTTTTCTCTTTTGATGCCTACACGGGACGTATGAAGTGGACATTGTTTTCTCCACACAGGCAGGGCATCAAGCTTACTAACGTGCCTAAAACCACACAGGTAGCAAGTGGGGACACTTACATGTGTCTGACCCACCGGCTCACGCCCCCAGTCACCAGGCTCTGCTGCTCCTTAGGCTTCAAGATCAGATTCGTGTCATGGCCGAGAATGTTAGGGAATTAGGGAGTGTGTGTGTGTATGTGTGTGTGGCTCCCTGTGGAGAACATGCATGTTTGAGGGACAGAAACAAGAGAGGAGGTGGCAGAGAGCAAGACTGCAGCATTCTCTCAATCCGTGCTCTCATGTGATGGGGTGTTGCACCTCCCAAAAGGACGAAGGGTGAGGCGCAGTTGTGACTTCCCAAGTGCGATTTTTGCCAGGTCTGGCGACAGCAACACCAACTTTAGAATGAGGGAGATAAAGTTGAATGTGTGAATAACGGGGTCTGTCAGACTGTTTCTTCATGCCCAGGTGACAGAAAGTCCCTGGGACATTTGTTTATCTTTCTGACAAACCAATTGCCACAGTCCAGCAAAAACTGGCAGAGCAGGCAGCTCACCGCCAGGAAGGGGCAGTCCGATCGGTTTGACTGCCGGTCTTGTCGGGCACCAGTTGGCCACTGTCCCTTTGGACGTAACGGGAGCGTGGTTATGTCCACAAGACAATCAAGCGTACTTTGGAGTTGGTCAGGTTAGAATTTCTCAACCTTGTCACTATGGACATTTAGAGCTGGATAATTCCTTGCTGTGGGGCTGTCCTGTGCATTGTAGGGTGTTTTGCCAAAATTCTGTAGATGCCAGTAGCATCCCACCCCAAGTTGTGACACCGAAAACTGCCTCCAGACATTGACAAATGTCCTCGGGAGAAGAAATCTGCCCATCCCCATGTAAGAATGCCTGGCCTATTCAAATAGTCCGGGTTTACTGAGAATGGAATCTGTTCTTGGTTTAACTCCAAAACAGAAAAAATATACCCAAATATACCAATGCTGAAGCTAAAAATAGCATCTATGGCTATTTAAAGACTCTGCCTTAGAAAACATCATGGTGACATTGGAAAAATTGATTTGTACAGATTCAGTGACATACTCTGAAAGATATTTTTGTTCCCCGTCTCTCTGTGTTAGTCAGGATAATTAATGCTAACTGCTCTAACGAACAACCCCAAATCTCAGTGGTCCAACACAGTAAATGTTTGCTTTTCACGCACGTACTGTCTGATGCTGGTCTCCTCCAACTGAGAACTCGCATGTGGCCTTCTTTATAGGATAGCTTTAGCATCTGGAACATTTTGGAAGCCAGAATCCCTGAAGAAGGTGATGTATATCATGTCTGCCCACATCCCATTGTTTAGAATCCAGGTCACATGGCCGAAAACAAAGCAATCTGGGAAATGTAGTCTTCCTGTAGGAAGAGGGAAAGGAAACAGGACTTGGCACACGTAGCAATACCTCAGCCACAGTCTCAGATATCCTGTTCATTTGGTGTATCCAGTGGTCTGAGTGACAAATAAGCAGTGTTCACTGTGCTGTGATGTGCCCGAGTGAGGCTGGCATCAGAATGGAAAGATTCCCTGCTCGCCATCACCAGTTCCGATGCTGGTGGCCTGTAACTGGGCTTTGAGTGTCTGTGCTTCCACCGGCCCTGAGTGGGGATGCTGGGTAGGCACCTTGGCTCGTTGGTATCAGACCTCAGGAGTCTTGTACCTTCATTTCTGCCGCCCTCCTTTGGGGTAAGATATTGAGAGCTGGGTACCGTTTCGATGCTTCCTTAAAAGCAAGAACCGCGGTGTTATGTCAGCTCATTTCTGCTCTCCCTTCAGCTTCTGATAAACTCTACAAGCCCCAGTTGTTTCAGCTCCTGGCTTCTCAGTACCACCGCATCCTGTCTCCAAGCTGCCACCTTTCCCCCCACAGTGTCCCACATACGCAGCCAATTCTTATGAAATGCAAGTCTGTCCGTTTTAATCCTTCGCCTAAACGCAGCCATAGCTTCCCGTCGTCCTGGGATCGAGTCCAAATGTTTTATCATCTACCTTAAACACCCTTTTCTGAGTCTCTTTCCAGCCTATTCCTAAGGCTAGCCTGGCCCCTGACACACAGTAGGCCCTTCCAAAACATCTGTTGAGGAAGTGAGTCTGCAGGATGCGGTGAGTTTGCGTATACAAGGGCTGTCCAGGAAAAAGAACGGACAGCCATAAGGGCCTCTCGTGTTCGTAGTAAGTGGCTGGATACTTCCCAGACAGGCCTCATATATAAACACAACCTTATCAAAAAATTAGCTGGAAGGCCTCCTTCCCCTTCTTAATCAGAAATCAGTTTATATCAGTTCTTCGCAGTGTCAACAACTCAAGTCTTAAGAAGAGCTTCTATTTTCACAGGAGCTTGGATATCACTTATAAATTTTGCACATGCTCATTCCCAAATACATGCTAATGTGTACGTTGTAATATACTTATATAAAAATACGTATATGGATAGTTATATGTATATTCATTGTACTATATACTCATATACTTATAATACAAACTTAAGCATACTGTGAACGTATGTATGTATGAGTGTGTATATTTGCATATATACGCTCTTTTATTTTCTTTCTGATCTTCATACCAACATGATGGCAAGAATGCTATAGTTGCAAAACAGACGTGAAAACTGAGGCTGGCACAGGAAAGTGGACTTGAGCAGAGTCCCCCAGCACGTAATTGCAGAGCGGGGCTTGCAGTGGTCATCTCTCCGGCCCCAAAGCCCACACCTGCGTCCTGCTTTTACACTGCCGTTTTAGAGCTCGGCCCCTTCCTGCTTCACACTGCCGTCTGCACTGTAAACACAGTCGCTGATGTTCGGACCTGAGCATCGTGGCCCGAACACAGTAGGCTGCAGCCTGCGTCCGCTGGCATGTGGCTGTGAAGGAGCCTGACCAGCTTCTCTCCGGCATGGCTTTGTATTTCCTAGCAGGCATGTACCAATATTTGATCCCTCTTCATTAAAAGAGTTTGGCATCATTTTTTTTTTATTCAAATGGAAACAAAGTATGGTCCATTCAGCAAATTTGTTCAAGATCTGCGCCCACACAATGGGAGAAAGCATGTTTTCCTTCTGTGCAAGATGGAACATTCTCTCTCTCTCTCTCTCTCTCTCTCCCCCTCCCACTTCCCTCTCCTCTCTCCCCTCGCTCCCCTCGCTCCCCTCTCTATTTTAACCAGGGTCTCTCAACTTTGACATTATTGAGCTAGATAATCCCCATCATGGGGGCCGTCCTGAGCACCGTAGGATGTTTAGCAACATCTCTGGCCTCTACCCACTGGATGCCAATAGCATCCCCTCCCCCAGTGGAGCAATCAGAAAATGTCTCTAGACATTGCCGCATATACTGCCGATTGAAAACACCGATATATGTGGTGTTTAAAAGGTTTAAGATCAAATGAGGGTGAGATTCATGCTGCTGAACTAGGAGACCTTTATATAATTAAAGAGCATTGGTTTCACTTCCTCAGGGTGATCGGTGTTGGGTGTCAAAACGCTGGGGGCAGGGAGACGGGGGTGTCTTGGCCAGGCTCTAACCCGGCCAACCACATATCTCTCTGGTTTTTCTTTTTCTCTAGCCTCAAATCCCTACACCTTTTATGAGGATCCTCTCCAAAAGTGGAGGGGGGCCGGGGGAGATCATAAAAACAAAAGTTAAAAAAAATAGAAACATAGTTTTAAAACATAGTCTGTCCAGCTAATAGAATTATGCACCACAGCTTAAATTTAGACATCGAGTCTCATCTCTTACTTAAATGTATCTGTGTGTTTTAATAGGAACATTCAGCTTTGCTTTTATTAATGCAAAAACATTAAGGCACCAGCCCTCGATCCGAAAGCCTTAAAGGGCTGTTTCCAACAGAACCTGTCATAAAGTGTGCTCTCAGGCGTGTCCCCTTTAAGAGACTCCAGAATTAAATGTTCCCGTATGTGAATTTTATTTTGTACAGCACATTTGCTTTATGGCTACAATTAAGTTAGATGTGCCGATAACAATGTCTGTTTTCCATTTTAAATCGCACATTTCAGACAGTGTGCATTGTTTTATTATCTAATCCACATGCTTTTAATTGCAATTATGGTCCCTTATGAGTCCCCTGGGAGGGCATGATTGCAATTAAAAATGTAATTTAAATGTTAATTAATTACATTCATTTTCTAAACTGGGAAAATTTCATTTATTATTTTCATGTGTTGTGCACTTATCCTAAATGCATTACCTTCTAAATGTTTTTTTTTCCTAAATTAAGTGTTATGTTTATAAAACAGGGTGTTTAATATCCTTTAAAATTTTGTGAGGGTGTTTGTACAAATTATTACCTTAAATTAATTGATTCGGAGCTATATGTTCTACATATAATAAAAATAATTTTGTTGATTTTTCCTGGGATAAAATATAGCATCAAAATATGTGTTTTCCCATTTATTTCCTGGCAGACTTTGATATGAAGAGGCAAGTCTGTACTTTTTTATTATTATCATTATTATTTTTTTAAACAAAGTGAGAAAGTTATTGTTACTACAAATGATACAGATTATTAATATGAAAAGGGTTTTTCCCTCCAGATGAAAATTCCAGTCTAAGGGGGAAATTTATAGTTAGATTCATAAGTCATCCCACCTCATACACATAAATAAGGGGGAGCAAAAACGGACCGTGAGGATATGAAGCCTCACAGATCGCTGTAACTTTCTAGGGCCAAAAGCTTTAATGCCTATCCCAGTTTATCTGCCCAGGTCTATCAGTTTTCTGTCTGTCTGACTTGGGCTAGCATAAGAGGGTCATTTTAGAAATGAAGAATTATAAAGAAACATCTCTCTACTTTAAACTCTGAACCATATCAATTTGGTTAGTTTTAGCGAATTAAAGTGCAACTCCCAACAGAACAAGAATCTAAGTGTTTCTCTTAGTTGTGTTCCAAGTATATATACTACTACATGCAGTCAATTAATAAAAGTTTTTGGAGGAATGTTTTTTCTTTTAATTTCTTCTTCAACGTGCCAAATCTCTCTTAAGGTCTTTTATTTTTTAAATGCCTGCTCTGCTGAATTCTGCCTATTGTTTTTTATTTTGGTATTTTTTTTCAGGTTTAAAATATGCAAAAGGTATCTTAGGAAAATTCTAGTGAGTCAATAGTACCCACTAAACTGTAGACTGCTTCGTGGATAACTGAGGAAGAAGTAAGAGAAAAATGAGCAAATTCAGGCTTCGAATTAGCGTGCTCAGCACACATCTATGGGGTCTTTACTCTGGGCTCTTCTAGGCTTGAATAATTTCTAAAATTTACTTTGTGCCTCCTCTGGGCCAGATATGTTGTTCAATTCTTAAAATACATACATACAATAATACATACATACATACATACATTCTTAAACCCCTAAGATGAATACTATCACGTCTCTATTTAACAGAGAGGGAAACTGATGCACAGAACATTCCGGTAACTTGCCAGCCTTCCCAGTGTAAAGCAGGCAGAGTCGTGTTCGGTGCCCTGCAAGGCTGACTCCGGACTTGACGTTCCATGCTACGCTCTTAATGAGAACAGGAGGAAACCCTGCCAGACCTGGGAGGTGACAAGGTGCACCCCACAGAGCAACAGTGGGGTTAGAGCTGGGCCCTGCTGTGCAACCCCAGGGGCTTGAACCCACTTAGCATTCGTGTACCCTGGGATGAATTAGGCCCCTCGGGAAGGCTCCGCTCGCACTTCCGTCGGACGGGGCGACGGGTAGCTTCCTCACAGGGTGTGCTGAGGGCTGGGCGCGCCGGCAGGTCTAACCCCGCTCACACGGCGCCCGGCCTTCGGCAGTGGGCACCGCGATTCACCCTGGTGCGCAGTACGGCCTCTGCCTTCAAGAAGCTTAGCGTTTCGTTGAAAACAGGAGTAAATGAGGAAGGGCAAAAGAGAATGCCTTCAGCAAAGAAAAAGAAAGCAAAACAAAGCCAAATAAAAATCACTCAGGTGTCTATCAGCAGAGCCGTGGTCAAATACCAAGTGCACGTGACAGGTAGATGCTAAAACATAGGGCCGCCCGCCCCTCTGACCTGGGCTCGGCTGCTGGGAAAAGGCAACGTGCTGAGCACCCGGGCGACGAAGCCGGGGGCGGGCGGATAAGTAGGTGAGAAAGTCGGTATTTTGGTCAATACGTGAACATGTTCTGGAAGGATCCCCACGAAACCATAACCAGTGAGTGTCTGAGGGCTGGGATCGCAGGGCACAAGCCAGATTTAAGTTTTTGCTCCCTGCTTCCCTCCTCTCCGTGTAGCATGCTTTCTGCCTCCCTGAAGTCCATGCAATACTTTTAATCTTAAGTGAAACTTCAAATTACACACACGCACTCCTATGAGAATATGTCCTTTCAAAGCAAATTCAAGAGAGAAAGGGAAGAGAGGGGGACATCTCTGGGAGCCGGAGCCAGGGTGGCTTCATGCATGTGTCTTCATAGTTGTAGGGGCTTTAGAATGAAGGAGACAAGATGTCAACAGGACCGGAGCAAAAGCAGCGTTAAAGCCGGGGGACAGTTGTGTGCTTGCCCCGCGTCAAGGTGGGAACCAGTGGGACTGAGAGACCAGGGAGAGGTCAGTCCTTTTGCTACTATTTACATCTATAAAGAATACAATTGAGTCAAAAAAGAAAAAGAAAATAAGCATTTTCTTCCCGAGACCTTCCCATCTAAGCAGAAACCTTCACAAACCCCACTAGCATCTGGGAATTGGGAACCCTAAGTTTTACCATTTTGAAAAGCAACCGTTCCAGGGTCCTGTCATCATCCCCCCAACCTTTTGTTTCATTAAAGCAGCCAGCAGCGGGGAGCGGTACGGCCGGGCCAGCGCTGCCCCGGCGAGCGGCCTGCCCACGGGCCTGCTTCGGGGTGCACTGAGGGTGCGACACTGGCCCCGGTGGGGGGTCGTAAAGCTCCCCTTCGCCTGCCGCTCACATGCCAGCTACCAGGACACACGAGTTTCCTCTTCAGGGAACCCGAGATGGCACTTAGGGCGGCTGAAGTCCAAGGAGGGACAGTCCCAGAGTGATGTTTAGACAGATGCAGAGTCACGAGCGGCCGTGGCTTCAGTCCCGAGCAAAACTGTCTTAGTGATAAGAAAGTGGGAAGGTGACAGGTGGGCGATGGGATGAGAAAGACGAACAGGACATCGCAGCCTGCATTCCACAGGGTCTCCAGGGACACTGTCCTCCCACGCCGTGACTCGTCTTCACGCTGCCAACGTCCTCTCGTCGCCGAGCTTCCTTTTGCTGGCCTCTGAATGCCACGTGGCCGTGCCTTGCGGGTGATTCGGGGCTTTGGGGTGGTGACCTGGGCTTTCCGTGCTTCCGCGGTGGCTCGCAGCAGTCAGAAGTGAACCGCGGCCACGAAGATGTCACCCGCCTCCCCACGTTCACCGCCACCTCCCCGAGCACATACACGGTCACGGCGTTGTCCCGTTTCTCCCAGGAGAAACTGAGGCAGCGGGCGGGGTGGCGGGCCATGTGGTGACACGGGAACCAGTGCCAGATTGACAGACCCCATCGGCTCTTCCGTCGTCCTTAGGGTCGCCGCGGTGGGTCCCGGACTGCAGACTTGGCTAGAGTGTCACACACACTGCCCCCCACCCCGCATGCCTTCACGGGGCCACTGGTCACTGACCGTGGGCCGCGTGTCCGGGCTGGGGAACGCTGCAGTGGACAGGACCGCCCCCTAGTCTCATGGACACCATTCTCTAGCAAAGCACAGAGTAAAATTAAAAAAGAAAAATAGAAAAGAAATGGAACCAGGTGATTCCAGATTATCACACGTTCCGTAAGGACACAGCCCCCCCTCAGTCCCGCGGCCTGCCAGCACCCGACAAAGTTCGATGGCCCCCCACCCCAGCTTCCACCGTCGCTCACAAGGCACTGGGCCGCGGGCGGGCTGGCGGCTGTAACGAGTCTTTACTCTCTCAGGACAAAGTCACCTCCCTTCCAGGCTCTCCTCGCCGTCTCTCCTCCGCGTTTTCCTCCTGTTCTCTCTCTTTCGCCTTTTGATGTCCCTCGGAGGCTGGCCGAACGTCTTGTCCTCACCCCTGAAGTCGCTGGACCTCTGTAGCCAGCAGGTGTCAGAGACGGACCTTTTGGGGGCAGGTAGCTTCTGGGCTCAGTCCCCCCAGTCCCTAGTGCAGGGGCCCGGTGACCAGGTTTCTCCACGTCAGCAGAGAACGTATACACTGCGATGGTGACTGGCCATTCGGAGAGTTGTCTCGGGTCCCATATACGATGCACTGACGCTAACGATAGCTGATGAGCTAAAAAGAAGAGTCGCAAAAAAATCTCTTACTGTTTTGAGAAAGTTCACGAATTTGCAGGTTGGACACACCTGCTCCAAGTCCCTCTCCTGGGGCTTGTTGTCACACGTTGTCATGCATGTGACCGGGCGCTCCCTTCTAAGCCGTGCACCGTTCGTATTGCCCTGATTACTGTCCTTGGCACCCACGGTCAGGACAAAACCCCCAGTTATCTCCCAGGGCCAAAGTGAAGGTAACAGGAGATTCACAACATAATCAGCGTTGTTACCTCAAAACTGTGTTTTTATTTAGAGGTGCGTCTCTTGATGTGCTTTTCTAGCCAACCTGCCTTACGGTGGGGACGAGAACACCGGAAACAGCTGCAGGGACGGGCTCTGTTGTCACTCAGCGATCGGGGGGTGGGGCTGAGATGCTGTACATCAGGGGCCTTCATGTGTCCCCGATGCTTCTGGTCCCCAGACCACACTTTGAGAATCAAGGTTCAGACTTGCCATCTCCTTCCTGCTCCTTCCCGTATGACTTCCGGGGACTCACAGCCCCTTCCTCTCTGGGGGCTCTTTCTCCATAAAAAGATATTAAAATAGTATTTTTATGACTACATTGATGTACGAGGGCTGTCTGGAAAGTATCCAGCCCTAAATGCCTCTGTTTTTCATACTACAGGGCTGGAAACTTTGCAGACTGCCCTCGTACACACAGACAGCTGTGTGACTTCCGATACTGAAACATTCTTCCCGGGTACGACCCCCACAGTGGCCACTGCAGAAGCCGGTCCCGCCGGCCCTTCCTGACTTCGTGCCGAGATTCTCGGAGCCTCAGTCTGTCCGTCTGTGCCGTGGGGGTCACGGACCTGGCCCGTTGTTTGGGGCCTCCGCGTGGTGCCCCGTGCGTAGGAAAGCCCAGGAGATGTCAGCTTTTGTTACGAAAAGTTGCCTGACTCCCACTAACCGTCCTCGTCTCGTGAGCGATGCACAGTCAGAGTCTATATACGTTACCTCTTCTCTTAAAGCTCTTTCTGCTTGATGTGTCCTACCGGTTACGGGACCTGGATAATTTCCATAAATTAACCTCTGTTGCCTTCCATTTCTGTGCTACCCTGCTGTTCCCCTTCTAGAAGGGCCCCATCATCTCTTGGAGGAAGCAGACAGCAGTGGCACGGTGACTGCTGCCGTGACACTCAGGGGCTCCCGCGGACACGCAGGCACTCACTTAGAGCTTGGCCTCTCACCCCTCACACCGACAGGAAGGCAGCACAGCGCCTGACGGGTCTCGGCTTCGCGCGATGCCTTTGCCGTCCCTGTCGTCACGTTCTTTGTTTCTCTTAGCTTCTGACTCCTGGGTTTTTAGTTTCCCCAACCCTAAGACTCCATCGACAGCGAGGCACAGCAAGGGTTTAGCAACAGCTTTGTTTGGGGGCAAGAGCCTGCGTGAGAGGTGGGAAGAACCCCGAGCATATTCAATATTGCAAAATGAACCCCAATTTCATGTGAAAATTAAAACAAGGTGGTTTCCGCTGTGTGGAAGAAATGCAATCATGTTTTATGAGGTTTGATGAAAATCCTGAAGTCATCAGCCTCACTTTAGAAGGAGATGGACCGCACGAGCACTTAATTTTTGCTTTGCTTCCCTGGTATTTTTATGTCTTTCCACATAATCACGGCATCCGGGCACCGACCTGGAGATGCAGAATTTGCTATAAATTTGGATTTTTAAGCTACACCCTCTTGCTTTTTAAATTTTCTCCTGCAGGAATTCCTATCACACATACACTTGGAACTGATAATTTTAGATCAAAAGTTTTCGTAGGCACTTTGCATAGCGATTCAGAGCATCGATTCATTCATTAAACGCACAAGCTGAGCTTTGAGTCTGCTTTTTAGAACGGGGGAGGCAAGTCGAAACCCTGCCAGTTAGTGGTGGGACTGTGTTCTGTCGGGTGTCCTCATCGCGGTCCCAAATCTTTCTCTTTGATGTATTGTCTGATCTCAGTGCCTTTCTTGATGGAAGTGCTGTTTGCTTGGTTTTTTGCTTTTTGTTTGTTTGTTTGTTTTTGTTGTTGTTTAATTGCAAGAGCATCTCTTTCCTCAGAAGGGGTTTCCATGTGCACGTCTTTTCCCGGTTCGTTCTAGACAGACTCGCTCTGCTCCCAGGGCTGGTCTCCACCACCAGCCTCGATTCTCCAACAGCAGGTGGGCGGAGGAACCCTCACACCTCTAGATGGGAAATGCGGAAAGCATTCAGAAATGTCCACCCTCTTTGTTTCTAATCGTCATCGCTTAATCCCATGGGCTGCTCCAGGAATTTCTGCCTAGGAGAGAGCTCACAGGTGGCGTTGCAGGTCTGCCTGACGCACTGTGATGGCGGGTCACAGGTGAGGCGTCAGGGGGACACGCAACTCTCAGGGGAGACAGGGTCCCTGGCTGCCCCAGGAGCTGAGTGGGCTTTCTCTGTGACTGTTCAGAAGAGACACACCCTGACTGTGAGCACCCAGAGCCCTGTCCACCCCCTCCCCTGACTCTCAGGGGACCCAGCGCCATTGTCCAGGCTCGCTTTCCTGGGAAACGTGGCTCCTTCACAGCAATGCTTCACATGGGCCTGTAGAGCCACTGACACGTCCACACAGGCGCCTTACACGTTTTAGGTTCAAACCAGATCATACCGAGGGCCAGAGCAGATAAATGCCAGGGGTTTTTTTTTTTCATCGTCAAGGTAACGATAACAGATTCACTAGAATTTACATAGCACCGAAGTCGATTTACATGCTTATTTACTCTGTTGTTCTCTTTTTTTTAAAAAAAAAATGGAGTTACCCTAGCAACTGTAATACCACATGATGTTCAGACTAAATGTAACCGAAACACCTTCTGAAAAGAAAATACACATTTCACCAGATGCATCTTGTAGACGCATAAAGTGTCATTTATAGAGTTTGGACCCATTTTAGAAATGATGGGTGAGGTTCATGTGGCATCCAGTTCTTGTCTCATTAATTACTTGGCTGGCTGCAGAGGTGCTCTGAGGAAAGGTGGCCATTGGGCATGGCATGGGGATGGCAGCTGGATGGCCTGAGCCCACCAGCAGACAGAGTGCTTCTCCGGATTCCCTCTTGTGTTACACTCTCGTGTGTGGGTAGAATTTATTAATTCATTCAAACTTCGTCCTAATTTTAAGAATGATGGCCTTTTCCCTGGAGGGGATGGTCTGCTTAGTATGAAGAGGGAGCTCAGAGCAAGCTACCCTAACGTAGGAGAGACAACCAAGAAATGGCGACGGCCATGGTCACCGCCGGCCAACGGGGCCTTCCTTCAAGTTTTCCCAATTGCTTTGCGTAAGCTTGCGGTAGGACACGGCTTCCCTCGGGGGTCGCACCAGGGCAGCGCTGGTGGATCTGGGTTCCGTCCCGCCTGCTCAGGATAAAGAGCAACGAAGGAGACTCCGTAGTTCCAGGCATTCCCGTCGGAAGGTCACGATGGCCCATGTCCTCTGTCTACACGCTGCTTTGGTATGTCCCGTTCGGAACAAGGGGTTCGTTGCCTTGTGGGTCGGACGTGCGGCTTCCAGAATCAGAGTTTTGATCGTGCAGGAAGCAGAAATGAGGTCCCAGGCTCACCCTTGGACGCACACCTTGCCATGGCTGTCAGGGGCCCTCAGCTAAAGCCCCAGGCACTCACCTGCATGGGGGGACCCTGGCTGCGCCCCCACCTTACCCGCAGGCCCCCCGCCCCATGGGGCTCGGCGGCTCTCATCTGCCTGCCTCCCCGGGCCCTCCGAGCTCGGCCGCCCCGTTTATCCTGACGTAGCCTCCGCTGTCCCGGCACAGCTGAACCGTCACAGCTCACAGTGGAGGACCCTCTCCCCCACGCCAGCTCTGTCCTATCCGCAGCGCCCGTCACTCTCCGCCATGCTGCTGCTCCTGTCCCCGTGTTGGCTGGCTTGCTTCTTGTCTGTTTGCCCAACAAGAAGGCAGGTGCCCTGGGGCAGGACCGCGTGGGTCCCGCACAACCACGCCCGGATTCCGATGGCCCCAGGGACTCCATCGCTGCTCTGTGCATATTGACTCTGTACATGAGGGTCCGGGTGAATGTTGTCTCTAACAGACCAAGGGAAATACATAGAAGCTCAGCATCTCTCTTGAAAACAGTGTTTGGGGAACACAGAGGTCTGCAAAGGTGCACCGAGCGTGCGGAGGCAGAAGAGACCTTTGACAAATCGGAAGCCCCGAGGAGGGGCAGTCACTGCTTTTATGTAGAAATCGGCAGCTGTCCTGAGACAGCCCGTGTTGCTGACCATAGCCATTAAACTTAACCAAACAGGATTAAAAGGGTGGGGGTGGGGGGCCAGCAGTGCTCCCCCTCACGGAGTCCCCAGTCTACACAGATGTTAGGCAAATTGTTGCAAATGATTCATTAAATTCTTACTTAATGGGATGAAATTAATTATGTTGATTAGTCACTTAACAATTGCTAATAACACGGTGTACCTTCTGCCCGAAGTCTCTCTCGCTTTTGGTAACCTGAGGCCCCCCTCTTCCCTTTGAGACGCTCACCTTCTCAGTGCCTGACCGCCCAGGACCCAAGCCCTGAAGTTAAAGCCACTGTCTCTGCCTTGTCTCTCCAGACAACGCAAGGTATTACCATCCTACGTTTCTGTTCTCACAAGGCAGGGGCGTGAGAAGAGCCAGCACGGGTCAGCCACTTGAGAGAGAAGATGTGACAGAAAGTCCACTCCACCGGTTTCATGCACCCCGGGGAAGGCTTTGGGCGTGCGCGTGGTTGCTGCCCACCCCACGCTGGCCCCGGAGTGTGAGCCTGAGAGGACGGAAGTCACTGAGGCAGTGCCACCACTCACTCCCTTTGCAATCCCCTCCCCTCTGCAATGGGTCAGAACTTCAACTTGCTGTTTTGCCTTTTTTCTTTTTAACCTTCTGTCCCCAGTGGTACTGTGACTTTACAACAAGTGTCACGAAATGCTAACAAATCATCTTTCTATTTGTGCTTCCTTTGCTCCACCCCATCCTGAGCACCAAGATCTGTCAGCCCTTAGAGAATCTGAAATGTTGGATGGGTTGGATTTCGCCACCAAATTCATCTGAGCATTTACTGTGTGTCATGCCCTGGACCACGTTCCTGTGAACACAACAGAACCAATCCAGGTTCCTAAGATGAATGTATTTGACTTACTTTTTCTGAATTTTAAGATAGCTTCATGTTAATGTTTTTCAGAGGTCAGTATTTATTTTTCTGAGTATTTTATTCTTTTTTAAAAAAAAATACCCTTTAAAAAATGACAGAAGGAAAGCATGTGAATTGTAAAATATTAGAAAATAGCGACAAAAATAAGAAAATAAAAACATCTTATTCTCAGTTATCCAGAGATTGCCACTGTGGTGTGTGAACTTCCAGAACATTCTCTGTGCATAGATGTATATTTAAGTAAAATGAAATCATAATGCACCTGCTATTGCATAACCTATTATTTTCCGTCAGCAATATTTATTTTCCATTTCCATAATTTTTACCTTTTTAATGCCCAGACTGTATCCATATTGTTCCAGGTGTACAAAATTGTTCGTTTCAATTGGATAGATCAAACTACTGCCAAATTCAGGGTCACATGCTGTCTCCAGTGGTTTTGTCCCATAAATCTTATTTTTTAATCTAACGCAGTCTCTTCCTCATGACCCAGAGCCGTAGAAGAGCCTGAGCCAATCGTCCTGAAGAGGGTTGGCTTCCAGCACAGACGAGTTTTTACCATAACACATCAGAGATGCAGACTCCGTTATAATAATCTGAAGGCACGGATCCTGCTCACCCCAACATTAGCGATGCCCCAAACGTCTCCTGAACAAAGAGGACGGCAGTTGGATCGGCCGGTGGCACAGGCGTGCTTACGCACTTGCGACTAGAACGTCACGTCTAGGGCTGTGCTCTCCCCATCGCCCATCCACTTGATGGTTTTCACACTAATTAGGGATCCTTTGCCTGAATCAGTCATTTAATTAAGTGTTTTATAAAAAATGTGTTTCTACATTGATCATCAGAGTCCAATCATTTTATTGAATCTCAACATTCATTCCTATATTA
Organism: Lyroderma lyra; assembly: GCA_004026885.1. Classification (NCBI taxonomy): domain Eukaryota; kingdom Metazoa; phylum Chordata; class Mammalia; order Chiroptera; family Megadermatidae; genus Lyroderma; species Lyroderma lyra. The sequence continues at coordinate 437,327 of PVJL010000336.1, read as the reverse complement.
TAGCTCTTATAACTCCAGGCGGAGAATGATACAAGGTGAATGGTATCGTGAAGGGTGTCATCTTAAAACCTGGGGTGTGGGTGGGGAGGACCTGGCTCGGTTCTGTTGTCACACTGTCTTCGTGCCCTGCGCTCCCATCCATTGACCATCATTGATTGGACCTTTCGCTATCACGTGCTCTTATTAACTTCATTCATACTTTCTTTTGACTTCAGCTAGTGGTGTGTTAGAGCCAGCGTGTACTATCAAGCCAGAGTTTTGAGAACTTGGCAGAAATATTCATGCTATGGGAATTGGCAAATGTTATAATTTGGCCTTTTTAAAAAAACAAGAGCTAGGTATTAAACATTTACTGGCCCGCCCCTGCTTTACACCATTGATTTTTTTAAAGCCTGGCTCAAAATCAGAATTGCCTGAAGAACCTTCCATAATACAAATTTCAAAACTCCACTGCAAGCATTCGGAATCAGGAACTCTAGGCTGGGAGCTCTGCACATCCGTGTCTTTGATAAAACTCTGCAGGAAACTGTGTGAGGAATCGAGGATCCCTAGTGAAGCCATCAGGTCCAGGAAGAAAACTCAGCTCATGTTCTGAAATCCATGTCACTTTTTCTGAGTGGCCCTGGGTTGCCATTCTCACCACCTGTATTGTTTGGGGGGCAGGATGTCAAACCAAGGTAGCCCCATTACTGAGGAGGGTTTCTTTTCACCTGCCTGCAGGCATGCATCCCACCACCTTTCTTCACTGTCACCTGCCTTTGCTCGGAATCTTTTATCCCATTTCCAAGTCACTCTCTGTCTGGCATCCACTTAAATACACGGGGGAAGGAGGCAGCAATGCATTAACAATCTTCCCTCATCCATCACTTGAGGGTAGTTCACTTCTTTGCAATCTAAACATGAAAGCCTGCCCCCCACTTGGGGGTGGGGGGTGTGGGCAGGGATACTCGGGTTTTAAAAAAACATTTGGGCCCCCCCTGCCCCCGACCAGTAGGAACCCCTAGGGCATAATCGCCCTAATTACACTTTTGCCATTTGTCATCGAGCCTGGTCGGTTCAGGGGCCCCTGCCTTTGTGTGTACGTGGCCCAAATGAGTTTTAAGCTGCAGACAGAGCCGCCTAACCAATTTCCTTGGCCCGAGCCTCTTAGAATCCAATACGGCGTGGGTACAGGACAGTGATCATGATCTGACACTCGCCACACGTCTCGGGGCTACACGGCTCCGGTGGAAAAATGTCACGCCCAAATGAGTATCGTTGGCCTCCGGTTCCAACACAGCCCCCAGAAAACATTGCCGTATTATGAGAATCCCTGTTCCCTCTGTCGATATTTTCAAGATGGCTCTTACTTCTGAGCAGGTATCGATTGCATATAGGTTAGGACCCCCAGTGCCATTTGTCATTTCTGATATAATATCGTGTTATCGTTTAAAGCTGTAATGGGAGAGGTGTCTGTGCTTAAAGCAAACCGTTGTCTCGAGCTTTGATAAATGGCTAGATGGTGCTTGTTTCTGCAGCCGTGAGCAGTTGGCTGGCTATTTGCTTTACCTTTTATCCAAGAATAACTGTGTGATGGGTTCTGGAAGCCGGCGGTATCATTTTGTCAGCTGTGGTTCGCGGCGAGCCGGGTGGTCCTTGCAGAACAGCTGCGGGGTTTTAGCACCCGGCAGGATGTTCGCAGGGGGCCCCGAACATCGGAGACAGCTCGGGCTCCCCATAGCTGCTTCCGGGGGGGAAAAGGTCTCCGTGCTGGTTTTTGGCTTGTTGTTTTTTTTTTAAGGTGAGAGGACAGGAAATGCTGATGGGAAGGGAGGAAACATGTGCTTTAGATCAGAATTTTATTCAGACAGATCCTGTCTGAGAAAGGGCGCTCTGGGGAAAGGGTGGTGCTGCATCCCAGGGGAGACAGGGAGAAGGTAACGCGGGGCCCTCGGTGACCTGTGCACACTCCCACCTCCAGCAGTGGCGCCCCCGCAGCCCCCGCGGCCCTCGGGCTAGTTACCCACCTCCTGGACCACGACTCCCTTCTTCCATCGTGGGGACCCTCGGAAAGGTGGCACAAAGCGAATCTGTACCTGAAGGTATTCGTGGGTTGCGATCGTGGCACTTAATCCATCAGAACAGGCAGTTTGTCAGAACAAGCAGCAATGATTTCGCGCCCACAGTTCCCTTCTCAAAATTCATGAAAACCAAAATGCTCCCACAATTTGAATGCAGCTTTGCCTGCCGGCAACGGCTGTCATTTCTCTGCCTCCTTTAACAGGGAGGGAAGGGCCGCTCGTGTATCACAGCGTCAGTGGCACAACAGGCCCATTCCCTCAGCCCTAAGTCTGGAAGGAAGTTCCGAGAAGTACCTGACATGCGTCTTTGCTCCCCACCAGGGACAGTCAACCCCTCCTTGGCTCTCAGAAAAGTTCACCAACGTTTCAGTGCTCAATGTAGGATCCACACTCTACCAGAGCTAGAAGGCGATGCTGAAAACCTCTGCTTTCTAGAGTCTGCCCTTAGCTTCCGTGTCCCCAGGAATGGGGCAGCATGGGCCTGGTGAGACCTTACTCGCTCACCAGCAGGAGCATCTTTAATTACTGGAGTGCGTGTGCCACACGACAGAGACAGTTTGTAGAACAAACACAGGTAGGAGACACAATCCTCGTTAGGATTTGGTGCCAACTGACAGACGAAATAGGCCCAAATATGTATGTAATTAGATACATGTGTCTAGGTCTGTCACACACACACACACACGCGCACGTGCACACACACGCACGCACACACGCGCGCACGCACACACGCACACACACGCGCATGCACACACCACACACACACGCGCGCACACGCACGCACACACACACGCGCGCGCGCACACGCACACACGCACACACACACTCTCACACGCGCACGCACACACTCTCACACACACAAGCACACACACACACGCACGCAGACTCATAAATGTTCGTGCTCGTATAAATGCACTATACAGCTGAGCTGGTTACCTAAACTGATTGACACTATGTCCTATAAACGTGCTAATATTTTAAAATTATATACCTATTGTATGAGGCTGTCTAGAAAAAAGAAATCCAGCCACAAAATGCCTCTGTTTTTCATATTACATGGCTGGATACTTTGCGGACAGCTGTCGTAGGCCGGGCAGTTACATGTGTCAGTGCGACTTGTCCTCCTGTGTCTATAAGGAAATGTGATTATCCCATTTTTCAGATGACACAAATAAGGTTGGGAAGAACTGCCATTATTTGCTCAAAAGCACATGGCTTCTAAGTGGCAAGCTCTCCGCTCCTGGCATTTTTAACAGGTCACACAAGGATCCGCATGTCATCTGTTGTCCATGTTGGCCATTATGACAGGATGTGCAAATATAAAGAAAGAATTTCCCCCCAGGTATTCTAAAATCAAGGACTAGAATCTTCCAGAAAAAGTATTTCCACCTTTCTCTTTTTTTATTTAATGAAATTCCCAAAGAAATTGGAACCTTAGGATTCTTGTGACATGCACCCAGCCAACTCAAATGGCTGCATGAGTCAGATCGGGTGAAGGTCCGGAGTAGGGGGCCTGTGGCAGACCCCAGGGCTCACGTCCTAACCGACAGAGCTCCAGCTGATGGGGGCCAGGCAGGAATGTGGGGTCAGTATTCCCATGTCACTTGATTATTCTGGGCGTTTTGCAGGCAGAATTCTCTGTATGAACTTCGTGAAATCTTTCCATATCTCTATGATTTATAAAAACAGTAGACTCTCTGTTAACCGGAACTCAAACAACTGGCACTCTCAAGCAACCAGCAAAAAGTAATTGAAGAAGTAATACTACATTTATCCGGCATGGGTGCCAGTTAACGGAGAGTCTGCTGTATCGGCAACTAATTCAGCCTCTAAAAATGCTGGCAATGCAAACAAAACTCCTCTGTGGGTGGTTCCTGACCTCAGGGCCCGCGGGGTCCGCCCTCTGCAATGAGCCTGTGCTCCTTCTGGGGACACACTGACCTCCGCGTGCTCGTCCGGCGGGCCTTGCTGCAGTTCTGGGGCTTCCTCCTTGTGCATGGGCGGCAAAGGGTCAGCATGGGGTGACTGTCCCTGATGGGGCCGGCCTCACGCCCGGCCAGGTGGGGCGCCGCCTCCTTCTGAGACTCGGGCGACTTCACTGATTTGATTATTGTGATGTTTTTCCTCATGTTCTAAAGCTCTAGATTCATTCTGTACCTTAGAGACACCGTGTGACAAGAACTGTGTCCCATGTGCCCCCTCCTCGGCCAGCGCCACACGGAGTTGGGCCCTTCTGAGCCTGACAAGATGCTCAGTGCCTCCCCTGGTCTCGGTCATGTTCTCTCTCTCTCTCTCTCTCTCTCTCTCTCTCTCTCTCTCTCTCTCTCTCTCTCTCTCTTGGGCGTTTCTCTTCAGACATCCTGCTGAGCTCTCTCCCTCCTTGGGGTCTTGGTGCTGTAACTTCCCCCACCTGGAATTCTCCCCACCTGAAGTGACCTTCCATCCAATCTTGCTTCAGCTGACTCTTTCTCACCCCTCAGGTCTCAGCTCTGACATCACCTTGTCAGAGCTGCCCTCCTACACCCCCAAACTGAAGCAGCACGGCCCCCACCCCAAGCCAGTCTCTACCCCACACGTCACCCTGTTTTGTTTTCTGCATATCGGTTGTCGGTATCCCCAGCTATCTCATTTATTGCTTCATTTACCTACTTACAGAGCCCACAGGTGTAGTAGTGGTAGTAGTAACAATAATTAATGATAATAATAATAAAGATAGATTCTCGAGCCAAGCCACCTAGACTCCAATTCCAGCTCTGCTCCTCCCCGACTCTGTGACCTCTGTAGACTTGAGTTTCCTCATCTGTAAAATGGAAACATTGGGACTAATAATAAGGATTGGACCTCACCGAAGTGTTAGCAGAACGAAATACATTTCTATTGACAAAGTGTTTGGCAGAACGCCTGGCACATCGTAAGCCCGATGTTAGGGATGGTGATCACCATCATCATCATCAGACCCGTGAGCACAGACGCTGGTTCCCGTTTCAAGCTCTGTATCCTCAGTGGGAAGCACAGAATAAACGAAAGGGAGAAAGGTAACTTTGAACAGCAAGTACAGTAGAACGCCGGGGTGCCAAAAGAGTATCCACGCAGTTTAAGACATGTTATTCTATGTGTTACGTTTGGAAGTTGCATTGAATGACGGTGGCAATGTGTGGTTTGATATTCACTCAAAAGTCAGCATTAATCGAGTGAATGCTGGCATCACCGTGTGACAGGCAGGACAGTCACAGAAGATGGCAGAAGCACAGCTGTTGGGGGAAGACCATTTGCCAGGACAATGCATAGGACGAAGAGGTGCAGTTGAGTTTCCCGCACGTTCTGACTTAACACCCCTTGACTTCTACCTTTGGGGGACCTTACAGGATGTGGTGTGTCCTAGCAAACTGCCTACACTGGCGGGACTTCGAGAAGACATTGAAATGGCATGCGTAGCGACACAAGTGGACACTTTGGTCAGCGTGGCTCAAGCAGTAGTTCACCATCATCGGAAGTGTCCGGACACTGATGGTGACCACTGTGAGCACCTCTTGTCATTGCAGACGTCAAACGTGACTTGTGGTCGTCTTTTGTTATCAGTATCTATTGAGTATTACAATTTTAATACAGTTCTTTCCTTTCTTAAAATACGTGTACCTTTTTTTGGCACCCTCCGTATACTTATCCCTCTCCCCCCGCCCCTCCCCACCCCTTCCCTCTCTCTCTCTCTCTCTCTCTCATTAAATTAAATTATGGTGAGGATAGAGTGCCAGGAAAGCTGGTAAAATGGTTCAGGACGTTGCCCAGCCAGCTGTTTCTTGAGAGCTGATATCTGAATGCTAATGCCCCCCCGAACCACACAGCCCCCCCACTAATGACTTACACCAATGGGGTTCAAACACCGGCACGTGGCAACTGCAGCAGCAAGACCTACTAACGACGCGGGGTGGTGGCGCCTCTCGCTCCCGGGCAGGATGGCAACTGGAGAAGAAAGCCCCCATCCGCTGTGGGGAGGTGCCACGCGCACAAAGAAACCCTGCCATTCCAAACTGTCGAGACCTTTAAAAGAAAAGATGCGCTGTATTTCCAGCTCTATTCAGTATTCATGAGGCTTCGCTGCTTGTTGTAAGGCAAGATGAAAACAATACTCAGTAGATTTTCATAAGTGACATGTAACTGTAAGATTGATAGATGATGCCGTTTTAATGTATGTGAAGTTCAAAACCAACATAAAAGCTGCAAGGTACCTGCACGCTGGATTGCAGACCCACGGTTTTGCCAGAGATGAGCCCCAGCACCCCCTCCCCAACTCTACGTCTATGAAACAAAAGACGGCATCACCCCAGTAGGGGAGAATTTCTATTAAACCGCCAAAGGTGTTCCAAGTGTGGGGATGTTTTCATTAATGGGGTCCTTAACGTGATGAATCACAAGTGGTTAAATATCGCTATTTACTTGTGCGAATCAACGTCAAGGAAAATGGCGAAGGCTCTTGGTGAGTCAGGAAGTGCAGGCTAGCTGTGCTGCCGGTCGTTTCCCGAGATGCCCTTGCTTTGTACTTCATAGCTTGTTGGCCACTGTGAGTGTGTTATGTATTCCACACAGATGCACACACGGTGATGCATCACATGTAAGGGGTTGCATGTTGTATTACGTATGTCCGAGTGCAGCTAGTCCATTATGTGAGTTATCTCTCACTGTGTAATAACTGGAGACCCGGTTTGGGAATGTTGGCAGTCAGCCTCAGTCGAGCAATATTTGTTTCTGTCCTTTTCCCGTGAATGCACACTAATGGGGTGTTATAAGGAATTGAATTGCATATCTTGATTTTTGAACCCTTCTTTCCTTTCGACTTATCACTTGGTGCTTAACACTGATTGAACATTAGGACCTGTCAAGTTCTGAACAGGAAGGACTGCGAGGAAGTCTGACATAGACACAAAGAGATGACACATGCTGAAGAGAAATATACATACATGCCAGCAGGCAAACATACACACGGCGTTGTTTCTCTATTGATGAACCCTTCCTTCTTACTTTCTTTTTTGTCTTTCATTTTCATTTTAGGGGAGCAAGCTTGGGTTCCTGTTTTGATTTTGCTTTGGTTCTAGGCTAGTTAACTCAAAATGGATAAGGTTGGAAAAATAAAATAAAAATATCACAACAAGTTTCTATGGACTCTACATGCAAAAAAAAAAAAAAAACACACAAAAAATGCTACAAGTATTATTAGCCTAATTCGATGAATAAGACTCAGAGTGGATGATCAACTTGCATAAAGTCACATAGCTAATAAATGGCCAGGGATTGTTTTTCACTGGACATCAGCAAGATGCAAGTGTCAGAGCAGCACGGTGGACAACTCGGGGTCAGTGCCACCGCGACCCTTCCCTGGTTGGAAAATGTTGTTATGTGTACGTCGACAAGAGGGCTTCCAACAGCCCAAAGCTGCTCCTCTGTGCACTCGTGTCCGCACAGGGCCTGGCCCAGAGCATCGTGAAGGAGAGAGGGACAAAGCAGGCACAAGGCAAATCCCTGGCGGGTGTTTGGGGGCTGAGAAATAAAGAAGATTTTTTTTCCATTTTAAGGTGAACATAAAATTCCATTTTAAGGTGAACATAAAAACAAGGACAAGCTGCTGACTGAAAAAGAAAAAACAAACGCAAGATAACCTGGTCCATGGATTGGCTGTCCAGAGGAGGGGACAGTGCAAACTGCTCAGATACACATATGCACAGAGAAAGTTCTGGAAGTTCACACACACTAGTGTAATCTCGGTCTCCCGATAGGGGATGAGACAACGGAAGTGCAGGGAGTGATGTGATTCATCCCGAGGCACCCAGCTCATCACTGGCAAAGCTCGGCTCTGAACAAAGCCTATGCCCCTGCCCGATTTTCGTAGCTGGGCTGGACTTGCTGAGAAGGGTGAGTTTTCTCAGAGCTGGAAGAGAAACTCCTGAGTGGAGCCCAGGTCTAAGCCGTGGAGTCTAAGGCAGCGGTGTCCAGCCTCTCGGCTCCCCTGGGCCACGATGGAAGCAGCACCGTCTGGGGCCGCACGTACAGTACACTCACACTGACGATAGCCGATGAGCTGAAAACAAGGGTCGCAAAAACACCTCATAATGTTTTAAGAATTCGTGTTGGGCCACATTCAAAGTCATCCTGGGCTGCAGGTTAGACATGCCTGTTCTAAGGTGTCATTGAGTTCAAAGTCGGAATCTTCTAGAACCTTAGCCTGTGGGCACAGCTGCTGAGCCAGTTGGCAGATGTGACAGTGGGGACATATGAGCTGTCTCAGGCACTCTACTTGACCACAGGATTGTGCAGAGTTCCCAGAGCAGGTATTGACCTGCATGCGATGTCTGTACAGAACTGTGAAGAACATTCCTCGTTGGGGCAAAGGATTTTAAAAATAGGTTTAAAGAAAAGAAATACTACAGCTGGTTCCTTGTAGTTCGGGAAAGGCTCTCCTATCAGCCATTGGAGATGTGGAGAGAAACAAAAGCACGCTTCCAGTGCTCCCGCTCCTGCCTTCTGTCCAGGTCCCCTTCTGCTGGGTTTGCGAGGGCTGGAGACGCATGCCCATCACAGCCCCCGTAGGGACCGGAGCGCGTGTCCTCGGGACCCTCCCGCCCAGGCCGCGGCTGCCGTCACCGTGCTTTCCGCACTCCGTACAGCACCTGTGTGCGGCATCTGCTGTCTCTTTCGTTGGTTTGTCTCCTGGTGACACAATCGTCTGCCCGAGGACTGGGACTAGCCCTTTGCCGTCCATGACCATGCTCCCTGAATCTAACCAGCAGGGTGCCTGGTACATAGAGGATGCCAAATGGTCTTGAACGGCATGAATTACTGCGGGTGCCCACCCTTGCTTTCGCACTGCTCACGGCACAGGGGCGCACAGTGAGTGTTTGAAAGGACGGCACAGCCCGGCGCGCTCCGCCGCCCACTGCAGGGGAGCTGGGCCCTTCTGGAGCGACACGGAAGCCCACCTTAAGCTGAGAGGAAGAGCGTGGGCTGCCTTTCTCTGTGACCCCGAGGAGGTCACAGCACAGACGAGCTGGCTAGCATCTCCTCTCCCTCCCACGCAACGCTCCAGCTCGGGAACACAAGTCGTAGTGCCCGTTTGTGTCTTCTGGCCACTCTGACGACTCGCTTATCGGAGTGGGTGTTTTCCCGAGGACAGCGCAGCCTCGTCGGATTCCATCCCTCGTGATGTCCGCCCTTCCCACCGGCCTTCCACAAGCACAGCGGCGGGGCCTTGACCACGGGCCTCCAGCTCTTTTGTCTCATTTTCTTCTTGGTAGGTTTGCTTTGCTTTGTGGAGAGCCTGGTGCATCGTGCCCGTGGAAGGTCTTCCACCGGTGCCAGTGACCATCTTGAAAGAGGCCCAAACCCTGATGTGTAATCTCACAAAGCAGCCTCCCAAGTGCTGGGCTCGCCCCATCGAGGCGGACACCTCGGGTTGGCTTTTTTTAATTAAGGCTCCGCATTGTAACTAGTCAATGTACATTATTGGGAGAGTGAATGTCAATGCCACTGCTTTTTCTTTCTCTCCTTTATCTTTGTCAGTGATTCAAAGACATGATTTATGGTTCGTCTCCGAGTTTTAGCATCATCCATCAAGCCCTGGTTTCACTACAGGGCTCCACGTTGTAAATCATGCCGAAGGGTTGTCACTCATTCCCCTTAACCCTTTCGGGTTGCGTTTCAGGGTCGCTCTCCAAGAAGGAAACTTTGTGAAATGGCAGTTGAGGGGGCCTGCCTGGGCGATTTATGGGGACGCTCGTGGAGCCCGTGGCATTCATTGTCTGGCCTGATGCGATCGTGAGTAAGACCTGGGCAAAGCCTGGGCCCGCGTCCACCCGGACCGCGCAGGACAAGACGCTCACAGCGGGTCACGTAAGAAACACGTGATTCCCGAGCCAGCCCTGGGCGCTCATGACGTGTCCGTCATGGGTGTGAGGTGCTGCGTTTCCCCTCGGAATCAGTCCACAGGCTCGTTCTGATTGTGACCTCGCCAAGGTTGTAGAATGAGTGCAAAGCCCCATTAGCAGCTGCCGTTTCGGGCTTTGGAAACGGACGGTCCTCTTGCTGCACGTCTGTGTCTCTCTCTAGCTCTCTGTCCCCCTCTCACACTCGGGAAGGTGGGGAGGGATGCAAGGGCTGAGGCTGAAGACTGGAATCCGTAGGCGGAGGGGCGGTACTTCTTGTCGAGTCAGATGTCCCCCTGGCTGGGTCCTGGCAACGGCCAAACTCAGTCTCCCGACCTCCAGCCTGTGAGACAACATCCGGACACCTGGCACTGAGCATGGGGGTGCTCTCCGATCAGAAGTCTGCAGCCGGTAATCGAGGGCCATTATTGAAAAATACACGTTTGGGATCTATTCGCGCAGAGTCCGCAGCCGGTTGATAGCAATTTTATGCCTGAGTTATGCGCAGCGCTGTGCTACCTGGGAAAGCTGATGGAAACACCAAACATATTGGTGAAAGCCATACGGTAAATAGACCGAAAGGTTGTAAAATAGGAACGCTTGTTATCCAAACCGTGCTGCCCTCCGCGCCTTGAGATGAGCCCTTCCTCTGATGGTGGGTGAGGAGCCCAGGGTTTGAGTGTCTTCAGAGGCGGTGGGTCAAGTGTGCCCACCATCTTCATCTGCACAAAGACTTGGGTCTGCTTCCTCTGAGGGGCGAGCGCACCTCAGCTTCCCGGGACGGTGGCCCTGAAGAGCCTCTTTGTCACCTGCGCTGCTCACTCCCAGCGTGCAAAATGGCTCATCTCGTTATTTTATCTCTCTTGGAAAGAGCACAAGGCTCTTCTCAAACTTCAAACGACCCAGAAGCTATTAATCCTCCTAACAGCCTTGGAAGGCAGGTAAGCTGTTGCCCGACGAGTATTTCACTGAGAAAGCCTCCTCCTCGCGCCCACCCCACTGCTCGGAGGCCAGATTTATGCAGTGTACACAGTGTCTGCAGACCCGACGACCGGCGACGCAGGGGGGGAGGCGACGGACGGACGCGCCCAGCCCGAGGGGTGTGTTGCGTGTTTTTGCACTGAGACCAGCGCCGATGGCCGGCTGGGAAGGCGTCACAGGGAGGCCCAGCCTGGCTTCCACTCGCAGCCTGGTCCGGAGGGGACTTCCGTCGGGGCGGCTGCTGCTCCTATCAACAGGACAGCTTCTGCAGCCCCGCGCTGCCTCTGATGCAGGCGATGGTCAAGGCGCTGACGGTAAGGAAGAGGGCTGCCCCGGTCACAGGAATGACAGACAACTTTACGGGTCCCCTTCCCTCTCAATGAAGGAGAGGGATTCTCCTTTCTCCACGTTGCCCGTCACTAGGATAATTATCAATTTCTGCAGAGCCTGTCCAGACCCGGACACGACGTCCCAGAGGCCTCGAAAACCTCCCGCTGTAACGTGCGTCCAGCAAATTAGCCTGCGCCACCTAGTGAAGCCCTTCGTGAGCCGGCCACCGCGCATCTAAAGCGAGGAGGCCTAATTTGGTCACCTTCCCCGGCCCCTTACTCGAAGGGCGCCTGCATTAGATGCGAGGCTCTAGAAAGAAAAAGCAAGTGGCACTAAATGAACGTGCTCCGGCCTCCCTGTCGGAAGCTAGCCCATGGGTCTGAGACCTGGATGGCGAATTCCCCACCTTCAGAAAGTAATTCCACATGCAGCACATGTCGGTGGGCGTCCCGTGGTTAAATTCCAGGCCATTCTAATGCATTCGACTCTGAATGGCACCGATCCTTGCAGACCTACATGTGGTGAATTCGGATTTGCCGTGGTGGCCCGTGTAAATGAATTGTCCAAATTCATACACACACACCCCCGTCCGGAGGGCAGGAATCGACGACGGTCAGCGTGCGCTTCCCCGTGTCGGCTCTCCCCGGGGCCCCTTCTGCACAGAAGGTTCTGAGCGGCGAGCGTCTGAACACAGACGCGACACCCTCCCCGCCGCCTCCTCTCTGTCGGCTCCGCTGCTCCTCTCGGCCCCGGTCTCTCTCTCATTTCTGTTGCGTCAAATAACAGTGTGACTTTGTCTTTGACATGAAACAGTTGTATGTACTTTTAGTGGCGTTGGTTCACTCCATCTGTATTTCCAATCAGTGTGGAAGGTTTACCAAAGCGGTTCATTACTGATTTATTTATGGTGTATTTAGATAGCAAATATGGAACTGTCAGCAGTTGCTGGCTAAACAGAGTTGACAGACATTAATAACATATGGTATGGCAATGGAATTATGAGCTCTAATTTTTTTTTTTTAATTTTGATCCTCGACGTGCAATTTGGGGTTTTGCGTTTCTTAGGCAGTTGGGTGCCACAGGAAGAGACAAAGCACCCGTGTTTCCTTTGGTAACCTTGGGTGCTGACGTGAACATCTTCTGCATCTGTTTAGCTCTTCAGTCTAATGGAAGACAAATCCTCCCAAAGGTTTAATTTACTCCCACAAACTGAAATCACTATATTCACACTGTGGGAAATGGCCCTCATTTTCCCAACCTTCAGCCGCCATCAAGCATATAATTTATTTCTCCCCCTTCAGTACATTCCTCATTAGAAAACAAAGTTCTTGATATTTAAATGTTACCAGTTCAAGTGGAAGAACCTCATCTCCACTTGCAGCAGAACGCTGTGGCGGGCGTGGCCGCCTTGACCTGACAGCCCCCGGTTTGTACGGGCCAGAACAGGCAAGCGTGTGCGTTTCTGACCTGGGATTGGCCAGGCCTTGGAGCCTGCGTGGTTTCCTCCAGCAGCAAGAGGGGGGATCGTTTCACTGGGCTCAAAGGAGAAGCCACTGCTGTTCGTGGGCTGCGGCAGAAATCAGCCCATCTGCTTGCAAGAAAGCGCATTTCAGCTGCTCAGCGTCCCGACAGGCAGCCAAGTCCCCCTTGGGCCAAGAATCGTTCTGTGGTTCTGCAAAGAATGATCCCATTGCCCAGAACCCTACTCTTGGTCTTGAAAACGCTATCCCAAGGACATCACGTAGTTCACACGAGACTCCACCGGAAGGTCTCCAGAGCGGCGACGGTCAGGAATGGAGCCCCCCTGGGAATCCGGGGAAAGCCAGCGTGCTCTCAGACTTCACTCGTGTGGCCTGTAATCTCAGGGCTCTGGCACCCCGGAGAGCCCGTGTTTGCAGATAGAAAACCCAGTGACCACGCGGGTCCTGGCCTCCTTTTGTCCGTACGTGGAGACAGCGGGGTTCACCCTTGTTTTCCAACCTAAGGACGGGCGGCCAGATGGGCTGGGGACTCAGGGACTGAGCGCCTGTCGTGCCCTGGAAACTTCCGGTGTTGGAGACATGTTATCACACAGGACACCCTAGGAAATACGTGTGAGTGTGATTCCCACTTTGCAGACAGGGAAATTGAGGCTCAGGGGCTAAATGACTGTCCAAGGCCAGATCGTTGGTAGGTAAAGGAGCTGTGAGTCAAATCCAGACCGCGTGATCAAATGGAGGATTTGGTTAAAGTGAGGGATAGAGAGAAACTTGCATGCATTTGCCTTTCTTGTGTCACTGTTTTCAAACCATAAAGCATATTGGACATTTTCTGGTACAAATCCTGCCATTCACCTTTGCAGTAACTAAGGCCAGAGGAGCTCCAGCACTTGTCCCGAGTTCAGTGATGTGGGGCTGAGCGGGGCTGGCTCGTTCCACCCTCAGATCCGGTGTCAGTGCTCTGCCCTTATCTGGATGGTCTCAAAGCTTGAATTTACACATATTTGGTGGCTGCTTTTGAAATACATCCAATCCTTTGGGCATGTTAGTGATACTAGGAGGTAAGGACCATAGAAGTCATCTCTGTCTTAATCCTGATGTCTCCACTGCTAAAACTCACAAGAAATAATGAGCTGCCATGACCGGAGCACAGGCTTCCGCAGACCTGGGTCCACCTCCCACCTCTGACCCTCACTGGTCTTGTGATTTCAGACAAGCCCCAGCACCCATCTAAGGGTTGTGGTTCTCCCTGCAAAAGACATGAATAAAGATTTCATCCAGAGCCACCACCATCACAGCTGGCCCAAAGCTATTCGTCACTCAGTGTCAGTTTGTAGAATTGTTGCTTACTATGAGTGTACAGAGAACCAAAATCAAGATGCACGAATATTGTGTGTTCAGTATAGACATCTTCAAAGCCAGACACCATGAATCGCCTCACATCCCATCTCCCACACGTCGTTTCCCACTTCCCTGTCTCACCTCTAGATAAGGGGCTCGGGGAGTTAGGTCAAGCCCCCCCAGGTAACCTCTCGCAGTCACATTCCAAAACCCCTTCCCAGCAATGCCTAGACCAGTGCAAATGCCCCGAGATGGAAGTTCATCAGAAACACCAACATGGTCAAGGGCAGAGAACAAAGAGGGGAGGGGAGGAAACTGAGTCACATCTGTGAGACAGCTAGAAAGTGGAACTTTGAATAACCGATGACATTAAGGGTAATTGTTACTATGGTTAGCTTTTGGGTGTGAGAATGATTCTGTTCCAAAGAAGGCGGCATCTTCTCTTTTAGAGACTCATACTAAACCATTTGCGGAGGAAATGGCGGGAAGCCTGGGACTGGCTTCAAAATAACATTTATTGGTGACAACAGCGGTTACGGGGTCAGAGGAAACAAGGAGTGCCTGTGCATAGATGAGCATTAAAACTGGCTGACGGTCCATGGAGACAGATTATTCTGTTGGGTCTACCACTGTAGGAAGCCCTTTGGGGCTTTCTTTTATTTAATCCTCAAAGTAATTCATTGCATTTATTCACGTTATCACCTCCGTATAGAGGAGAACCTTAAGGCTAGCTAGAAGGCTAGGTAACTTGCTGAGAGTCACACGGTTAGCACATGACATCAGATCCCGGGTTTGTCTTGTAGGTCATTTAGGCAGTAAAAGCTGAGCAATTAACCACTATGCTAACCGAAAAGATAAAGTCAAGAAAATAAAAAGAACGTGGACGAGTCTAAGGAGCATTGGTGGTGGGCTTCGGCCGTGGACCTGAGCTTAAAATAACACGCACGTTAGCCCTGGGAGCTACGGATTCTCTCCAACTGGGAACCTGTGGGCAATGCCTCGTGTAAACTCAGTCTCCGTTCAGGTGTGTTTTGCTCTGTGTAAGATGTGCCTACTCCTCCCACGCTGAGCGCAGACCAAGTCTTTGTGACGTGAAGCCCATTCAGAACGCCAAGAGGAGTCCCAAATGTTCAGACAGCTGGCCTGGGTCCTTCCAGGGCTCACTAGGTCCTGATCTATCTTCACCCTTCTCTAAAGCCGTGGCCACCCTGTCCGTCTGGGGAGGTGGGGCCTCTGTCTGCGGGGTTCTCCTAGGCAGGAGACCCGAGTGCACTCATCCGGACATGGTGCTCATCATGGCTGGGGAGGGGTCAGCTGTGAGGGGATGCCCATCCCGCTCGGTTCCAGTGCCTTCGTCTGCTTCTGGAGGAATCATAAGCAGCAGCGGGAGAAGGCAGGCTGGATCCATGCGAGCTTCGGGTTCACGGCGTCCTGGGCACACATCCTGCTGGCAGAATTTATGGGCTGTGACCCTGGTCAAGGCATTTAACGTCTTAGAGCCTTCGTCTTCCCGTGTGAAAAGTAAAGGCAGTAACAGTGGCCACATGCGATGGTTGTGAGGATTAGAGGAGATGAGATCTAAAAGCTGGCAGCCCCGATGCTGGCTCAGAGCAGGTCCCCCGGTACAGTAGGTCTTGTTGTTATTAAATCACCACCAGCATCATCATCGTCATCATCGCCATCATCTTCCTCCTGCCTTTTTCCTCAGCCCCTCGCCTTTGGCCCCCGGACCCTAACGCTCAGGACTCAACGTCATCGAAGAGCGAAGACAAACAGAGGGAGGGAGCTATTTCATCTGCAGATGCCCAAGGTCACGGGTATTTGGAAGGAACACTTATCTCTCCAAGGCTTTGCAGCCGGGTCTTTTGTGTCCCGGCCTCCGAAAACAGTTGGTGTGAGTGTGCAAACATTTGAAGAGTATCAGGTGCTCGCAGGCAGCGGCAGCGGCACGAAGGCCGGCCCATTTTTCTGCCTTTCACCCTGTCAGTGCGTGAGACCTTGGGATTTTTATAATCCAAATTGATACTCTCTAGGAAATCTCCTGCATTCCAGCTCCCTGCCCGGGAAAGATTCATTTCCGTGTGGGCGCTCCTGCAGCCCTGGGCGGGTCACGTCGCCCGCGGGGGAATTCGTAACCTCGCCTTGACAAGGCCCGGGCCTCGCTCGTGTGACTCTCCCGCTCTGCCCCCGTCCACCCGGCGCGGCTTGATTTATCGGCGCGTGTTTGCGGATTCACTGATCACTTTCGCGTTACTCTTCCGCCTCCATCCATTTCAGTTTGCGGCGCCTTTCGGGTGATTTCTTACGCCACCCCTTACCACCTGCTCCAACCTGACAAATTATCAACTCACACTGTTGCTCCTGACCTGGCATGGTCTCTTCCCGGGGATATAAATGATGCCGTTCAGAAGGATAATGACACCCTAATAAACATGCAGTTGTTCCTCTTCCCGTCGGCACGTCTGAAATTCAAGCACGCCCCGGCCGTGCCGCGGGCCCCACTCAGTGAGGAGGAGGAGGAGAGGGAGTTGGAAGGCAGCTGGAGCGGCTGAGAAGCCCGTACATGTCCCCGATGAGGTCGGGGCACTCGCAGAGAGCAGCCCTTCTGGGGTCCAGCACCTGAGTTTGCTGTGGTTCATCGCGAGGGCGTGGCGGGTCCCTTCTTTCATCGGGTTGTGTGACGAAGTCCGGGAGTTCGGTGGCGCGTTGCTGCGGGTGAGGTCCCGGACGCCGGGGGTCAGTAGGCGTGAGGTGCTTTCAGCTGGCCGCCGTGGCCCCATCGGGGAGCTCACGCAGAGGGACAGTTCCATCCCTCTCATAACGTGAACTCCGAAGACCCCTCCGATCCCAGATTCCGGGCTGCCACTCTTCTGTTTGATGTCGTTACCCTTTGCTGGGTGACCCAGCCCCCAAAACATCAGTGAAACAGCATAGATGCAAACAGCCCTGACCTCGGAGAGGTCTGCTTCGGGGCAAGCGTTGTGCCACCACCTCCGCGTTAGCTAGCAGTGACTCGCAGTAGCCCCAAGACCAGTTCCTTGGGAAAACGTAAATGCTTGTAGTTAAAAAAAAAAAAAAAATGCACCTTGAACCAAGATGAAGCCCAACCTAATGGGGAGGTTGAAGACCAGCCTAACGCTTTCCTGTCTAGTCACCAGCTCGTTAGTGGTGTCAGCGGCGGGAGGCTTCACTCAGTCCGGCTGCCGCCTTCGGCTCTGACGGGGACTGAGAAGAGGGGGCCTCACCGCCACTGCCACCTTCTCTGGGCCAGGCACTTGCCCACGTCCCCCGTGTGCTCCTCGGGTCAGTTCTTTCGTGTAGCAGTTACTAACAGGAGCATGTGACTGAGGGGGCTGAGACGCGGCGAAATGAAGAGTTGCCCGCGGCGGGAACTTGGCGCAGACCCCCTGAGTGTGCGTGGTCCCCCGACACGTCCTCCCGACACCGAGGGCTTGCGGGGGGCTCGGCAGTCTGCGTGCTGAGGCCTGCAGGGCAAGCCCGTGGCGCTGTTGTACTTCTCAGCAGCCCTGCGGGGTTGGTGTCACTATTGTATAGATGAGGGAATGAGCTCAGAGCAGTTAACCGACTCCCCAAAGGTCACACAGCTAGAAGGTGGCAAATTCTAGGACCTCCTCAACCACACTCTGTGCCACCTTGGTTGGTTGTTTGGTCAATTTTCTTAGCTCAGCAAGCACAGCAGGTGGCACCGAAGGGCGCTGTGGCATCCTGGGGACCCCTGTGCTGTTCTGTAGCTGAGTCAGAAGAGCCGCCAGGTTCTAACGATGTCCTGCCTTGCCTTTCCCCACGAGCATCACCCCCATGAGGACACGTCTGTCACTTGTTCCACCTCCCCGTTTCGGCTTGGCATGAAATCAACTTCTCTGAGCTCTGAAAAAGACGTTTAAAAAACAATGACTCGATGACGACCGTACTTACACACAGAATTTAACCCCCACTTCTGCCGAGGCAGTCGGAGCCTGGCCCACATCATCCGAGCTCGATCGGAGGCTACGGATCCCTGGAAACCGCTGAGATGTCCACCTGTAGACAGCGAGATAAATAAACTGAGCTGTGTCAGTACTGCCTGGCCACACATGCACACGCATGCATGCATGCACACACGCATGTGCACACACACGCACACACATACACATACACACGTGCACGCACGCACACACGCACACACACACGTGCATGCACGCGCACACGTGCATGCACGCACACACGCACGCGCACACACACGCGCGCGCACACATACACACGCACACACACACACACACGCGCGCACACATACACATACACACGTGCACACACGCACGCGCACACACACGCGCGCGCACACATACACACGCACACACACACACACGCGCGCACACATACACACACATGCACTACTGACAAGGAGCACTGTGTCGTCAGGGGTGAAGGGTGCTCATCAGAAAGACCCCGTTCTCAGTTCCAAACAGTGAAGAAACAAACAGCTGAGCCCGAAGGCAGTCAGAGGGCAGCAGCCTTGCTTGAGAAAAACTGGAAACTGAGTCACACGGCCTTCCTAATGTTTCCCCCTACCCTTCCGGGCAACACTTGAAAAAGAGAAGTTTACGTGTGGGCGAGTGTGAGGCCGGACGGGTGAGCCACGGCCTTGACCGCGGGCCCCGCCCACCAGCCAGCTCTGCCCCAGCGAGGCGCCGAGGGCGCGGCAGGTCTGTCTCCCTGCTCCCCGGAGAGCGGAAGGGCCTGTTCTGGGGGGCAGAGGCCACCCCCTGGAGAAGGAAGGGGGTCCCCTCTTCCAACGTGCCCTGACTTGAAACAGGGCTGTGGTGTACAGTGAAGTGAGACAGAAGCACATTCGTGAGACATAGTCACGGTCGCAGTCCAACTGTGCGTGTGTGTGTTCACCCCGAAACGCTTCACGGAGGCTCCTCGGGGCCGCGGGATGACCGAACCACAAGGCGGGAAAGCGAATTTCCACTTAAATATTCCTGCGGTGTTTGGAGTTTGAGGACTATTTCTGTGGCGAATAGAAAGACAGAGCAAGAGAGAAAGGAAGGACGGAGTGAGGAGGAGGAGACAAGTGGACAGGGGACCTGTCCTGGGCAGGGGACCCGCCTGCAAACAGTCAAAGCAGCAGCAGCGGTCCCGGTGACCCGAGTGGCCGGTGTTTATTAACGTGACCTCTGCATGCCAGGCTCTGCCAAGCACGTGACTGAACCGAACGATTGAACCCTGACAGTCACCTCGAGGGGAGGGATTATTGTGGTGCTCGCTGCGCACGTGAGGAAGCAGCCCTGAGACTTCGAGCAGCTTCCCCGAGGCCACGAAACGTTACCCGGGATCTCCATTTCAAGTTAAACCTCTGAAGAAAGATAAAAGCTCTTTTTTTTATATGAAACAAAGCAAACAGGAACTCCATAGACGCCCCCCGCCCCCGGACCCCTGACTCCATTAGGCCCGACAGGTCCAGGGGGCCCACAAAATGTTAGGGAGCCTGGAAAAACGTTTTAATTTCTTTTCAAATCAGAGGGCAGGGGGAATGAACTTTCAAGGTCAAAGAAAATGTGTTTCTTTTTCTCCCACCAGAAACAAATGAAAATTTTAGGTCCCATAAAAATCTATTACATTTTACGGAAAATAGAAGAAAAATTATAAAGGTTGGAACATTTAAAAGGAACATCCAGAATAATGTTTAATAGTGATAGTCTTATGGTGGGGGAGGGTCGTCTCAGGCAAACAGCTGAGGGTCCCTTAAAAGTCTTAGAGCCAGGCTGTCCCCACCTGCACTGCCCACGCCCAAGGTTGAAATCACATCCGAGTCCCCTAAGCTAGCAAGTTTGAAGTCATTCCTAGCTCCTACCATGGTCAGGAAGGTCTGTTTGCAAGACCAGGCACCCAGGCAATGCTGTCCCCATCTATTGAAGTTGTCATCTTCCTGGAATCCCCCACAGGAAGTCCCTGAGCGACTGGGCACATGGAGCACAGGAGCGAAAGAGAAACGACTTGGCAGGACTTGAACGTGTTATATAAGCAGTGACAAGACACTGCCAGACACCTGAGCTGCTTCTTCAGGGGGAAGAAGCGATGTTTGGGGAAACCTCGTTCTTGTCCCCTGTGGTACTAGGGCAGGGTAATTTCCGGGTAATAAAAAGCTGTAGCTATAAAAGATACTAACGAATCCTCGCTGGGAAATTCTCTCGTAATTCTTCACCAGAACCAGGGGTAATTGTCCAAGGAAGGGATGATGGACCTTAGTCCTTGAGTTTTTAACCCCCAAGGGGAGCTCTGAATGATGAGGCGGGTATAATTTATGTAATAGGGATATTTCCATTTCGAAGGACAGCAAGCCCGGCTCAGGCTGGCACCCACAGCAACTGTCCCGGGTCTTTTCACCCAGTAACGAGCAGGGACTGCACTGGCCTCCAGGGTGGCTGGATTCAGGAGTCGGGCTGCTTTCCTCCGGGTGACTAACTTCTCCGGGTGACAGGTCCTCTCTCTTCAGGGAGGTGGTCCCACAGGTTCCAAGATGGCAGGAAAGAAGGACTGCTTTCCCCCAGCGGTCCCAGTGAAATTCTGCATCTGTTACTTTTCAGAATTGGGTCAGAAGCCCACCCCTGGAGCACTCACTGTGGCTGGACGTGGGGAGCACTCTGAAGAGCTGGGCTGGGGTCCCCTGCTCATCGGGCGGCTAGGAATAGGTTTGCTTCCCTTGAATCACAAGGACTGGAATTTGGGGTAGGATGCGTTCAACTGCAAAGGAAACTCCAAACCAAGGTGTCCATGAAACAAAGAGCAGTGGATTCTGGGAAAAATGAGAGAAGATTCCTGGTGCAATGAGCCACTGATGGGATGGAGGATAAAAGTTCCCATAGGGCTTTGCAGCGTATTACAAATAGCACGCTGCCCCCCAAAAAAACAAAAATAAACATTTTCTACGCTTAGAAGTTTAAGCCATTGGAGAATCCTGATTGAAAGTTTGTTACCATTTCCTTGCTCCTGCCTTAAAATTTTATGCGAAATGATACCTTTTGGCTCTCTCTAAAAAACGTGACAATCGGGAGTCTGGATTAGTCCTTGAAGAAAGCTGGTCCCCGAGTTCCTTCTGTTGCTGCACCTGGATGCATGATTACAACTAGAGCAAATAAGCGACAGGCAGCGCTCGCCAGTGCCAGGACGGGGCTGACGGCGTGGCTGATCGAATCCACAGCGCAAGCGGTGCAATTGTAATTCATCAGCCAGTGGGCAAGGCCGAGCTCTGCACCGTGACTAAGGCCTGTGCTAGGCTACACACACACACACACACACACACACACACACACACACGGTTTGATGGACAAATGGTCTCCATATTTTGATGATCCCATTATGAACTTAATCAACAAACTAATTGGACTTGTTTCCGACTTCATGCCAATGAACACTGACAAACCACCCTCAGTGACTGCACTCCACGTGTGAGATTTGAACCTAAAAAAAGCGTCAAAACAAGCCTGCTCTGTTATCTTGGCTTCTAAAAGGCAACACTGTGCTTCTTAAGGGGAAGTCCAAGCTGGCTTGGTAAGGCCCTGGGGGTCCCTTGTCTGGAAGGTTGATTTAATTCAGCCGAACACTTCTTGGGTGCCCGTTAAAGGTGGGACGTGGGGCTCAGTTGGACAGTACGCCGAGTGCTGGGGGTGTGGCACACAGGGCTGAGCCACCGGTCTTGGCCTCACACTGTTTCCCATCTAGTGTGAAGACTCAAAACTTACCCAGTAAATACAGTGCCAAGTAAAGCGGGGTAAGTGGTCCCAGGCAAATGAAATTATTCAAATTGCTATAATTAGATGCTTATTTAACCATAGCAGTCCCCCTTATCCCTGGTTTCACGTTCTGTGGTTTCAGTTACCCTAGCTCGACCTCAGTCTGAAAATACTAAATGGAAAACTGCAGAAATGAGCACTTGGTACATTTTAAATGGCGTGCCATTCGGAGCCGCGTGATGAAACTCGGGCCATCCGGCTCTGTCGCGCCCAGGCCGTGAATTACCCCCTTGTCCGTGGCACCCACGCTGTACGCAAGCACACTGCCCGGCCGTGAGTCACTCGGCCGCCAGCTCAGGGACCAGACTGACGGCTGGCGGCCGGGTGCCGCGGTGCTTGTGCTCCAGTCACCCTGATTTCATTTAATGATGACCCCAAAGGGTATGGCTGCTGCCAGTGCGACTGTGCCACAGAGAAGCCGAAAGGTGCTTCCTTGCAGTGAGAAAGCGAGAGTTCTCAGCCACGTCCCCGGAACGTGCTCAGCAGTCCACTGTCTGACTTTTCCGTGTTACGTCAGGTGTTGTTCATCTCCTAGTGTGCCTTACTTATGAATTAAACTTATCGTAGGCGTGTGTGTAGAGGAACACAGCACACACGGTTCAGTGCTTTCAGGCATCTGCTGGGGTGCTTAGAACCTTGGAGCGTACGTACCCCCTGCAGATGTGGGGGGCGGGGGGGTCTGTATTTACAATTGTGCAACCGGTTTGGTTCAAAGACCCGAGGAAGTAACGGTGAATAGAACACACACAGGATCCCCAGACGAGGGACAAACAAGTTACACAAATAAATGATAAAAGTATGTCACGTTCTTAAATGCTGTCGAGGAAAACGTGCGAATGAGGGCACGGCTGGGGGTGGCGGGGCTGCACCTCCATGAAGAACATGCAGGGAGCTGATCTGAGAGAGAAAGGGACGAACCCAGGGAGTGTAGGGAAGTGCCGTGCACCCCTGGGAGCTGAGTGGACACTCAGAAAACGCCCTGGTTATCCTGGTCATCGTCACAACCAGGAGTGCTGCGTCGGAGAGGAGAGCGCGATGGCGATTGGCTCAGGGAAGAAAGTTGCGTCAAGGATGTGACATTGAAAGGGAAAGGCAGGGCAAAAAGTCCTCACGGACCGGAAGACCAGGGGGTGTCGGGGGCAGACCCATTGGTACCCACACGAGGGCCGTCCGGAAAGCAGCCCAGCCACAGAGACGCCTGTGGTCTTCATGGTGCATGGCTGAGTGCTTTCCCCACAGCCGTCGTACATCCTCCTGCAGAAAGGTGGCTTTTGTTGGGCGTTTTGTTTTAGGTCTGAGCTGGGGCTACTAGGAGCAAAATGATGCTAGTGGGACAGCACTTGGGCCCTCATGTCCACACGGCTCGCCCTGCCACCCGTCAGTGTTTGGTACATCGGCCTGTGGTGCCGGTTTGTAGACCAGAATAGCAGCATTTTGGGTAAATGCCACCTTAAAAGCACCCTCACCCCACCCCTCACTGTTACGGGGTGCGCTGTTGCCCTTTGAACTCCCATTTCCCTGTATACAAGAGAGTGGGGGCGGCTGTTAGGAGACATTTGCCTTCTTCGCAGAGCTGCTTCGGCTCCAATCTGCACCCGAATTTCCAATCCTAGATATTTCTTCCTTGGGAGGGGACAATATACGAAAACGAGGTCCTAGGGCTGGGGCCGCAGGGCCTGCAGGAGGGCCCGCCTTTCCCCAGGGGCTGAGCGCCTCCTGCCCCCTCCTGTTCCCGGGGAGCAGCTGCCCGAGCTCCTCGTCTCCCAGGAGGCTTCCGTTTCCCCACGGCCTGCGCCGCCCGTCCTCTCCCAGGGACGCCCACCGGAAGGACGCGGGCACACGGCCCCGGCCTCGGGCCTGCTTGTACCTGGAACCGCATCTGAGAACAGAGACTGCAAGGCAGGGAGGCCCCGGCGCACCTTTTAACATGACGCTCGTACTTGGGGGCGATGTGAATCAATCGCAAAGCGGGGCCCTTGTCCTTTGTCTTGGCACTGCCGTCACGAGTCCTGTCGCCTTCCTCCAGCCCCCTTCACACATCTTCCTGCCAGCCTGGCTACCGCTGCCGGCTAAGCTTTCAATTCCTGATGGAGGAACAAAGACGCGGGTCGGGGGAGGCCACAACCAGCAGTATAATGGGGTGCAGGGTGCCTGGGGGGGTCCCTGGCAAGGAGGAGAGGATGCAGAAGTAGAAGGAAAGGTTGTCCAGGGCCGGACTAGAGAAGGTCGTGCACGCCTAGCTAGGAAATGTCATTTGATGCCAGACACGATCAGGACAATAAATGGTTCTCCAGCATAGGTGTGACCCAACCCGCTCTCACTGGCCACCAACATTTTTCTGGTGTCAAGATCATCCCAGAAAATGCTGTTAAAAGCAGCTCACACTGTGCTAATTCCTCCTCTCTGATGTTTACATCTCTCAGAGGTGCATGGAGTCCCAGTGTGTCACTCCCAGATTCGTCACCTGCGGAAGACAGCTCAGACGTGGTGGGCCGCTTTAATCTTTCCCTATAAATCAGTGCTCTCTCCCCTTAATCATGTGGCTGGCTCCTCTCTGAACTCTCTCCAGTTTGTCTCCATCTTGCCGGGACCGAGTTGTCTCAAAGTGAACCCACGGTTCCTGGGCAGTGAGCCCCCCCGCAGACCCTCTCCGCCGCCCGCAGACCTCGCGCAGGGCCCTGGCAGCAAGCAGAGCCGAAAGTGGCCTGACTGCAGTGTCCAAAGGGGCCAGTCTTCCTGTTCCAGAGCAGTCCGATCGTTATTTTTAGCGTCTGATGGTCAGGCTGCACATCAGAAAGTTTGTGGTCACCCTACAGAAAGTCACATTGCTGGCGATGTGCCTCTATCGATAGATGAGTCATCGCTCACTGTCATGTCCACTCTGTAAGACTGTGTCCTCCCAGGGGGGTGACAGGCAGGCTGGGACCCTGCCCTCTGCTTTACCTGTCTGCTCCCTGCTGGGTGGGTCCACCTGCCAGTTTTCGTCCCCGCGCCCTCTGCTGGCCGGACGCCCCGGGACCTCGGGGCGCGGAAGGAGGCTACCTCAGCTGCTAGCCCCCGATCCAGGCCCACGACACATTCCCATCCCCATTTTAAAGACCAGATAACTGAGCCCCAGAAGAGTGAATGCATGGCTCCTAATCCGTCAGAGATCATGCATGGGGACAAATACCAATAATCAGAATAAAAACCCAAATGGGCATTTGCGAAGCAAATGGGCCGGGGGCTGCCTGCAGACTTTCCCGGCCGGTGGGCAGAGCTGGTGGGACACAGGGACTGGGTGACGCCCACGCCTGACCCCTCCCACGTAGCCCAAAGGGGTCGGCAGTGGTACAGCTCGGCCAGGAGCGTCAGAACGTCTCGCATGTGAGATTTTCGGGATTTCCCAGGACGGCCAAACAGAACGTGTCTGTGGGCTGTATCCGTCGGGCCACCACGGCCAGCTGGTCACCCTGGGTTTCCACAGCGCTCTCCTATTTCTTTTCTCATCTAAGTCTCACAGAATCCTGTGATATCTGCTGCTGTCTTCATCCTCATTTTGCAGACAAAAACAATAATCAAACAAAACTGACGTTGAAGGAAGTTATGCAAATCTGCTGTGTTTCCCCTGTATAATGCGCACTTTTTGCCCAAATTTGTGAGGGAAAAGTAAGGATGTGCATTATACATGGGTCGCGCTAGTTCCATATCTATATAAATGTTTTTAATTCTCTTTTTAATTGTTGAACTTATTGGGGTGACATAGGTTAGCAAGATAATTCTTTTACATATGCTTATGAGTTAAAAAGTAACTAGAACTCTGTAAAATAATACCATATGCAAAATAATGCCCTGAAATACAATAATCAGGGTTTTTAAAAATATGTAAAGATTTTATACATCTAATTTCTTGTACCTTGTATCTGTTCTTGTGTTTTTTAATTATTTGTTACATAAAACTTATTGTACCATAATGTTTTTTAAAAACTGCTAAAATTCCTTTATAATACAAAAACAAATACCTAAGTATAAACACATAACATTTTGAATTAGAAAATTAAAATGAAAGATGTTGCCCCCCTGAAAGTTTGGGCCAAAAACGGGGGTGCGCATTAGAGCATTATACACGGCAAACTACGGTCATTCGTGTGGGGGACGCGTCTCAGACGCCTTAGGTCCCCCCCACCTGGCAGTGCGGCCTCCCATCACCCTTGGGAGGAGCGCTCCCCTCTGGGCGACTGAGAGCCGAGGCTCAGGTGAGGGATGCGCGCACGGCAGACGGCGCCGGGTCAGCTGTGTCCAGCCCGCATCTTTCGAGGCACAGGGTCCTCTTTTATTCTGCACTGTTTGTTTTCTAAAGATGATGTCTAGAGGATAGGCTGAGGGCCTCTGACCGATGGTTAGGACATTTGTTTTGAGTGGCTTTCAAGTGACAGAGCTGGGTGTGTGTGCTCAGCCATCCCCATGGTCTCAGCTGGTATATACCTAGTGTGATTCACCTCAAGAGATGGGAGACACTGGGATGCAGTCAGCAAGATCAGCCTTGAGAACCATCAGCAAAGCAGTAACTGGACTTGCCCTGCAGATTTATTTTGTTTAGCCCACAGAAAACACCCCACTATAATAATGATAGCAATAATAATAATAATAATAAACCTTACTGCCAAAATTTAACCATCATGAGGTTTTACCTAAAAATCCAAATTCCTGTATTCTTTTCCAAAATCCAGCAGTGCACCACTGTGTTCTTTCCTTGTGCATGGCGAGGTTAGCTTGAGCTGGGTTGGGGTGTCCCCTCCCCATGGGGCAGGTACTCAGCAACTCCCCTAGGCCCCACCTATTTCTGTTGTTTCCCTGAGGCCAAATAGCAGTAGCTATTTATCACTGTGTTTGTGTCATTCTTTTCATAAAGAAAAGGAGATGTCTCCTGTGGCAATGCTGGTTAAAAGTGAGAAAACAGACTGAGTTTGCAAGAAAAATGGGAGAGAGCACGTTTCTTTATGGAAGTGAAGAATATTCTAACATATTAAACGAGGTGGTTAAGGTTAGTCTAGTAATATGGACCACCTAATAGGGACTTAATCAGTCCACTACGATGCACTGGTGGATTCAAAACAAGATTGCTGAAAGTGAGACCTACAGACTGCTGACCCCTAGCTCGTGGCAGGGGGCCATTTCCAACAAGGAAAGAGTTACAGAAGCTTTTATGTGTCCCTCCAAGAATTTCCACGGAAGGCCTGTTCTCCTTCCTCCATTGGCCCAAGACTTCCAGGTAAACACAAAGCCTATTTGAAGTGCTGTGAATTACCCCCTAAAAAAAGCTGGTGTCCTCATCCATCCCTTGGTGGGTGCCTCCCTCTGGCTTTTTGAACCTGAGAACAAGCTTAAGCAGGTTAGGCGGCAACGAGAAATAAAATCGGTGACGCTTACCATTCCCACACAGAAAGCAAGTGTTGCTGTTGATTTTTGCCTCCAACAGTTATGAAGGGCTGCACATGGAACGTGTCTGCTTCATGTGGTGTTAGACGTATAACTGAACCCCAGTCAGCACCCCTAACCCCCTGCTGTACTAACAGACCAGCGTTGTTCCTCATCCTTGAATCGACAACGTTTGGGCTGGCAAGTCGTGATGCCTCTACTTGGAGGGACTAGAATCCTAGAAGCTGCGTTCTGAGGAAGACCTTGTCATTTCTCTGGTCTGTGGCTTACAAACTCCAAGGCTTATCAGAATGGGTAACTTATGTGGGTGAAACAGGCTAAGGACGAACGCGTAATGATCAAAGGAGGTACCGACCCTCAGCCCCAGCCAGTGGAGCGTGGAGAAATGCGTGCCCAGTATTACTAGGCCTTCACGTTGTTCCCTAAAAGAAGGGCAAACATCCGATGTTTCTGATTTTTCAAGGTCAATAACTAATCACGTTTTGTTTTTAAATACTCTGGACCCAATTAAATATGTTTGCAAACCAGATTTGGCCCAAAGTTGCCAGGTAGACACCTCTGATCTGGTTCTAACTCTTTGTTTTTTTAAAAGGAAACTAAAGGACTGTTAAGGCGGTTCAGGAAAGAGAGCTGGCGGTCACAGCCTCCCCACTCAGAAGGCTGAGGTGCAGCCTGACTGTGAGATAAGACAAGAAAACCGTTTCCCTCTGGAACGAACAGTGAGCTCTCTCGGCTTTGGCCTGGCCGTGGCAATATCCTGACTTATGCCCACAGTCGGAATAACCCATCTGGGCTAATTTTCTGTGAGGGAACAGATGTTATACTCTTTCCGCTTTTTGGAGGAAAGTCTTTTGCAATGATGATACGGGGAGCAAATAATTGTAGGGGTCAGCAAACATTTTTCAAATGAACAAAATAAGGAATGGGTTAAGCACACACCATGCACACGTGTGTGTGTCTGTGTGTGCATGTAATATATACACGCGGAGAGACCCACACTTGCTTGAAGATGGTGGTATTAGAGTTTGAGCGCTGCCTTGGGGGGAATTACTCCCACATCTACTGAAAGTTCTCTGTTGATGAAAAACTCCTTTACGGAGTTACTGTTTAAGGACCAGCTTGTTTTATTTCCACCCTGCCCCCATATCAGGAGCTGGCAAATTATAGATTATGGACCAACCTGTTCTCATAACCAAAATTGTATTGGAACACAGATACCCCCTTTCATCGACGTATCATCTGTGGCTGCTGTCATGCTACAGCGGAGTTGAGCGGTCGTGGCAGGGATGGTGTGACTCCCAAAGTCTGAACTGCTCAGTAACTGGTCCTGTACAGAAAAACGCTGCCGACCACTGCCAGACGTTATGGATAATCTTACACCCCCTGCAGCATTGTGGGGCGTAGTTAATGTTTGTTATGGAGGACCAGGGAAATGATGTCGGATACCAGGAATCAAAAACTCTAATGACTAAGGAGGGAAAACTAAATACAGGCCAGGGGAAATGGCTGTAAACCAGAATGCCTTGTCTACATCTCAAGGTGACATCACCTGCTCAGCTCAGGGACTGTCACCCAACGGCAGTGCAGGTCCAACATTGCCAAACCTTCGGATGCCTTAGGGACATCTATACCTCTAGATTTTCACGTGCAATCTCTATTTTTAAGTGCTGGCAACTACATTTAACGAATAAACACTCTGTAGATAGCTTCAGGGGGCCACCTCTTCGTGCCACCTATTGTGGTCAGCAGGACAGATGCTCTTATCTTGGGATTGATGGGGGACTGAGATTTTTGTGACAGAGTCATAGTAAGAAGGAGTCTGATGGCCCAGGGCTCATTCCCAGGTCAGTTTTAAATGCCAGCACCTTCTGTGTTTGCCTTCAAACAACACCAAACCCCTAAATCACCGTGGTAAACAGATAGAAAGAGACGGAAAGGTTAAAAGTAGACTCATAACGTCCTGCTTCTCCCCCTTCCACATGTGTTTGTGAGCAATATTGTTCCGTAAAAACAATATGACCCCATTTCTAAAGCAATATTCATGCTAAGCTAGTCAGCTGTTAAATATACCCAGCAGTTTGCATTACGATGAAGCTAAGCCAGAATTTCAATTATTTTCTGGACACATTTAAAATTATAATACTTCACCGGGTTAGTGTTATAGTTCATCCGCATTACTCACAAACTATCATATCCATCTCTTGCAACTGCTAATGCCTTACAGATCCGTGAACGTAGGCGAAGCAAGACATGGGACCGGGTCATGACCTTCGTGCCCGTGTTGTGTTTTAAGGGGCACACGTCCCTGAGAGTGTGGATGGCTAATGCCCCAAAGGTGGCTTCTGCTGCCCATTAGGAACACTTAGGCTGAAAGGAGTAGGAAGGCAATGTGGACCTCTCCTTTTGCTGTTTCCGGGCACAGGCCTGACTCCTGGCAAAACATCCCCTCCGCCCCACCTCCCCACAGCTTTACATCTCCTGCCAAATGGCTTTTTGGAAGCCAGTCCCCCAAAGTTGCCGTTGCTGTTTTTCCCCCTTATCTGCTGCCAGCAACCGGGAAAACTCCACATCCTGCCGCTCCCCCTCGCTCCGGAGCAGTGGTGCACGCCGACTGCGTCAGGAGCAGGTCCTGCTCCTCGGCCAGACTTCAGGACGGTCACCTCCAGCGGCTCCTGAAACGTGCACCTACCTACCCGAAGGAGGCACGCCGCCCTGAGCCCCTCACCACCCACGGGACCCTTTGACACCCTTCACAGAGTTCACAATACCACGTGCGAAACGGGTCCAAGTCCACTTATGACTGTGTGTCCGAAGAAAGGCTCTGTCACTCATTCTGAGGGACACAGCGTCACTTGGGCCCACTCACAATGCTGCCTGGCATGCCGTGAGGTTTGCCGGACTCGGCAGGCACGTCTGGAGAGGTGAGGCAAGACTTAGCCTCGTGCAAACTTCCAGCACAAGAGGAGACCCCGCCAAGCAGACCCACTAGGAGACGACGTTAAGAGGCCTTACGTTTGCAAGTTGTCGTGGCCTTGACACAGGGAAGTGTAGGAAAACAAGAAATCGATCTACTTCCATTTCACGTTTTACCCTTAATACGACGTTGCTAGAAGAATTGCCCTTTCCTACAGAGAAGCCATAAGGCCGTGGCTACTTAAATGTAGATTTGAATCAATTAAAGTGAAATAAAACGAACAATTTTTTTTCTTCTTTCAAACAAGCTGCATTTTAAGTGCTCAGCAGCTACACGAGGCTAGTGGAGACCACATTGGACGGTTCCGAAAGTTCTAAAGAGCAGCACCGAGCTAAGATGTTTGCTCGTCAAGAGCATCCTCACGGCTGCGTTGCCTGTCTGTCTGCCTGTCTGTCACGTGTCATCACAGCGGACGGTTTCCCAGCGTAGGGCGTGGGTACCACCGGGGGCACAGCGTAGGGCGTGGGTACCACCGGGGGCACAGCGTAGGGCGTGGGTACCACCGGGGGCACAGCGTAGGGCGTGGGTACCACCGGGGGCACAGCGTAGGGCGTGGGTACCACCGGGGGCACGCAGGGTAATGTTATCAAGAATGAGTTGGGTTTTTTTTTTTCCTTTTTACTTCTAAAAGATATATGCTTATTTCAGGGTGAATTTCAAAATATATGGCAAGAATTCTGCTGAGTGGAAAAAGCCAATCTCAAACGCTTACCCGCCCCATTTAGATAACCTTCTTGTAATGACAAAATTACAGCGATGGGAAACAGATCAGACCTTGCCAGGGCGGGACAGAGGCAGGGGGGTGGCTGTGAATATAAAAAGGGACCCTTGTGATGGAACCCTCCCGTATTGCCATTATAGTGGTGGCCCCACGAATCTCTGCGTGTGACAAAATTGCACGCACGTGAGTGTAGCTAAAACTGGTGAAATCGGAGCCGGTTGGTGGACTGTATCAGTGTTGGTGCTATCCCCTCTCGTTATGCAGGATGTTATTGGGGTGCTGGGTGAAGGGTACGTGGGATATCTCTGTATTCTATCTTGCAACTGCATAGGAATTACAATTACCTCAAAAGAAAAGTTTAAAAAATGATATGACCAGTACCTCAAATCCCAACTATTATATATGTATATGAATATATATATATATTCAAATATATGAATATAATTTCCAAAGGTGAAGCTAAAGAAACACATACTGTGACCATCTATTATTATTCAAAGAAAAAAATGATTAGCAAAGAAGAGTAAAGGGGATGTGAGCACGAGGGTGGCACATGACAGGCTTTGGGAAACTCTGACCTTGGGATTCCAAAAGCAGGCCCTGGGAAGAGATTGTGCTGGGTCAAATCTCACTGACTAGCCGTGACCTTGGGCGAGTTACTTAACTTCTCTGAGCCTCAGTTTCCTCATCTACAAAATGGGGATAACCGCAGTACTGTCCCTGTGATGTGCTTTCGAAGCAGTGACATGAGACTCCTGTGAAATGCTACTGCATCCTCCAGGTCACACTACAAGCTTCCTAAATGGCTGTTACCACTGGGTAAAGAATTGAATTAATCTGTGATTAATTACTCATGCATTGCTCAAGTCGGGGTCGGCAAACTTTTGCTGTGAAGGGCCAGCAGGTAAATATTTTTGGCTCTACAAGCCCTATGTATTCTGTCACAGCTACGCAACACTGCCATTGTAACACAGAAGTGACCTTAGGTAAAGGAACGGTATGGCTATGTTCTGACGTCGTTGTATTTACAAAAACAGGCAGCAGGTCAAATGGGGCCCCTGGACCCCAGAGTGCCTAGTGACATCATCGTTCACTGAACTTTGAGGGGAGTGAGGGGCTATTGAAGGCAGACCTCCTCTTCTGTCCTGTCCCTGTCCCTCCTGACTCACCTCCTCCCACGCTTAGGGACCATTCCATTACTAAGCCAACCAAAGGTCAAGTCAAAATCTCCTGCTAATTGTCCTGCGCTGTGTCCTTCGATTGGCGGGAGCCCGTCACGGGTCCCCCGGGTCTTGTACATAGTAGGCTCTCAATCCATATCGAGTGATTGATTGATGGACCCATTAATGAAGAGCGCCGAGTCCTGACAAAGGTTAACGGGGATCGGAAGGCCCCCACGCCCCAGGCGACCTCACCCTAAGTAGAGGGGACGCTAACCGTCAGCCTCACATTGATTTAACACGGCAGCCGCTGCGGGCGCTTTATTAGTGATGACGTCATTCAGTCACTCAGACCTTCACGACGCCACCATGGCCAAGATCTGTAGCTAAAGAAACGGAAACTCGGGGAAACCAAGTCGTTTTCCTAAAATCGGACAGCTTATTGATTGGTAGAACTGAGAGTACCCAGTCGTCCCAAATCCCGATTGTCGGTCCTTTTCCGTGACGTCACGAGTGCTGCTAAAGGAACGCTTAGCCAATGGGAGAGGGGCTTGGTGGCTACGCCACTGTGACTTGTGAAAGAGGAAGGGGACTCAGGTTTAAATACACACAACATTGTGCTTTTTGGAATATAAAAGAAAGATTGCATGACAGCAGTATTTGTGATATAATCACAGTGTATGTCACACTGCAATATGTGATAAAGACCATGTATGACACTGAGGTGCACACGTGACCAGGCGTGTGTGTACACTGCCACGCACAGACCATGTATGACACTGAGGTGCACACACGTGATCAGGCGTGTGTGTACACTGTGACACGGAAATGGACTTCTCCCGGGTGGATGTCGTCACCCCCGCGTGCTGTGCTTTGGTTGGCCGGCAAAGCGTTAATGAACTTGCTTGCGGTGCCTTCCGACAGGGCAGGTGCTCTCCGATTCCTTACGGTCCCCGTGACTCTTAAGGGCTCTCTGGTTCTACACACTTCGGATTGGAGCAACCCTCGTGGTTTTCCTTAACCCGGGAATGGCTTCCGACCGGAGATGCATGAGGAGGGGCCAGGTGGGGCCCCCCTTCTCCCTCGCAGGCGGCCCACGTGGCGGGGACACCGTGCCATCAGGCCGTCGCCTCTCGTGCCCCGCCACCTCCTCCCTCCACGGTGACAATGTCCCTCCTCGCTTCACTTGGGTCTTGACACTCGCCAGCTCGTCTCCGCAGCTCAGTCTTTCTGACTGTTCTTCCTAACTTGCTGGCTCAGAAGAAAAAATAAATTTCTTCTAACCAGCTGACATCCCCATCTGCTTTGGCATGCTTACCTCTCAATCTCCCCCGCACACACACACTTCCCCCCACTTAACGTCATTCACCTGACCTGCGCGTCCCCTTTCCCTGCACAGAGGCTTACGCATCTCCCTCTAAAAGCAAATAAATTAAACCAACAAACAAACAACTGGCCCTGCCTGAGACTTCCCCTCGGGCAGCTGCTGCTCCAGGTGCCTGGCTGCCTTTCCCTTAGCTTTGACCTTCAAACTTCCCCAAAGTGAGGCGTGTTCTCCTCCCTTCCTTCCCCCAAGTCATCTTTCATTATACTTCCTTGCAGGTGAGAGGCTCGCTGGCTCCACTCGCTCGCTCTCTCTCCCTCTCTCTCTCCCCCTCTCCCCCCACCCCCAGCTTAGCTACAGACAAGCCTGGTGGCCACGAGAGCTTTGGTGGCAGGGGTACGGTTTGGGTCTCAGACTTGCCCTAGCCATGCGTATTGTTGAGCAGTATCCCCTCATCTGTAAAAAGAGGACAACGACGTATGCCCATTCCAGACGTTGTAAAGGGGAAACGAGCGAGCGGACGCCGAGCCCCTCTCGCGTGCTATGCGCTCAGCAGCGGCTGTTGTTGCAAGTGCGCGTCCGCGCTGCGCGTCCGTGCTGCGTGTCCGTGCTGCGTGTCCGTGCTGCGTGTCCGTGCTGCGTGTCCGTGCTGCGCGTCCGTGCTGCGCGTCCGTGCTGCGCGTCTGTGCTGCGTGTCCGTGCTGCGTGTCCGTGCTGCGTGTCCGTGCTGCGTGTCCGTGCTGCGTGTCCGTGCTGCACGTCCGCGCTGCGGATGATACACGTACGCACTCGTGCACGTGTGGTCCACGTAGTCTCCCCGTTTAATTAGCATAGTCCAGGGGCAGTAACTGTGTCAAATCCTCGCGGCCTTCTCCAAAGGACTTAGCATGCACGTCTCACTCAGAAGCTCTTCAAGCACGTGTGGAACCGGGGAACCGCTGAGGCGCTAGGACGTCGTATCAGTCCGGCCCCGGGTATCCAGGGAAGCTCGGGTGTTCGAATGGCTCATGTGGAGCAGGTTTCTCAATGTCGTCGGCAGTGCTGCCGTTTTTTCCTGGGGGCTGCGCCGTGTGTCGTGGGTGTTAGCAGCAGCCCTGGTCTCTACGCACCAGACCCAGTAGCATTCCCAATCCCACCCTACCCAGTGAGAGACAGAAATGCCTCCAGGTAGGGCCACGTGTCCCCAGGGAGGCAAATTCGCCCTGTTGAGAACCACTGACATAGAGAGGTCTGAAAACTCCTCCAGCTAATGGGAGAGCTAAGCAAACAGCAGGGTCCTCGTCATCTTGAGGGCCTGGGAGCTCTCAGGGACCAAAAGGCCAGGTGAGGTTTTGTGGTGGCAGAAGTATCAGTTTCAGAAATGCAGTTTGCTTTCACATGCAGAATTCTTTCATCCAACAAAGGGCTCGAGGGGACACAGTGACTCCCACGATGGCTTAGCTTACTGAATGGAACGTTGCAAGCTCCTGGTCCATCTCTGCAAATCTTCCAAAAGAGGAAGCCTGTGTGTGGGGTCCTGAGTCTCACCAGATAATAACACGGGTGTGAGGTCGGGGTGGCCCACGCATCCCCAGGTAACACTTCAAGGTTGTTTTGTAACATCAGAACAAGCCAGGGTCGGTGGGTCCTCCTTGCAGCCTCGGTCCCTTTGTAATTATATTTTATATAAACATACTTTGGACTGTGGAAAAGGCTTCACGGGCACACAATGGCAAGCGTTCTTCAAAACGGCCTTTAATTATTCATTGGCCTGTGCTATATTTTATGTTTCTTTTTCATAAATGTTAATCTTTATTATTGCCTTACGAAGGGGGTGGGGTTGGAAACACACACACACACACAGTAATACCTGTTATTAAATGACCTATCAGAGTGACATGGATAAATGTTGGGAGCAATTTAATTGTTTTCTATCTGCAGTTTTATACAGTTTCTATCAAACTGAAGGGTAATTTTTTTTAGTAGCTGCTTATTTTAAATGTACAAAACCCTTGTGTGTAATTCCATTAGCTGCCCTACAGCATTGCAATCTACAGTTTCCCTGAGGCTGTTGTGAAATATTGATGAAATCCTTGCTTTTGTGGCTTCCTCTGATACACTAAACATTTGTCTGATGTTAGTTGAACTTGAATGGATCTGTTCAGAGCTATATCAGTAGTGACTTCAAAGGGACTAAGGCTGTTACAGTATCTTTTCCTCATCTTTCTTTCTTTCCTTCTTCCACTTTCTTTCCTTTTCCTTCTCTTTTTTTAAACAAACTGAAGTTTCAAAGCTTTATGTTGGTATGCTTTATAAAAATGAAATTTGTATCAAATGATTCAAAGTATCTAGCTGACTGCGGATCTTAATAATTCTGAATAGTCGGTGCGGTTTTTGTTTTGTTTTGTTTTGTTTTTCGTGCCTGATCAATTACTTGTAACCCTTTAGACATTTGGATATAGAGATGGGCACTCCCCCAACAGTGCATGCACACCCACACACACTTACACACACACTCTCACACACACTCACACCCACACTCACACCCACACACACACTCTCACACACACTCACCCACACACTCACACCCACACACACTCACACCCACACACACTCACACTCACACCCACACACTCACACCCACACACACACTCACACCCACACACTCTCACACACACCCACACACTCACACCCACACACACACTCACACCCACACACTCTCACACGCACACAGTCACACACAGGGACGGAAGGGGACGAGCATGTAAAACAATAGACCTGGCTGTGGGAAGCTTAACTCAGAGGCCTGTGCCTCCGGAAGTCGACCACTTAGGAACTCCCCCGCAACATCAGTGCAAGGTCACCGTGAATGAGAAAACGTCGTCTGTAATTGACTTTCCCCAGCCAACGCCATATGCATTGCACTTCACAGCCATCAGGACTAGAGCTCATATTTATCCCTGTGTTTTCCGGTCAGGTTGTGAATTATAACTGCCAAGTTTTAGTATTTTCCGAAATGGTATAATCTCTCAGGACCCGTAAGCAGTAAACTGTCTCTCCGGCGGGGTTTCTCGGCTGCGGACGTTTGGAGCCGGGGATTTCTCTGTCGGGGTGCATGCCGCGCACCCACCGCAGGATGTTTGGCAGCGTGTCTGGCTTCTACTGAATACCAGTAGCAACCCCTCCCGAGCTGTGACAGCTGCAATGTCTCCAGACATCAGCACATGTCCCCAGCAGGGACAAAACTGCCCCGCCACCTTCATGATCAAGGATCAGCGCTCTAAAGATGTGCAGTTCGCCTCCGCTAGAATAACAACAGTTCTGATCGTCCCAGTTCAAAGGACAGTATGACAATGGGGAATCTTCCGGATGGGCATCTCACAGGATCATTCTTGAGATGGATTTTTGAGAGCGCTCTTGACCCACCCTCGCGAGTCTGGGTCCTATTTGCACTGGTGCTCTTAGAGTTTCCCTCTGGCTCACTGGCTCGAAAGGAAGAACCTTGGAAACCCATCCCCGGCTGGGTGGCAGTGGTTTGGGAAGCACCACATGTCTACAGAAGCTCAGAAAATCATAACGAGCAATCTCCAAAGTGACTTCAGTCCGTGTCACCCTGGGCCCCGCCCCACAGCGGCACAGCTGACCGTCTGTCGCCTTTGCCCTGGGTCACTCAGCACCATGGGCTTCATGCTGAGAATGAGCACAAACAGCAAGATGTTTTTATATCACAGCTGATCCTTGGTGACAACTCATTCAAAGACAGATGATTAATCATACATCTAATCCATCGATTGCGAGATTATGTTTAATTAATTTAATGGGGTCTCTCCTGCGAAGTCTAACCTCTGCGAGGTTAGAACCCACACTCGTAGATCTTCTTTGCTGCCAGTGCACACAGTAGGTGCTCAGCTCTCCAAATGAAATAATTAATTATTGAATCAGGGGACCAGAGCACTTTGTTTGTACACTCCCGCCAACATAAGCGCACGGCGGCAAGTTCACGAACTTAATGGTCAGATTTCGGGAACAATGACAGCTCTGATGGCCATTTGGGAAAAAGAGTTCCAACACTGCTCTGAAGGGCGGACTCAGCGCTGGCGTCGGCGCACAGCTTCCCGAGGGGAGGCCTCCTAGGTGACCACGGTGATACTCAGCCATGAGGGATGTGGCACTTGTCCTAGGATGAGTTCGTGAAATTAATGGTCTGACCTCGTATGACCACTGTAGGAAGAAGACATTCATAGTCTATAAAACTCAGAATTGTGACTGGTCACTTCCCCCGAAGTGGTTTCCGTAATTTATTATTTGAGGAAGAGTGGCTTTCCCTCTCCTCTTGCCTCTGACCGCCCCCAAATGCACACCAAGGAAGCACCTGTGCCCTCTGTGGGTGGCACAGGGACCGTGAACGGTGTGCCCACCGGCACGGGGACCCAACAGCCCGGAGGCTCAGTGCCCTGCCTTCTGTGAACAGGCCGAAGGGACGGGGAGATCGATGTTGGCCAAATGAAAAACAGCAAAATCAATACGAGAAAAGGAAAACTATTTTCGAGTCCTACACACAGTCATGGAGATTACAGGTAAATTAACCATGGAGAGCCGGGGTAGAAGGCGGTCTGAAGGCCCTTCACCCCACGTCTCTTCGGGCACCGAGACGCCGTCCGGGGGGCGCACGGAGTAGTCATCGCGCAGCGGGTTCGCTCCGTCTCCGTCGTCAGTGTATCTGGAGTTGAAGAAGCTTGTTTTCTGCAAGTGCCTTCAGCCCCAGACGTGTCTGCGGTCTATTTATGTTTGGCTAAAACAAACGGAATAAGCAGCTGAGAGGGCATCACTCATGCCGTGACGGGAGGAGAGCGGAGGGCATTCTTGATGTCCCCCGTGCACAAATCACCGAATGTCTCTCTGAGTCGCGGCACTTGTAAATCTGTCCAGGCGCCTCTTCACAAGGGGTCTGCAGCAGAGTGATTCGACTCCGGCTGGCAGTAGATGAACTGGATTATTGAAGAGCTGTTCTTCCGGGGTTGTCTACAAAGTCAACTCTAGTCTGTTGAGGGTGTCATGTCAGGAGATGGCCCCAGAAGCCACTAAAGCCCGGCCTTGAAGAGCACTAACACACTTGGGGGTCGGGGGGTGCCCAATAGCATCTCTAGAGGGGCAAGAAGCGAAGCAGAGGCAGACTGCATGGTAGAAGGGGCCATCCATGGGGTAGTCATGACCTTGACAATGATCTTAACCCTTGTCCCTTGTCTGTCAACACATACTTATTGAGGAGCTACTTTTGCCTTGGTGTAAGTTGCTTTTCCTGACTTGTGTCCTTCCCCTCTACTGTCGTCACCAACCTCCAGGAGGAAATGTAGAGAGGCCCACACTCCCTGGGGGCTGCCCAGCTCTCGGTGAAGGCATGGAAACCTCACAGTCTGCAGGCTCTGTGGTGTGTTTCTGTGTTTTTTAACCATGTGCAGTGAATCCCTGAGAACTGGTACTAGAGGCTAAATTACAAACTAATCATTGAGCCCATGCTGATACTGATCAACGTATGACTTTCCCAAAAAAATGAAGACAGTCTGGAGATTCTCACTCGGCGGACTTCCTCCAGGCCCTCACCTCCAGTGATTCGTACATTTAAAAAAAAAAAAATCAATCATCTAACATTCACTGAGCCTACCATCTTCCAGGCCTTGTGGGGGCAGAGGCACCCAGATGGCCCAGTCGAGTTCCAAGCAGCTTACAATTGGGGGAAAGATGGAATAATAATCGCAGCAAAGGTCCCATTTGCAGTTGAGCTTGATTCGATCTAACCAAATGACTCCGCTGCCAGACGCTCCTGGAGAAACTTCGATCTGTAGCAGGGAAGTGCAAATCATTGCGGAAGAACGTTGGTGCTGTTTTAACTGCGTATTTAGCCCGATCCTGTGTATAATCGTAGTCCTAATTACAGCACGATCCTCCACTGAGCACGGCCTGCGTACCAAGCACCGTGCAAAGCCCTCTGGCCTCTCTCGGCCACTTAACCACTAACGGACGTAATCAGAGGCCATTCGGTCAACACCACTGCTTACATTTTGTACCCCCGGGAGAAAGAAACCATGGCACGCCGCTCTCTTCCTATGACTTAGAATTTCTATTTAATACTTACTGAAAGACTCTTTTAGACTGATTTAAAAAAAAAAAAGATACTTATAATGTAACACTCTTATATTTACAGGAAAAGAAACAGATAAGCACAGTAACTTGGTGAAGGCATTCCGCATTCCGAAAATAGCCCCCCCCCCCCACCGGCTGCCATTTCAAGGCACCGTTGACATTAAGAGGCACCCTAATTTCTGGGATGTGAAAATACGAACGAACGATCTCAGAATGCTCTTTGTGCCGTGTGTATGTGACGCTCCAGGCTCTCTGAAAACACGCGGAAGATGCGGAACTGCACACGACACAAAAGTCCCCACCCTCGTGGGGACACAATGGCAGAGTCCAGACCTACCGATTGCACCTGTGATTATCTGTGTGCCCTTTGGATGGGCCCACAAGAGAAATCCCATGAGACTAGGTAAGAGGGGAGCCTGACCAATCAGAGGGCCAGGAAAGTTCCTCCAAGGATCTTGATGCTGAAACCGGAAAGCTGGGCAGGGGGCAGGGGACAAACTGAAGCAAGAGAGCGGTGGCGTTCTCTCATTGAACCCTCCCAGCAGCCGTGCAGACGTGGGGCTGTCGTCACCCTACTCCGCCTCCCAGAATCGGTGCCAGAGGAGAACGCATGCCACACACTTTGCACTGTGACAGGCACGCAGCAGGCGCTCAAAGAGGTTGTTTCCCGATGTCTCCCCAAGAACCAGAGGCCCACGAGGTGCTGGTTCCGTAACCTGGAAGATTTTTGGAACTTAACCGTCTTCAGTTTACGCTGGTTTGCTTGAGTAATTAGTTCGGCGTGAAGATTACTGGTGAGGCACCCAGGATTTTGGCAACCGAGTTAGTTGAGCATGAAAGGTCTTTAAGGATGAAAGATAAAACAAGGTCTGTTCTGTTACGACCCACACCTCTGTAAAGCAGCTTAGCTCATTCCTGATTGGTAAATGATGTGACTATGATGAGGACGTCCCACCTGAGTTTTCTTTCTCCCAACACGTTGTAGGTTAGCGTCTCTACATAGCGGTCACCAAGTGTGGCGTTCAGGAACACAGCTGGATGCAAGAGGCCAAGAGAAGGCCGTCAGTTCGCAGAAGGCCCGTCCTCTCAGCTCTGAGGGGCAGCCTTGAAAGGCTTATTGTCACCATCGTCACCCTTCCTTGATCTCTTTAAATTCTGACCCACAATTTCCCTATTCCCTCCGACTCCTTCCTCCCCAACGACCAGCACTCCTTCATCTGCAAGGCGAAGTTCTGTATCTGCTGTGGCTTTCCTCTCTGTTTTGTGAATTCAACAAGTTGTTTTAACTGGGCTAGTATTTTCATTATGTTGGCTCTTGTTCTGTTACTCTCTGGATACCTATTTGCTTAGTTTTGAGGTGGTCTACCCCAAACTAACCTTTCCTGTAAGTGCCATCATTTTAATGCCAAGGTTTTGCCAAATGGAAGCTTGCCGGAAGAACATATATTATGTTACAGCAGAGAAACACTCTCACCGTGTGCAGCAGCGTGCAGGGGGGTGCAGTTGAACATGGACATGGATGTGAGGGTGGACTAGAATACAGTCCCAAGGGGCTGGAGCTGGAGCCACGTGAGCCCCTCGCAAAGCTGGAGTCTGCCAATATCTGGGGGTGCGACCTTAGGAACATTGCTCAATGTCTCAAAGCCTAAGATTCCTCCGTCTTCAAAAGTGGAACTAATAATAGCACCCCCACATTGGAGTGTTGGAGGCTACGGCAAAACAACACGTGGAAAGCCCTTACTCAGTGTCAGCTGTTAGAATGTCACAGGCAGAGAGG
Organism: Lyroderma lyra; assembly: GCA_004026885.1. NCBI lineage: Eukaryota > Metazoa > Chordata > Mammalia > Chiroptera > Megadermatidae > Lyroderma > Lyroderma lyra. The sequence continues at coordinate 395,940 of PVJL010000336.1, read as the reverse complement.
CCGTGTACAAATAAGCAAACAGGGTTCTAATGAAGTGGGTTAGAGTAAGCCGTCTTCACAGCAAAATGAGGTCAGGGGGAGGTCTCCAGATCAATGCCTCTACTTGATTTCAGTGGATCTGTTTTCGTGTGTTTGGAACCCTGCTGACATCTGAGTCATACACAGCCAGGTGACAGGAGAGCCCTCCCAGCCAAAGGGAGAAGAAACTTGCTCTCGGCTTCTTACAGCAGGACGATCATCTCAAACCCAGTTGATCTGTTCAAGATGATATTGAGCGTGTGTGTGTGTGTGTGTGTGTGTG
>PVJL010000336.1:373211-395539 GCA_004026885.1 Lyroderma lyra | reverse complement strand
ATTATATATTTAGGGGCCTTTTGAAAATGCTGTTATTTACTCCACTGGCTGTGTATATAGACTATTTAAAGCAGATTTTTGACCCAGTAGACTGTACCAGCCCCATCTATTGTCTCAATGTGCATGTGGGGACTCTTAAATATGCAGATCAGCGGCACAATAGACTGAGTGCTGGAAACGTGCTCTAGACGGGTACAGTCAAGTCACTGGGGGGAGGTGTGTTGCTAGAAAGCATTTTTAAGGCAGACCCGGACGTGTCGCCAGGCTCTTGGAGACACGTACGTCTGGATGGAGGGGACTCGGCCTTCGGAGGGGAAATTTTGGTGTCTCGACATAGGGCGCTCTTAGTAGCGCTGCTCGACGGTCTGCCCGTTTGTGAAATTTTAACCGACTGTCTGCTAGATGCCACCAAGAGCTTAAGCTGGTTTGACTCTGACATGCGAAGAAGCCCTTCTGTCAGAGTGAGCACAGCTTTGTTCCTCCGTTCAGAAAAGGTACCGAGCACCCTCGCTTCGCTAGTGAGGTCTTTGCGAGCAGGAAACGTCTCTGCTAACATGAGTCCAAACCAGGAAGCGGCTGGGAGGCCTGTGCAGTCGCTCCCGCGAAGAGGAGGAGCCCACGCTGCGGAGGGCCACGGGGCGGGGCTGTGGGGCGGGGCCACTGGGCTGGGGCGGGGCTGTGGGGCGGGGCCACGGGACTGGGGGGGCTGTGGGGTGGGGCCAGGGTGGGGCCTCGGGGCGGGGCGGGGCCACGGGGCATTGCTTCACGACGCGCTCGTCCAGGTGGGTCCACTCCCAGCTTTTTCCATCCTTGAACCGTGGGGTCAGAATTCAACGTCCGGGGAGCAAGAAGCTGCCTGGCCAAGCCAGGTCCGTAGCCCACACTCGAAACAAACAAACAAAATACCAAAAAGGGAGAGAAAAGTGAGAAAGGACACAGTGCCCATGTTTTTGTTTTACCTCTTTGCCCTTTCAGGAAAATACTGGGTATTTAAACACACATGTTGTCTGGATTCTTCTTGTGAGAAAATGGTCCAGATGCTCCCAAGTCTCATGAGATGAATGTCCCCGAGGCCAGAATCTGTCCCAGACTGCCAGGAAGGGAGCGGCCTTACACGGCCCGTCTGACGATGCGGTTCTTACGTCAGGCCCAAACCGGTCTCAGGCCTTAACAATTAAAATCAGCTGCACAGCCTACTCCACCATGGAGAGGGGAGATGATTTCAATTACCAGCTCACCCACACTGCACAAGCAGAGGGGACAGTTGGCAAGGGCGAGGCAGTCCCGCCCAAATAGCCCGCCGTGGCACTGGACAGTGTTCTGACAAGGGCAGACAGTGGTCATCTTGAGAGCCGTGCATGGCACTGAGGATGAAGCAGTGAATGAGACAGACAGACCCCTGTACTCACGGGGCACGGGTTACAATGACAGAGAAAGACTTCCAGTGCAGGGTCTTCTGGCCTTGGCACCAGTGCACCGGACCGCTCTCTGTGGCAGGGGCCGTCCTGTGTGCTGAAGGTTGTTTAGCAGCATCCCTGGCCTCCACCCACTAGATGCCACTGGCATAGCCACCCCAACACTTGTGACAACCATAGTGTTTCCAGACATTGCCAAATGTCCCCAGGGGACAAAATCACCCCGAGCTGAGTCATCGAGAATGTGCTTGGTATTAACTGGGAGGAGAGCGGGGAGCCCACGCGTCTCCAGTCCAGTGTGCACTTGGGGGCTGGGATCCTCCTCGGGGTAACATTGTTTCTGCCGTGGGAAGTCCCAGGGTGCAAAGCAGGTGGGCAGGGAGCAGAGCATTCATGGAGTCTGTGGAGAACTTGGAGAAGGCCTTAGGGAGGAGACGGCTTACAAAATGGGCTCAGAATTTGAAATAGCCAGGGACACCCATCCCAAATTTTACAGGAGTGACCTTCTTATCATGGAGAATTATTGGCCAGGATAACAAAAGGAGGTTACCTTATACTTTGTCACACAAAAACAACATTATAATGTTTTTTCCATCATGAATATTAGGAGTTAAAGAATGTATACGCCAAGGAAGAAAACAGTGTGTCTCATGCAAAAAAGATTAAAACAAAAAGAAAAGTAGCAAGGCTAATGTGCAAATGTTGATAAAATGTATCTAATTTATAAAGTAGCAGGCACACAAAACCATGACATGCACCTAGACTAAGAGGTGTATCATAAGCTCCCAATTGCAGGTCACACATAACCTATCCCAAATTGTCTTAAGCAGGGAAGAGGGTTATTTGCTCGGTAAATGTCAAAGTCCAAAGACGGCAGTCTTCAGGTGGAGTTGGATCAAGGCTCTGGCCTCGATTTGCGGCTGTTTCCCTGGCTCTGGGCCCTTGTGGGCATCGGCACCGTCTTCAGGCCGCCTTCCCAGGCGCTGGTGCCATTGTCCCTAGCAGTTCATGAGATGTAAGAGAAGAGGAAAAACAAATAGGGGGGACCCTTAGGTTCCTCGCCATCAAATCAGACTGAGAATGACACTCACCTGTTGTCTCAGGTGAGGCCGGAAGCACCTGCGTAAGCACACGTGCAAGGTGATTGACTTAGACCACGTGGGGGTGGGGCCGATGCCCCCACACTGACCGGTTGGGAAGTGGCTGCATCGCCGACTCCGAGGCATCCTGAAGCACTGGTGGGCTCTTCAGTGTTGCCCAAGGAGCAGTGAATTCCGGTTTTAAATATTTATAAGGAACAAAAGATTGGCAAGACCTGGAAAGGCCACCACCAGTGTCTTCTTGGAAACTTTAGGGAATAATTGCTCACTCCCTCTATGTCTCCTGAGAATTGTTCAGGGGTGGGGGCGGGGGCTGCCCAGAAGAAGGCCCTTGGCTGCTCACCCCACCCTCACCTGACCACCCGCCTCCAATTTAGAAAACCCTGGTCTCTCCTTTTTTCTTTTAATTTCTCCAGAAAACTAAAAAAACATATTTTATACTCCAAAGCAAATTAACTAACTGATGAGCCGAACACTGCCTCTTTTTGTTAAGAAAAAATACCTACATATTATTATTTTTTTAGGAGAGCTTCGCTTTCAGGAGATGGTTTGGGAGCTGGCTGAGAACAAACAGATCTTTAAAAGCAGAGGAAAATACGGAAAACTGAGAAATAGGCCAGAAAAAAAAATACCCATGACCAGAGAGTGAGTGTATTATGAGCCATCCATCAGTGCTACCTTTGGAGCGGGTTAGACCACCTACCATCCTCTCTTAGGACAATAGCCCATTTGCCACTATGTGGGGGTGCTGATACAGTGACCCCAAGTCGTTTCCTATTTACCCATCTCCTTTGTGGGCAGGGAGAGAGAAAAGATGACAGGCCTTGAAAAGACCATCCTTCCACTAACCCTAACCTAGAAATCAAAGGGTCCAAAACCCTGGAGAACTTCCCATTATTGAAACTGTCGATTCTGAAAGATCGGAGAGCTCTCTGTGTCCCCCAGAACCGGGGCCGCTTCCAAAAACTGCCAACTGTCAGGGGTGGGTTTGGCCTCACATCTGACTTGCTGTTTTATACAAGTCGCCTCATTTAAAAGCTAACCTGGTTCATTAAGAACCGAACTAGGTCAGGATTTATCTGAGTTAGCGGAGTTACTTAGAAATGCTAATCCCTTTCACGGTAACTTTCTTGCTTGTTTGTTTCTTGTAGTATTAAAAACCACTCAACCTGATAAGGGGATTTAAATGAATCCAGGAGGAATTGATTGAGAATAATGCGAAGAGCCTGATGGATTTTTTTTTCCCTTTTTCAGACAACACTTGTAAAGAGTAAATACTGAAAATCTGAGACATCAGCCCCAACTCTTTCTCTCGGCGACTCGGTCTTAGTTCTTACGATAATCAGGATAAGGGACACATGTCAAGGCCTCATTACTACCAGGCCTTCTGGGTTCTTTCCAGTCACCTCAGTTGTTGTTGTCACCTTTGAGGCAGGTGCTGCTCCCATCTCTGGTTGGTAGAGGAAGACTGAGATCTGCAGAGGTCGTTCGTTAGCTCAAGACGACGACGTGAGACCACGGCAGGGGTGGGACTTGGACCCAGGCAGCCCGGCTGCAGACCCCGTGCGTTTCAGTTGCAAGTGCTGACGCCTGTGCGAGTGGTGCACGTGCTTCCTTTCCCGGCTCTGCAATAACGGGGCGTTTCTCTCCGAGCAGCCCCCGGCCTCGCTGACAGCTAGAGAGGACGTGTCACCCTTCCGCGGCTCAGTTCCCAAAGGGGCACCTGCTCTCGATTTTGCAGCGTTTCTCAACTGTTGGCATTTGGGGGTCAATAAATCTTTGTTGTGGAGGACTGTCCTGTGCATCGTACGGCATTTAGCAGCACCCCCACCCTCTCTACCCACTAGCTGCTGGTGGCACCTCTTATCCAGTCGTAAGAACCAAAGATGTCTCCAGACACTGCCACATCGTCCCTGGGGTGTGCACACTCACTCCTGGGTGGGAGCCCCTGGGTTAGAGCATGATGGTGGCCCCGTTGGCTCCTGGAAGAGGCCTGATGAGCGCATTCCCGCTGACAGGGTGAGTTCTTGGTGCCAAGGGAACAAACGTCGCATTGTGGGAGGCACCGTGTGACAGGTCTGGAGCATGAGGAGGAAAGGAAGGGTCTTTCCGAAGCCCCTGCGTGGACACCCCATCTATCCCAGGCTTCCTTGGCCTTCCGGGCTCGCTGCGCGGACACCCCAGGCATCCAAAGGCATAGTCTGCCGAAAAGGCTTTGGTGGTTGCTGTTTTCGATGGCTTGAAAGTAGATGAGACTCGATGAGTGAAATCCAAGTTCATTGGCTGGAGAAAAACCATGCTTCACTGATGCATCACCCCCCTATTCACTAATCGGTGGGGCCGTTCGTGTATTTCTTCGTGTAGTCAGCAAGCATTTGAACAAGTTGGGCCCTGGTTAGCAGTGGGATGTGTAGTGTGAACCAGGTAGAGTCAGCAAACCAGGGAGCTCACAGTCTTACTGGGAGACAAGTGAATCGGGGAGCAGGGTGACGGCAAACTGAGACGAAGACTGTACTAACTTTGGCAGTTGGGGGTCTGGAGGGAGGGAGTACAAGTTACAGGGGCCAGGGAAGACCCCTCTGAGGACAGGCATTTGAGCTGAAGAAGATGAGAAAGGACTCGACGCAGAAAAAGGGGCCAACCTTCCACGTAGGAGACACAGAATTCCAAAGGCCTTAAAGACGGGAAAACGCTGGTGAGCTCAGGCAACAGGCCTTGGGGACCTCAGCGGCACGGACGGCGGTGGGGTGCAGGCCTGAGATGGGAAGTGGACAGGTCACTCCAGGTACATAGACCAAAGGAGAGCGAGACTGGCCACCAGGGAGGAGGCCACAGAGAAGAGAGGGTGGCAGCCTGGGTCACAGTGACGGGTGGGAGTGGCGGTGGCGTGCAGGGTTTAGAGTGGCTGTAAAGTAGCATTGGCATGTCCAACTGGTAGATTCGATAGAGAGAGCAGGACAAAGGGAACTCAGCATAGATTCTAGAGCCCAACAGACCCAAATGCTTGTCCCAGCTCAGCTGTGTGACTCCAGACATGTACCAATACTTTTATCTAAAATCGTCAAATCAAAAATCAGGGGGTCGTCTGATCCACAGGAGTAACCAGTTGATCCTGATTTCTGCGTGTTGGGTGAGAAAAGTAGGGGTCGTCTTATACATGGGGCGCCTTACACACGGGAGCCTACGGTAATGACCACTCTCTGCCACTCAGTCTCATCTCCTTCATAATGATGGAATGTGAGAGACATACAGTGCTGTTGTGGAGCTCACGTCCTGCAACACACATAATAGGAAAAAAAAATAGCCCACCAGCACGCACACATGCATTGGCTCTCAATTGCCGTTACGTATTAGTATTAAAAAAAAAAATTAGAAAATAAGCTGCCTCAAAGCTGGGAGCCCCTGATCACCGACGGTCCCTTGATTGGATCCTTGACCCAAGGATGGAAGCGCATCATGAACGCCGGAGTCCCGGCTGTCCCCAGTCCTTCGATGTGGTCGGATCGTGCCCGGTGGAAACCCTGCTCGCCTCCCGGGTCTGAGGGCTGCAAGGGCTCCCAGATGCCGTGGTCCTCTGAGCAGAGTGGCCCCCATGACGATGGCGGGGGGAATCCAACACGGAGGAGGGGAGGGAAGTGCAATGCCTGAGCTGTTACTCACCGCGCAGAACAACGCCAGGGCCCGGCGGCCGCCCCGGGCTGAGGAGTCGGCCCCGAGGCCTGGCCACTCTCTGTCCCCGGGACCTGTCATTGCGGAGGCAGCGAGGATGGCCCACGAGAGAAGCAAAGGCAGGCTGTTTCCTGCCGGCGCCGATTTAGCTTCCCCGAGGAAACCGAGGTCTCTTCTCCTCTCTCTTTCTTTCTTAATGGGAAGTGGTCACAGCCCTGAACTTAGCGAAAGAAGCAGGTTAAAATGTGTCCGTCCTCGGCTAATGCAGTTAGACGTGTGCGAGAAAAGGCAATGAGAAGTGGTCATTATCCATTATCTGCATGAAATATTTCAGAGGACGAAGCAGCATTTGGCAAAAAAAAAAAAAAAAAAAAGGAAAGGAAAGATGTTTGATTTCAAGCCCGGCAAGAAGGAAACGAGATCACCTAGCTCCGCGGGACGGCCGTGCTAACGACGTTATTTCGAGGAGGACGCGAGCGCGCGTCCGCGAGGCTGCAGATGGCGCGTCGGCCTCGGGTGCTTTGCAAGGTTGCTCCGGACGAGGGTTCGCTGTCCCTGTTCTTGACAGAAACGAACAAACAAACAAACAAAACAACCTCCAAACGTTCCCGTCTTGGAGAGAACTGTCCCCGTGGGCGTGTGGCCGTGTCCCTGCCCGGGGGACATGCGTCGGAGGTCCGCCTGCCCCTGGTGCTGCGCGTGGCCGCTGGCCCGGAAAACGCAAAGCTGGAAAGCCGCCGTAGTCCGACCGGAGAGCCATGGCGCCGTCACGGGTGGCCTCGTGCCTGCTCGGCTCGCTTGTTCCAGCCCCTGCTCCTGATTTACTCGTCTCTCGGTGTGCGGGCAGCGTGAGGGGATGACGTCTAAGCCAACGTCTAAGCCAGGAGCTAGCAGAGAGCCGTGGAGTGGCCCTCTCCTCACCCTTCTCCGTGAGTGTTTTCTCACTCCGCTTCTTTAAACTGTCAGCTTGTCGCTGCCCTATAATCGCCCACGCCAGGCCGAAACGCGCGGTAGCCAAGTGCAAAGCTTCGCTCGAGGAGACCTTGTGCTCCGGGCATCCGTCATCTGCCTCAGTGCAGCGCCCAAGGCCTCCAGCAAAGGTCTCCCTCGGACGGTGCGTGGCTTTATCTCTTGAAGGTTGCAGGCATTATCGTTCCAGGTAATGACCTAAGAGCTTGCTCTTCGGTCTGTGCACCCCACGTCCATGCAAGCTCCCAGCACACACACCTCTGGCTCATTGCAGGAGTGATTTAACATCAAGGAACAAACCCTGAGCTGGAGGAAGCTCTTTCCTGTAACGCACAGGAAGCCGGGACGTCCCTAATGCAAACACCGGCTACAAGCCGTGGGTCTGGCCGAGGGGGGCGGGGTGGGGAGGAGGGAGGGGAGAGGGAGGGGGCTCAACCACACGGTGATGGAAGGAGAACGGGCTCTGGGTGGTGAGCACTCAGTGCAACACACACACACGGCGTTCTATAGACTTGTCCACCTGAAACTGCATCATTTTACTAACCGGTGTCCCCCCATCCAATGCAATAATAACAACAAAACAATAAAACTAAAAATAAATAAGAGCTGTGGGCTTGGGGCAGGATTTAGGGAAAACAAAGAATGCTAAAGTCAAGTGATTTCAGCCCCGGGGGCTCGGCTCAGAGCTCAGCGTGTGCAGGGCCCACAGTCGTGCAGCCGCCTTGCTGGTTCACGTACTTATTCCGTGGGATGCTCCTAACTGGCCCGTAAAGAAGATTCCATGATTCTCATTCGATAGACGAGGAAGCTGAGCCACCGGGCATTTCAGCAGCTTTCCGAAAAGCACGTTTCTGTGGCCATTCGGCAGGCGTGCCGCTGGGCAGCCTGATCCCAAGCCATAGGTCACCTCATCGATACACTGATCAGCCCGTGGCTCCGTGACGTTTATGTCCCTCTTGCCTGCTGTCCCCTGGGAGCGATTTGTCTAAGCCACAGTGTCTCGTCTTTTGATTCCTAGAGAGGAAAGGAGCTGATATCTCAGTCAGACTTGCTTTTCACGAAGCTGGGACCCACCTGCCCCCGGGACCCACCTGCCCCCGGGACCCACCTGCCCCCGGGACCCACCTGCCCCCAGGACCCTAGGGAGGCTGGCGAAATTCTCGCCACTGATGACAATGTCGTGCTTGACGCAGGGCTTCGCAGACTTCCTTGAGCACGTGAATGCGCCACAGGTCTCCTTCCCCGGTGATGCCCAGTGAGTAGCAGGCGTTTACAGCAGATTTTTCTCCCGTCTCCTCCTTGGCCCTGACAGAACCCCGTGAGGGCGTCAGGCCTGAGGCGGTCACTCCTACCCGGGGTTGACAAGGCCGGGAGTCAAGGTCAAAGGGCGGATGTGAGAAAGTTGCAGAAACGCGCGCCCGGTGTTCCAACTCGCTGCCTCCCCTGGCTCCCCGGGTTCGGGGGGTCCCAGACACACTTGGTTTCATCTACACGGTTTGGCCAGACACAATAACCGACCACCCCAGACCCCATGGTGACCCCAGGAGTAGCAGCTATACCCTTTCCACGCGGCATGGACATGCCAGCCCCCCACCGCTCCTCCGTGTCCCACCAGCCGAGTCAGCCCTCCCTGCACCGGCAGCTGGGGACCAACCCGTGGAAAAGGTCACCAGGCGCGATGAGAAAACAACGTTATGGTCCAAAGAGCCGCACCCATGGGGGGTGCCGCCTCCAAGAGCGCACCGAGTCGGTTTCAGACGCGACCCGCGACGCGCCCGTCGTGCGTGCAGAAGGTTCCGAGGGGCCGGGCGGTGTGCAGCAGGCCAGAAAGGGCACGTCGGTGACCCTCCGAAAGCCCTGCCTCCGTTTCCGCAGAGCTCGTCCCGCCGCCCGCATCTTCGGCACGCCTGTCGGCAAAGCATTCTGCAGCTCCGCTGGTTCGGTTCCGGCGCTCAGACGGAGGAGGGAGCGGGCCCTGCTCTCCCGACCCGGGGGCATGAGTGGCCCGCGTGTCAGTGCGCTGCCCGCGGCGTGGCAGGGGCAAGGACCCGCGTGCCAGCGGTGCGCTCCTCCCGTGCCAACGGCCCCGCTCCGAAGTGCGCATGCGCGTCCGTGGCGTCTCCACACCGCAGGGCGGCGGGGCCCTGGCGCAGCGAGTGAAGTCCGTGCTCAGGAACGGGGTCCGGGTGCCCCCCGGCCCTCTGGCCCCTCACCTTCTGAAACTCAGAGCACACGGACCCCTCCGCACGGCCCCCGGGGGGCCCTCACTCGGCGCCCGGTCACCACGAAACGTAGCTCGGCCTCCTCGAACTGGATACTCTGTCTCTTTCCTCAACCTGCCAACGAGAGTGCCAATTAGTGCCAATAATAACGTACACATTAACGGACTGCTAGACCCCCGTCGCCAAAACACTGCAGACGCGTGACAGGGAGACCGTCCTCCGTGTCATCATTTAGTGTCCCTACCCGGGACATGGCAAGGAATTTCTGCGCTCCCCTCATTTGCGTCCGCCCTGCACACCGGCATCTCCGTGTGACTTTAAACTGTCATTTAGTGGGGGAGATCGGTGAAAACGATCTGTCACCGCCGGATGTGTTTTTTAAATGAGGCCTTGGTTGAATCCTGGGTTAGTGTTTGAAAATCAGCCTTCTGGAATTTTCTGTTCTTCTCAGGTTATGACTCTTCACCTCTCCTGCCACTTTCGAAACTGTCCGTGTTTTCACTGTAAACACTTCCCTGCGGGTGACCAAGGCGACGGCCGGAGTATACGTCCAGCAAAACCCTGGTAGCCAGCGGCATGCCGCCATGAATTATTTTGCACGCTTACACGTTTTGGGGAACCATTGAGGCGGTGATTTTTTTAAATTGTTTCACTTCTTTTTTCATCCTTTGATATAAAAGGACATTTCTAAAATTGAAGGGTTTGTTTCTGAATTTTGTTCGTATACACGAGGGCAAAAATGTGCAGCATCTACGCGTACGCTCTTTCTCCGGTGACATTCCTCCTTTCCTCAATCAAGACTTCAGGAGAAGACCAGCTCACCGTGTGGAGCCTGCGTTTCGGAGCTGCCGATGAACTTCATCCATGACGCACTTCGTCTGTACTTTCCCACGTTCCCAGCCACTTGGACGTCCGCACGCACGGCTCAGGGGTTTGTGGCCACGAGGAGGGTGGTGGCTCACCGCCCGGAGGAGACGGTCTGCGTGCGGAGCCGTTCTGGGTTTGTCACCGAGGAAGGTGGATCAGGGTGGTTGCGAGGCACACGTGACCTGTGGTGGGGAAGGGAGTCATGCTGCGGAGCAGTGGGGACAGAGCTGCAGTCGGAACGATCCCCTTCCGTCCTCTGATCTATTCACTCACTCAGTCAGGGCCTCTGCGGGCATCGCTCCGTGCCCAGATCCGATCGGTCCTCGTGGGAACTGACTTTTTCGGCTTGTATGTAGGGGCAGGGGACAATCCACAGAAAACAAACTGACATGCTTCAGAGCACAGTCGGGCTGCAGGGCTTCCAGGAGGCAGGCGGAGGTGGCCTACGGCTGCAGGCCAGAGAGCAGGCTGGGCAGGCCAGACCTGCCTGCAGAGGGGCCGTTGGAGGGGAAAAGAACCAACCGTGGGAGCGTCCAGAGGAAGAACGTTCCAGGCAGATCTGCAGTTCCAAAGAACCATGGTCAAGTAAAGGATGGGCAGGTGCAAAAGGGGTGAGCAGGCCGTGGGGCCTGAGGCGTGGGGAGCAGGGCGGGCACGGGGGCGCAGAGAGGCCAAGCCGCTGGCCCTCCTCCGCCACGCTGAGGCGGTGAGTTTGGTCCTCAGTGTGGCGGGAGGACACCGCGGGAGTTAAAAGGGAGCCACGTCGCCACCTCATACCATTCACAAAGAATATTCTAGCAGTTCTTGGAGAAACAGAAGGGAGCCATGGAGCCACCCTAATGAATGACCCTGGTGGCCCCGTGACAGCAGTGTCCTGGCGTGGAAGAGAAGCCATCTCTTGAATCCGTCCTTTAGATGTAGGACGGGATGGGGTCCTGGGAGTGGGGACGCTCCGTGTGGCCAGAGCCAGGCACGGGCAAGGGATGAAATGAGAAATTTAGGTTGGAAAGGGACACACTTGACCTTTCCCCGGGATGATTCCAAGGAGGTTCTACGGGGAGCCGTCTTTCCTTGAGGCATCTTGGGGTAACCGGGATCATCTTCTTTGGCAAAATCCCTTTTCATAAGAGCAAACTGGCCACTCACCCACGTTACCAAGATTTACACACAAAGCAATCCCATTAGACACATCATCGACGGAGACAGAGACAGAGACTTCGCGCGGCCAGATCACCCCAGCTCAGCTGTCTCCCCTCTCCCGCCTCAGCTGCCCGTGGCCAACAGAATCACTTATGTCAAGTGAGCAGTTTTAAATGCACGATATTAAAGTGTGTTTTACAAAACTCCTCGGAACCCTCAGCCGCTGTTAAAACACCCTGACTTTGATGGATGCTTTGGCACTTTTTTTTTTATGAGGCTTTTCAATGAGTTACTTTATCGGGTGCATGAGATTTAGTCTGTTGTGCAGAAGGAAACAGACAGAAAGGGTGTCTCAGCACGAGCTACTCTTCTGTAAAGGTTATAGTAAACATGTCAATGCCTAATTAAGCAGAAAATTTTATCTGTATTACGGGGGAGGCATGTGCTGTCTCCGGCTTTTCTGCTGGGGAATCCATTTAGAAGGACAGAGTAGACGGTGAAGTTCAGCTGGTCCGGAAAGCTCAGCTCCCAAACGTCAGCAGGAAGAAGAGAACCCCCCTTTTCTCCTGGTGCGAAAATGACGATCTTGGCTGGGCAGCGTGTGCGTGTGCGTGTGCGTGCGCGTGTGCGTGTGCGTGCGCGTGTACGCACACACGTGCGCGTGGATCTTGCGTCAACACACATGCACAATAATGAGAATTACTTCCCAGCTTTCTACTAAGTATCTGGCCCAGTGCTAGGTGCCGAAAATACAGAGACGACTAAAACGTGGCGGTGCCTGATACCACCTGTGACGACAGAAAGGCCTCTGTTTTATTAAACTTACTGCGGTGGCACCGGTTAGGAAAATCAGATGGTTTCCAGGGCACAATCCTGTAATGCACCGTCCGTCCGTTGCATTGTGTGCTCACCACCCGGAGTCAGTTCTCCGTCCATCACCGTGTACTTGCCTTCCTCTACCACATCCTCTCCCTCGCCCTCTGCCAACCACTTACCGGTTGTCTGTGTCTGTGAGTTTGCTTGTCCGTTGCCCTTCAGTTTTATATCCCACATGTAAGTGAAGTCATATGGTTCTCGATTTTTTCTGTCGGACTTATCCCACTCAGCATGGTGACCTCAAGCTCTATCCATGTTGTCAGAAAGCCCTCCTTTCCCCCTAAATGTATTCGCTGCTCTGTGTGTGTGTGCGCGTGTGCGTGTGCGTGCGCACACCTTTTTCTTTGTTGCCGTGATTAAATTCCCCATAAGGGGGTGACTGTATCTCAGTTAGCCTGGCACAGTAGTCCTGGCTAATGCATGGTGTCCGGTGTATGGGTAAAAAAGTCATTCTCATTCTCAGAAGTGACCCTGTTTGGTTGATAAAATTTGCCTGATTCTTTGAAGTATTTTGCTTGGCTCTGTAGCAACTCTGTTTATTAATTTGATAACAAATGTTCTCCTTGAACTTAATGGTGGAACTCTTTTTGCAAACATAGAAATTAGTCCAGGAAAAAGAAAATGCGGTGAGGATGCGGGCAGGTGGTCTGATTTAGATTCAGTTATTTTAAACTAGGGTTTCCTTGCAGTTAGTGCCCACTTATTAATGGTTAACTAGATTGAGTAGCTTTTATTTCTTCAAATCAATTTATGGAACTCAAGACCAGCACACCAGTTTAATGAAAAATCCCCTTGTCAACTTGCTAGGAAGGCAAAACACAACACCAACAGCAGTGAAATAATGAAGACAACCATGAAACTGGTGGCTAGACTGAGTTTTTACATTTCGTCTCGTTCGATGGTACCAAGCCCTTGCAATCGTGGGCTCTGGTTGCCGGCATTCCCCCAGTTCTGCCCTCCCAGGTTGTTATCCATGTAGTGACATTTCAGTGACATCCACGGCTTCTGCTTGCCCCTTGGGGTCTCTGCGACATTTCCTCATTCGTTTCGTTGGTGATAGAGAGTGGAGCCTAGTGGTCAAGACCATGGATTCTCTCATCCAACAGACTGGGCTCATGTCACGACTCTGTGATTGCTAGCTGTGCGGTCTTGGGGGAATTTCTTCACCTTAAAGCCTCAGTGTCCCCATCTTTGAGGTGAAAAGTATAATAGTTTCTACCTGAGTAGATACTAGATGAAATGAAAAGAGTGTACTGGCGGTGGTCGGCGTAGCTCTTGAGGGTGATGTTGGGTAAATACGCGTCTCACCCTTAGGTGGCCCCCACTGCAGCCGCCTCCTCCCTGGCGAACGCCCTTCTCTCCTAACCCCCTTCCTGCACCCTCCAATGCATGCTCACCTCTCCTCCCTTCCCCGGGGAATGGAAATGACAGCACCATCCTAGGGTTCCTCCCAAGTGCCCGTTTGCATGGAGAGGGCAGGTGGAGGAAGCTCGCCAAGACGACACATGGACAGCACGTGGGCCTTGCCAAGCTGATTCCCCCTCGCTCTGCGGTGGCTTTGGTTGCATCTTACCCACTTGGCTCTGAAAGGCCAGGTGAAGAAAATGAACGCCTGGGCACAAAGAGTCCCTTTCCTCATCTCCACTGATGGGTATCTGCCCATGAATTCCCTCTGCACCCTCTCTCTGATGCCTTCATTTTCCCTGCGCAATTACTGGTCCTAAATCCTCTCAGAGAAGGACCAGGCACGCATCCCCAATAGCAGTTTGCATCTACAAATCAAACGTATAATTGGCATCTCGTGACGGGTCCCCACAAATCACAGTGCATTTGAAATTACAGGCACAAGATCGAGGTGGAATTTTTAGCCTTGCCTGTAAAGGTCTTCATAAAACTGTTTGAGAATAATAGGCGAGTCCCCAACTCTCCCATTCCAACACCATTGGCTATTATTTCAGCATCATTATGTTTGCTGAGCTAACACAATTTCTTGGCTATCAATGGAAGATCTTAATCGGTGCTCCGTAATCTCTCTACCTGCTGTGCGGCTCTCTACCCATAAACATGTTAGAAGCCAAAGACGCTGGTTATCAAAAATACAATGGCTGCACACCCAGGTTACTTTGGAGCACTCAGAACTGATCTATTGAGATGATTGCATGCCAGCGTAGCCAGTGTCCTGGTACGCCTTACCACAGAGATGCCAAAGGTCAAGTCTTAGTTTTCTCAGGAGCCAAGGTCCTTCTCTGTGGAGATGTGCCTTTCATGGACTTTGCATCTCAGTCCAGCTTTCCTGAAAGTCACATGCGTGAATTTAGTGACTGCCCCGTTCCAGGAGTGTTAGAGTGACATTCCTCACACGTGAAGATTATGAACTCGGGCTCTTCTAGGCATTTGGGCATTTGTAAAGAATTATGACTCCTGCCAATTAAAAACGGGGCGCATGAGACAGCACCAAGGCGTCATTTGTGCCTACCCGGTGTCTGTCGCTTGCAGTTCGTGAAAGTGCAGATTAAATTGCTCTTAAGTTTGATATGGAACGCACGTGGACTACGTGGGGAGACCGGAGGGACTGTGTCACCCGTGATTACATTTCTTCTCTTCTTCTTCTCCTGCAGGCTACGCCCAGGAGGAGCAGCTGAAGGAGGAGGAGGAGATCAAAGAAGAGGAGGAGGAGGAGGAAGACAGTGGTTCAGTAGTTCAGCTTCAGAGCAGCAATGACCCAGGGACAGACGAGGAGCTAGACACGGGCCCGGAGCAGAAGGGCTGCTTCAGCTACCAGAACTCTCCGGGAAGTCACCTGTCCAATCAGGACGCTGAGAACGAGTCCCTGCTGAGCGATGCCAGCGACCCCGTGTCCGACATCAAGAGCGTGTGCGGCCGGGATGCCCCGGACAAGAAAGCGAGCGCTCACTCCAAGCTTCCCAAGGAGCCCCACAACTGCATGGACAAAATGACGGCCGTCTACGCCAACATCCTGTCCGACTCCTACTGGTCGGGCCTGGGGCTGGGCTTCAAGCTGTCCAGCAGCGACAGACGCAATTGCGACCCCCGGAACGGTGGCAACAAGACCGACTTCGACTGGCACCAGGACGCCCTGTCGAAGAGCCTGCAGCAGAACCTGCCTTCTCGGTCCGCGTCCAAGCCGAGCCTCTTCAGCTCGGTGCAGCTGTACCGGCAGAGCAGCAAACTGTGCGGGACCGTCTTCACCGGCGCCAGCAGGTTCCGGTGCCGGCAGTGCAGCGCCGCCTACGACACCTTGGTCGAGCTGACTGTGCACATGAACGAGACAGGCCACTATCAGGATGACAACCGCAAGAAGGACAAGCTTAGACCCACGAGCTACGCCAAGCCCCGCAAAAGGGCCTTCCAGGACATGGACAAGGAGGACGCTCAGAAGGTTCTGAAGTGCATGTTTTGTGGGGACTCCTTCGATTCCCTCCAAGATCTGAGCGTCCACATGATAAAAACAAAACATTACCAAAAAGTGCCTTTGAAGGAGCCCGTACCAGCCCTGTCGTCGAAAATGGTCACCCCAGCCAAGAAGCGCGTCTTTGATGTCAACCGGCCGTGCTCCCCGGATTCCACCACCGGCTCCTTCGCAGATTCGTTTCCTTCTCAGAAGAACGCCAGCTTGCACTTGACCTCCAACAACCGTTACGGCTACCAGAACGGCGCCAGCTACACCTGGCAGTTCGAGGCCTGCAAGTCCCAGATCTTAAAGTGCATGGAGTGTGGGAGCTCCCACGACACCTTGCAGCAGCTCACCACCCACATGATGGTCACCGGTCACTTTCTCAAGGTCACCAGCTCGGCCTCCAAGAAAGGGAAGCAGCTGGTGCTGGACCCGCTGGCCGTGGAGAAAATGCAGTCGTTGTCGGACGCCCCGAACAGCGATTCTCTGGCTCCCAAGCCGTCGGGTAACACGGCGTCCGACTGCACGGCCTCCACGACCGAGCTCAAGAGAGAGAGTAGGAAAGCCAAGGCGGAGGACAGCGGCGGGGACGAGAAGGTCCTGGAAAGCGAGCACCCCGAGGACCCTCTGCAGAAGCCTCTGGACCCTGCAATGAAATACCAGTACCTGCGGGAGGAGGACTTGGAAGACGGCTCCAAGGGTGGAGGGGACATCTTGAAGTCCTTGGAAAACACTGTCACCACGGCCATCAACAAGGCCCAAAACGGGGCCCCCAGCTGGAGCGCGTACCCCAGCATCCACGCAGCCTACCAGCTGTCGGAGGGCGCCAAGCCGTCGCTGCCCCTGGGGTCCCAGGTCCTGCAGGTCCGACCCAACCTCGCCAACAAGTTAAGGCCGATCGCACCCAAGTGGAAAGTCATGCCACTGGTGTCCGTGCCCACGAACCTGGCGCCCTTCACGCAAGTGAAGAAGGAGCCAGAAGACAAAGACGACGTCGAGAAGGAGTGTGGGAAGGACAGTCCCCGCGAGGAGGCCTCGTCCCTCAGCCGCGGGGAGGGGGACGCTTTCTCCAACAGCGACACCCCTTCAGAGCCCCAAAGGGCTGAGCCTTGCCCCAAGGAGGAGGACAGGCTGGTGACCGAGGGCGGCGGGAAGGAGAAGGCCCAGCCCTTGGAGCCGGCGCCTCCTCTCAGCAACGGCTGTGCACTCGCCGAGCACGCCGCGGCCCTGCCGTGCATCAACCCGCTCAGCGCCCTGCAGTCGGTCCTGAACAACCACCTGGGCAAAGCCACGGAGCCCCTGCGCCCGCCGTCCGGCTCCAGCCCGGGCTCCAGCACAATCTCCATGTTCCACAAGTCCGGTCTCGGCGTCATGGACAAGCCGGCGTTGAGTCCCGCCCCCACGCGGCCGGCCGGCGTGTCCAGGCGCTACCTGTTCGAGAACAACGACCAGCCCATCGACCTGACCAAGTCCAAGAGCAGGAAGGCTGAGTCCTCGCAAGCACAATCCTGCACGTCGCCACCTCAGAAGCACGCTCTGTCTGACATCGCCGACATGGTCAAAGTCCTCCCCAAAGCCACCACGCCGAAGCCCGCCACGTCATCCTCCAGGGTCCCCCCCGTGAAGCTGGAAATGGACGTCCGGCGCTTCGAGGACGTCTCCAGCGAAGCCTCGACTTTGCACAAAAGGAAAGGCCGGCAGTCCAACTGGAACCCTCAGCACCTGCTCATCTTGCAGGCCCAGTTCGCCTCGAGCCTCTTCCAGACGTCGGAGGGCAAGTACCTGCTGTCCGACCTGGGCCCGCAGGAGCGGATGCAGATCTCCAAGTTCACAGGACTCTCGATGACCACTATCAGCCACTGGCTGGCCAACGTCAAGTACCAACTTAGGAAAACGGGCGGGACCAAGTTCCTGAAAAACATGGACAAGGGACACCCCATCTTTTACTGCAGTGACTGTGCCTCCCAGTTCAGAATCCCTTCTTCCTACATCAGCCACTTGGAGTCTCACCTAGGTTTCCAAATGAAGGACATGACCCGCATGGCGGTGGAACAGCAAAGCAGGGCGGAGCCAGAGATCTCCCGGGTGTCGTCGGCTCAGAGGTCTCCGGAAACCATAGCTGGCGAAGAGGACACAGACTCTAAATTCAAGTGTAAGTTGTGCTGTCGGACATTTGTGAGCAAACACGCAGTAAAACTCCACCTAAGCAAAACGCACAGCAAGTCACCCGAGCACCACTCTCAGTTTGTAACAGACGTGGACGAAGAATAGCTCTGCAGGTATGGGTTTGCTCCCAGTGCTGGTGACAGTGGCCCGGTGAGGAGCGTCTGGAAGGGAGTTGGGTCTGTTTAGCGGCCGCTCGTGTCTTCCGAGGCCGAGAGGCCAGCAGTTTGCTGGAGCAGGGCTTATGGTTATGAAGACTAGAACATGGTAGAGTCCTGGAACCGTTCTCTCCCAGTCCCTCCAGGGTAGACTCGGGGGATAGAGCAGTGTGGGTTTAGAGAGGTGGCCTTCACAGGTGACCGCTTCATGACCCGTGACCCGCCAAGCCACCCACGCCCCACCTCGCGAGGTCCAGCCAAGCCTGCGCCTCGTTTTAATGAATGAGGACTCATTTCTCTCCCGGTCCCACCTCACCAGCTCCCCTCCCCTTAGTGATGGTAATGACGTATAAAGTGTTTAAAAAAAAAAAAAAAGTGATCAACAGAGTCAAGGCCGTAGAGCTCCGGGAGGCCGCCACTGGACGGAGCTTTCTCAGGCAGCTTAGGAGTAGCGAAGGCTGTCTGTCGTGCTTGCCCGTGGCCAGCGCGTTGGCGGCTCACTGTCAGCAGTGGCTACCGTCCTCTCGCCCGTCTGTCTGTGTCCTCCGTGACGTTTCCTAGGCAAGAGCTCCTGCCCTTATTCCGATGGTAGGAAAACATGCTCCCGGCAGAACGGAGAGCAAGAGAGAGGGGGCGTATCTTCTTCTCTCGTCTTCTGGTTTCCTTAGGCTGACCGACGGCCGGCGCCCGCTTCTGACACAGCAGGCGCAATGCCATGAGTTTACCTTACCTAAGGGGCCAAATGGCTTTCTGCACCCCCACTGCACAGGGGGTCCCGCGGCTTCAGGATCACTGGCGCCACATCTCACGGAAGTCCAGTGCCTTGTACAGTCATGGGTGCCCCGACTAGCTATGTCACCTCCAGGGAACAGGTCAGAGACCAAGGTCAAATACCTTTGCGGACGAATCACACTGGCCACTTTCACATGTTTCTAAGGCTGGGTCTTAACAAACCCCTTCCAGCTCCCTTTTTGTATTTTCTCTACTTCCTTTTCTCTCCCCTTCAGCATGATACGTCCCCATGTGCTATGGACCCTCACACATATTCCGGTGTCGCCCACCTGGGGCCACACCCCAAGACGAGGACCAAACCTGACTCAAAGCTTTAGCACTTGCCAATTCGTATATGTCATGCTAGTAATAGATTAGCTCTTTTGATCAATTCACAGTGAGATATAAACAGCCAATTATAACTTAAGGTAGAGGCCCTCGCCACCCACTGTGGTCAGAGCATTTGTTTTTAAATAGGAGACTTTCAGATCAAGCCACAAAGCAGAGCACTAGCCTGGGTCCAGCAGAGAGAGGGATTTATATAGCGTGGCTTTGGGCTCCCTGCCCAATCAGCAGGGAGATTTGCTGAGTGTGAGGATGGTCCAAATGAAATAAAGGCTTAAAACCACCGATCTGGGACTTTGAGTGCAAAGCTCTAAGAGCTTCTGATAAAGGGGGACACGATCCTATCATCCTAATGGCTATCTGGGCCCAAACGAAGACTGTTGTTTTGTCTGCATGTTTTTATCATGATAATTAAAGTATGTTACTGGCAGACTTCACCTCTTGCTTTCCAAGCATGGTTTGTTCAGCTCACACGATGGAAAGAAAAGCTGAAATGCATCTACCGAGCCTACACATGAGCCAGGGGCTCAGCACACCTGTTTATTTGCTGTATCACCTTTTCAATTTTATGTAACTTGCTATTATTCTTTTCTGGTCCTTCAAAAAAAAAAAAAAAAGAAAGAAAGAAAAAGAAAAAATGGTGGATATACACAGAATACCCAAAGAGAAGAGAGAGATTGCCAATCCCATAGTGGTAGGTCCAGACCATGGTGAAGAGGACAAATGAATAATGTTGATTTGTGCTACAATAAAGACCAACTTTCCACCTGTTAGGTTTGGAATCATTTTTTTTTTTTTAATTTATATCACTGCCCAAACACTATGATGTGTAAATAGAGAGAGGGGAGAAAAAGCAAACCGTAGCCAAAATCTGAAACATGTTCCAGGGGAGCAAAGGTGAACCAATAGTTTGGGGGCAGACCTGCTCCAAAGGTACTTGCACGTCTGGTCACCGTGTGGCTGGGAGAGCTTTCTCTCGTCAGCCTGCATTGGTCCAGGAATAAATATTTCTGGTTTGGACCTTGAAGCACCACATGACAGAGTTATCGTTACATGAAACCAAAGCTCCATCCTCCTAAGACCCGTGAGGCTGTGATTCTGAGAGAGGATTGCAGAAGAGCAGGCCTGAGTATTAGGGACTCATTCCAAGCGACGGGCGTGCACGTGCGTGGTGTGCGTACGAAATATGGCGCGGGTGTTCGGTGTGTTTGTGATGTCCTAAAGTTATTCCAAGCTGCCGGAATGGTTCCTCCATCGGCACGAGGTGGCTTTCTGATGCTTTGGTCACCTAGAAAAGAATTCCTCCACCTATGGGTCCTCTTCTAGAACAATATCTATGTAGTACTTTGCTCACTGCTCAGAAATATGCATATATGTTTTTAAATGATCACAAAATTCAGATCACTGTTATCTGGAACTCTAGTTTCAGTTGGTATGCATGATGGCACAAATTGTACAAGATGGGATGACATTTTAGGAAGCCTGGTCAAGATTTGGGAGATTGACCATATCAATATTCTCTCCTCAACAGCAAATTTGACCTGAATTTTCCTTCCTTTCCTAGAAATGTCCTAAATCCTGCAAAATGTTCTGCCAAATAGTAAATGCAACTTTTCATTAAAAAACAATTAGAAAGTAGTCAATATGCATTCCTAACTTTAGGAAAGAGGTCATCTGAAACGATTTAATAGGTATTTTGTGTATACCTTCAAAAACCTCATGCTGTTGAGTCATGCAAATTAAACAAAGAGCAGATCGATGAGTCTAAAATGCATAAGGACATGACATTAGAATCATTACCATGAGATGTAGTGTACACATTTAGCGGCACACCTAGCCTTGAAGTTGGTGATGGGAATGAATTCCAGCCCAGGAAGCTGCTACCTTTGTTGGGGATGATTTTATAAAAACCCGTGTCCAGGGTGAACACGTAAGGTTGCCAGATCAAACACAGGCTGTCCAGTTAAATTTGAATTTCAGATAAATGACAACTAAGTTTTTAGGATGACTATGTCCCAAATATTGCATGGACCATATTTATACTGAAAAACTTTTGTCATTGTTTATCTGAGATTCAAATTCAAATGCGCATTCTGTATTTTTATTTGCTAAGTCTGGCAACCCTGACAGCATGGATCACGCGGCAGTCTGGAAGAACAAAATGGGCTGGATTAATTTTTTATTTTTGCAATTACAGTTGACATACAATATTATATTAGTTTCAGGTGTACAACATAATGATTAGACATTTATATGACTTGCTAAGTGATCACCCCGATGAATCGAGTACCCATCTGACACCGTGCATTATTTCAATATTATCAACGATATTCTTTATGCTGTATTTTACATCCCCATGACAATTTTGTAACTACCAATTTGTACTTCTTAATGCCTTCCCATTTCTCACCCTCCCCCCAACCCCTCTCCCTTCTGGCAATCATCAAAATGTTCTCTCTGTCTACGAGCTTGTTTCTGTTGTGTTTGTTCGTTGATCCTTTTCTCTAGACTCCACATTTAAGTGAAATCATGTGACATCTTTCTCTGTCTGACACATTTCACTCAGCAGAATACCCTCCAGGTCCATCTATGTCATTGCAGATAGCAAGATTTCATTCTTTTTTTATGGTTGAGTAATGTTCCATTGTATCTATGCACCATCTCTTCTTTATTCATCCAATGACAGACACCCAGGCCGCCTCCACCTCTTGGCCACTGTAAACAATTCTGTAATGAACGTATGGACGCATTTGTCCCTGCAAAGTAGCATTTTGGGTTTCTTCAGATAAATACCCAGAAGTGAGATTAATGGGTCCTTTTTTTTTTTGTCTCTTATTACAGCCTTTGTTTTAAAGTTTGTTTTGTCTGATATCAGTATTGCTACCACAGCTCTTTTTTTTTTTTTCATTTCCATTTTCACGAAATATCTTTTTCCATCCCTTTCATTTCAGTCTGTGTGTCTTTAGATTGGAAGTGAGTCTCTTGCAGGCAGCATGTGTGAGGGTCTTGTGTTCTTATCCATGCAATCACCCTATGTCTTTTGATTGGAGCATTTAATCCATTCACATTGAAAGTAATTGTTGATAGATACGCAGTTATTGGCATTTTATTATCGATAGTTTTGATCTTTTTAGTCTTCCTCTTAAAGAAGTTCCTGTAATATTTTTTATGATACTGGTTTGGTGGTGATGAACTCCTTTAGCTTTTCTTTTTTTTCT
>PVJL010000336.1:0-373111 GCA_004026885.1 Lyroderma lyra | reverse complement strand
AAATCAACTGACAGTCTCCTGGGAACTCCCTCGTAGACAGGTAACTGCTTTTCTCTTG
The DNA here is from genome assembly GCA_004026885.1 of Lyroderma lyra. Taxonomy (NCBI): domain Eukaryota; kingdom Metazoa; phylum Chordata; class Mammalia; order Chiroptera; family Megadermatidae; genus Lyroderma; species Lyroderma lyra. The sequence goes on along the minus strand of PVJL010000336.1, from coordinate 373,053 downwards.
CTGCTTTTAAGATGTTTTCTTTGTCTTGAACCTTTGCTACTTTAATCATGGTGTGTCTTGGCATGCTATTTGGGTTCATCTTGTTTGGGACTCTCTGAGCTTCTTAGGCTTGTGTGTCTATTCCTTCACCAGGTTAGGGAAGGTTGCTTGTCATTTCTTCAAATAGGTTTTTAATGTCTTGCTCTCTCTCTTCTCCTGGTACCCCTATGAATGTCAATATTGATATGATTGATGTTGTCCCAGAGGCCCATGAAACTACCCTCATTTTTTTAATTTGGTTGTTTGTTTGTTTTTGCTGTCCTAATTAGGTGTTTTCTGCTATCTTCCTTATTTTCGAAATCTCTGACTTGATCTGCTTCGGCAAATCTGCTGTCGATTCCCTCTAATGTAGTCTTCATTTCAGTCATTGTATTCTTTATTTCTGACTGGTTCTTTTTATGCAAGGACTGGCCCTCCAGAGCTTTAGCAGGGCTCTGGTGCCTGTCCAGTCTGCCCTTTGGATGTGTCATTTGTGGAGGTTGTTGGGTGGTACTCTGGTGTGGTCTGGAGCTGACCCCACTGGGTGTATTGGTTCTGGCACCTCTTGGGTGGGACTCTGGTGCAGGCCAAGGTCAGCCAGAGCCTGTGCTCTTCCGGAGCTACCTGGTATGAGCTACAAAGTAATCTGCAGTTGGTTGCCACTTGCACTGGGCTTGGAGGTGCCTGAGAGAGGCTAAGCTGCGAAGCAAGGTTGGTTGCCACCAGTGCCAAGCTTGGGGCTGCTTAGCCAGAGGTATGGGACACATTGAAGCCAGATGCTGCTTATTTGTGGTTTGTGAACCTTTGAGAGATTTGGGGAAGTCCACAGCACGAGCCCAGACAGGCCGTGTGTACGGAAAAGCCACTGGAAGCAGCTTGGGTGGGTGGGAACGTTGGGTGGGCGGAGTGTCAGCGCGTCCCTAGGGCGGAGCCAACGGTGTCCGTCAAGCTGATGGACACTCAGATACGGCGCTGCCAGAATCTGCACACGGGGAAGGGCGAGCGCTCCGCACAGGGACAACATGGCGCCTGCCGGGCAGAGCTGCCCCTCCTGCCCTCGCCTGCAGCCAGACAACTCGGCGCCTCCCTGTACGTCCCCGGCCCCTTTGGAGCTGCGGCCCCGGCGCTGGAGCTCAGAGCGCGCGAGTCCGTGGGCAGGTGAGTCCGTGCGCGGGGCCTTCACGGGGAGCGCCTGGGGCTGCGGCCGCCCTCGTCTCCCTCGGCCACCGTCACCGCTGGGTTTCACAGCTGGAGGTGATGGGGACTTCTGTCCCCCTCACTGGAACCCTGGCCGGGGAGCCCGGTGTGGGGCGGGGACCCCTTGGCCGCCGGGAGGTCCCTCCCAATTTTTAATGGTCACACGCGGGTGTGGGACCAGCCCGTTCCGCTCTCCGTCTCCCCACCTGTCTGGAGGTGGCTTCTTCTGTGTGTCTTTAGTAGAGGTGGGATTCGAACCCAAAATTGCCCCAGATACACTCACCAACTTTCTTTGGCCTCTTGGTTTCTCCTCCACCTGCCTGGTCGTTGCTGGGTGCCACCAAGGCCAGGCGTACACATCCAACAGCACAGAGAAGAGGCTGTAAATGTGGCACAAGGGTTAAGAGATGAGCAAGGCCTCTCCTTGGCCTCTCCGAGGCTGTAGCTGCAAAGCAGATAGTGCCACTCAGGGGCCTGGGGCTGACCTGCAGAAGGAAGCAAAGTCTCCACACCCGGTGTTAATGCCCTGGTCAGGCAGGTAAATTATACATTTACCATATAGTGTCTAACCCAACGGTGACCCAGATCCTGGTGAAAATAGACGCATATTTAAGATTTTTTTTAACCTTCATCCTGACTTTCTGGAATTTGTTTCTGGAATTTGGTAGCAAAGTGAGAATTGGGAAAACAGGGTCAGCTATGAGACTACAGCATTTCTAACCCAGCAAGAAAGAAACGTGTCGTCTCTCTTAATGTTTTCATTTTACCCGAGCGATTGGCTGAACTCCCTTCGTGCACCAGTGAATCTCCATCTCCCTTGTACTTTCCCCCCTCGTTTGGACTTCTGAATGCTCAGTCCTGACGTGTATAATTTGGTGCTTTAATATAGAGTAACATTATTTTTCATTTACTCCAATCTGCCATCAGTATCATCTTTTCATTTAACCAGATGCAATTCTTTTTTTCTTTCGCTAAATTGAAAATCCATGAGCGACAGGGAGTGCAATGTTTTAATTAGCTCATATTTTTTATATGGATTTATGTCTTTAAAATACATTTGTGCAATTCTTCAGCTAAATTAAAAACGTCTTTCTGTGAAAGTGAGGAGGGGAAAATCAAGAGCTACATTGTGCCATTAGCTTAGGTGGATACAGATGGAGAAGGGGTCCAGTGGAGGGACAGCCCGGAGTGCCCGCCTGGGCCGATTTTGAACTTGCCCTTCCTTTAAAGTAGTCTTTCTGGGCGGGTTCCCTGCTGGTGTAGTGGCTAGGCTTGGGTGCTCTCAACACTGCGGCCTGGGTTCGATTCCCAGCCAACAAAACAACAAAAAAAACAAACAAACAAAAAAAACCAAACCAAGTAGTCTTTCTCTGTAACGATTCCTCACAAATGGCTTCAGGAGGAATTTTTTTTTTTTAAGTCAACAAGCAGTTACCTTCAACGAACTAATTTGAAACCAAACCCACAGGGGGAGGGGGGAAATAAGAGGTGATAATGATAAACAGTTTGCTCCTGCATTTCTCTCTTTGTCTTTTTCTTTTCTTTTTCTTTTTTTTTTTTTTTAAAGTATCAAGTTTAAAGCTTTCCGCGGTGCTTTTCTCCTGCGTTGTAGGAGACAAGTGACATTCTGTGGTAAATGGGAGGCAAAGCCATGCAGAACTGAAATCTCTCTAATGCGCTGACACTGACTTGCCCTCTATTGTTGGGAATGAGCAGGAACGCATGATTGTTCATCAGACGGCTCCTAATGCAGTTAAAGCGCTCAGCTATAATTTCTCCTTGCATTTATAATTACTGTCATAGACTGCACACCTCGGTGAGCAGATTAAAGCTATAAACTATTTAGCCGCGGCTCTAAGACGAGGAACTTGATTTGTCTGGCAGGAGTTATTTGTTAGGGAGCTTGACACTTCACATAAAAATGACTCAACTTGATGAAGAACAATGCAGTTTTAGCAATGCAGGCATTTTAAATCAGGCCCGACACCACACCCTGCGTGAATTCGCAGGGCAGTTTGTTAAACGCTACGTAGGCCGCCGAGATAACGGCGCAAATGCGTGAGGGGGACCAGACGTCTTCCTCTGGAGGAGCGGGAGTTGGTTGAACGCTGGTGCATGCCGCGTTCTCCGATTAAATCCCGTGTAAGTGTTACAGGAGGCTCACCTGGCCGGAAACATGCCAGGAGCCAAAGACACACGTCACACTGGGGGGTTTTAGAGAACGCGTGCTGCCATTGGCAACAGTCACCTCCCAAAGGCTGGGACGCCGGGGCTGTGAGTATGTGGTGGGTTTCCCTGAATACGCTTTATTTCTTTGTTTATTTCTTTGTGTCTTCCTTGCGGGAGGCATATGCTATATTTAGGCATGGAGGGCATTCCTACTGGGCTGATCTCCTGCTGATGCTGTGTACACTCAAAGAACGACGCAGTCCGTGTGCAGCTTGATGGGGGAGCCTGGTGCAAGCTGCGTGGCAGGCCGCGCAGCCGCCCCTCTCCGGCCTCAGTCCCTGTTGAGGGTCACAGTAAAATGCATCCGGGCAGCTCGGCCCCGAACCCCGCCCACGAGGCAGGTGCCCCACCAACGTCTCTCTCCTCTCTCTGTCTTCCACCCGATCACCTTCAACACACCCCCTTTCGTTGGCGTAAGGCTTAAATCAGGACGCGAGATGGGTTGTGCCCTTTTTATTTGAAGAAATAAGGTGAGGCTGTGAGTACAGGTGTAACTAAAACAGCTGTGTGGGGAGAGAGGGCAGTACCAGGTGGTCTTTGGGGGTCCCTGAGAAAGGATGGGACATAGCGCTGCATTGCCCTCCCTCCGACACCCCCTTTCTCTCTCTGCCACTTGTTGCAGTCCGAGACCACCAGGGCTGTGCCCTGCTCTGCGGTGGGGTTTTCAGTGCAGGTGATGATGATGATGGTGGTGGTGGTGCTGGTGGTGGGCTATGATGATGATGATTAAATGTGGGAAGGAAATGGAGGGCTTAAAACAGAGCCTGGCACAGTGTTCGCCATCGCTACTGTCCCTGCTGTCCTTAATATTGCCAGAGCAATTACAGTGTCCCAGCTATTGTACTAGACCATATAGATATCGATACAGATATAAATATAGATAATCTCAAATATATATATAAAATCTCAAATATATATATAAAATCTCTCTCTCTACATATATATATACACATATATGTGTGTGTGTGTGTGTGTGTGTGTATACACACACACACACACACACACACACACACACACACATAATCTTAACTCTGAACTTTCTACGGAGAAAGCACTGTGACGACACCAGCTTAAAGGTGAAGAAACCCGCCCCCAGACAGGAGAGGTGACAAGCAGGATGACACAGCTCGTAAGAGGAAGACCTGGAAATCAAGTGTGGACGAATGATTTACCTCCAGCCAAAATGTTGGCCACAGATTGTCCCAGCACCTTCCCGTGTCCCTTGGGTTCAGTTCCGTTGGGTGCTGCACCGATGTGTGAGATGCAAACCCCGTCCACAAGTCACTTGCATGAGAGAGAAGAGGAATGGGGGGAAGAACAGTTTAACTATCCTAGAAGCCCAGATCTTTGGCGTGGACAACTTTTACCACCCCGGCCCTGCAGCCACTTGGCACTTGCAATGTGCATGGCTTTATCAGGTATATTCTCATCTGTGGAGGAAAAAATGATGTTTCAGGTTATGTTATTTTCAATGCTACATTACGCGATTTCACAGTCAGGTCGTTCTGTTTTTGTTCACCAGAGGGTTTTTGTCGTGTTTAATTGTTTATGGCCGCCTCCTCCCCCATGTTTGCTACAGCCTCCACTTCCCCCTCTGCCGCCTTGCTCTGGATTCTCGGGCGTGCTGTAACCATGGAGATGGGTCCCTATTGGACAGTGTTGGCTCTGGCTTAGACATCAAAGAACCAAGCAGGACCTTGTCATCCCAGAAATGTAAAAGGGTGCAAAGTAGGAGGCCTCTGGAAGTGGACGGAAGGGCTGTCGTGAAGTCTCGGGGATCAGGGACCTCCTGATGCCTGGAGACCTCGTGACGGACACAGGACCACTGAGCTCTATGGTGACGTGGGCTCCAGAGCTACAGAGGCCCAGCCTCGGGGCTGGGTCTCCACCTCCTAACTGAGGGACCTAGGGCAGGTCGTGTCAGCTCTGAACCCCAGCTGCCTCTTCTGTCAATTGACTGCCGGCCGGCTGGCTTCACACGGCGTCGTAAGGACAGAATTCAAGGAAACCTACTAAGTGTCCTCCTGGTGCAATATCAGGCCCATGGAAACCCTCCGTTAGGGAGAGCCTCTCCTAACTGCTAAAATACAGCCCTCCTAGAATTGAGGTGGGCTGGACGCGTCTACCCATTTCATTAACGTAGCAACGAGGATTATAACGTGCTGGCACCAGGTCACATTTCCTGCCCCTGGGCCCCCCACTTGGGACAGGCAAACATGAATCAGTAAATGGTCGAGGTCATACACCGAGGCTGGCGCGGCCACTACAGTGTGAGCCTGCCCTCGGGGTGCTGATAGTCCATCACAGAAGAAAGACGTGACCCCACAGCTTCAACCATGCTCAGCGCTATTACGGGGGACGTGCTGGGCCAGCGGGACACGAGGGGACTCAAGGACTCTGAGCAAACAAGCAGAGAGGTGGCCTGAGCCCGGAACGACGCCAAGGAGCTAGCTAGAGAGCGGGGAAGGGTACAGGCACTGCGGAAAGCAGGAGTGGCACGGCCTTGCACGTGATGGGAGTGACTGCTTCATTCCAGAAAGGGCATGATGGATGGAGCCCCGTTCTGGGGAGAAGATGGCAGAGAGAGGAGACGAGGTCAGCAGGGAGGCTAATGGGTGTACGTGTGATGGCTCCCACTTAGGTGCATGCATCTTGTCTCTCGAGCCTCATGGAGACAGATGTTGAGTAAAAGTTTGCTTTCCTGAACTATCTGAACGTTCTTCCCACGAAGGTGACCTTGTAGCTCTGGGGCGTGGTGGAGCCCTGCCCCTTTACCGGAGCTGCCCCGGAGGCTGGATATGAAATGTCTGTCCACCACTAAGCTGCAGAAGGCGGGGGCTGGCTGCCCATACACAGACCCTGTAAATACTGGAAGGAAGATGGGAGGGAGGGAGGTTCTCAAGGAGGTAATCATAACTGCCTTTTGAGGCCCTCCATGTGCAAAATGACAGTAATGCCTGTGTCACTCGTCAGTGAGGCGGACCAAGTCGGTAAAGCCTGGGAAACCCTCAGCACAGTGCCCCACACGTAATACAAGCCCCATGTGAAGGAACCTGCAGGCTCCGCACAGCCAGAGTGAGGCGGTGAGACACACGCCCAGCCCTCCACGAAGACGGTCCGCCCCCAGGCCTCACGCCGCCGGGAGGCTTGTGCACCTGCGCTCAGGTGCGTGATTCCCGAGATGCACCTGCCCATGGGAGCAGTCAGTGAGCACCTTCGGGGGAGCCTCTGTGGCCGGCAGATCAGAGCCCGCCCTTCATGCAGTCCCTTAATTCATACCCTGGGACGCCTGCTGCACGCCGGGCACTGTTCCGAGTGAAGCACAGACCTTACATTCCAATCCAAGGACAGGAATAATATGAACAGTTAACATTTACTGAGCACATAAATAAAAGTGGGTCACTTCTAAGAATGAGGGGCTGCCAAGGAAATAAAGGATCGTATAAGGTCCTACGACAGGGCCACCTCCTTTAAACAGGGGAGCCAGGGAGAGAAGACAAGGGGTTGGGGAGAAGCCAGCCGTGTGACAAACTGGGAACATTGGTGTGCCTGATTCAGAGAAAGGCCAGCATGTTGACAGCAGGGGCTGGAGGGGTAGGACGTGACAACGTCCTACGACCTTTGCGTTTCCCCTGTCACACCCAGTGCGGAGTGATTGAGACGTTTAAACAGGCAAGTGGCACAATGTCCTTGGTCTCAAAGCTCACCCGGGCCCCTGGGCACTGAGTGGGCTTGGAGGCTGTGAGAAGGGGAAGCTGGTGGTCTCACTGCAGCAGGGTTGTGAGTTCGCCCAGGAGTCGTGATTCCAAGGGGGCTCCAGGCACCCAGAGCCACGCTTGTCCGGGGAGGAGAAGGGACGTCACACTGAGAAGACACGGGACACATTCTACCAGCTGCTGTCACACAGCTGCTCCTCACGCCTCTCCCCGGACTGTCCCCAACTCCCACGCTCACCGTCTCTGCCTGTTTCCCCAGAAGAAATCCATCTTGATGGAAGGCAACCACACTTTGTGTGCATCTCCGGGAATTAGGACATGTACCCCCAAAGGTCCCCGCCGTGCTCGTCTTCCTGTTCTTGGGTCCTAATCGGACTCCTCGCCCCGCTCTGTAACTCGGCGCCCCTCCCCTGAGCAGCCGCCCTAGGTGGTCCCCGCTCCGGCAGGAGATTTACTGGCAGGATGACACGGAGGAGCACACTGTTTTTTCTCAAGATGATTTAATGACCTTTTTGGCATCCCCGTGACTGCTGAAATCTTCCGTAATTATTCCGTTTGGCGGCAGAGAGTTGTGTTGATCAGAGGAAGGCTGGTGGAGATGTCAAATGTCAATAAATTTGCAATCCGTAATTGTAACCACTCGATGCCAGAGCAGGCCGGGAGACGGCTTGGTCACAAGGCCACGAGTGGGTGAACCAGCACAGGCACGGGAGTAACTCAAGTGTTACACGTGCAGAAGCATTCCCCTGTCTTCCCTCCCTGCATCAGCTCATTTTCTCTTTCCCTGCCTTCCCCCCGACCCACCCCATTTATGTCACTGTCACCGTTTCCTTCCCGGGAGAGGGGCCTGCTTCCCACTCCATTGTGCAAAGTCCTCCGGGTCCACCTGCACCCAGACCCAGCCACGCGTGGCCCCGTAGAGAACGTCCGTACGTCCTTTTTGGTCTTGCTCTTCGAGTCCGTTTGGGCCCTGCTGGAGGTCAGGCTTTCCAACAGCAGGGCTCAGACTGGAAAGGCCTGTCAGGCATCAGGGGACGTTCCGAACAGTAGGGAGAAACTCCCTAACATCAGTACCCCGTTTGTGGGCTCACACGTTTGACCAGAGCAAGGGAACTTGATGATGCTGGAGAGGCTCTGCAGTCACGGAAACACGTGACAGGGGTGTCTGCTTCCTAACGCCTCCAGTTCCTTGAGCCCTTGGACCTTGTCTGGGCCTAACCTCCGAGTCTCCGAGCGCTCCTGGTCCAGAAACCCAGAGCCGCCTCTGTCCTCGTGTGAGTTTTTAAACTATACATCGTTGTAGAGGGGCCCTCGCGGTGCCCGTGAAGAGCACACCCGCGATGCGGAGTTATCACTGAACGTTAGCAGCCGGTGTAAGTCACCGCCGGCCAAGTGGCATTTGTAAGCACACGATATTAACAGGCAGGAAACGCAGGGCACGAGAAGGGACGGGAAGGGACCGATAGGACACTGCAAGCCGACAGTCCCAGATTCCTCGGTGTATGCTGAGCAGGCCCCGGGAGCCCTGCAGACCTGAGCTGAGGTTTATCCTGGGATTCTACTCTGTGGCTGCCTTTCATTTTGCTTGCAAATATTTCTCTCTCTCTCTCTCTCTCTCTCTCTCTCTCTCTCTCTCTCTCTCTCTCTATTTTTCAACTACCGTTGATACTCAGAATTATTTTATGTTAGTCTCAGGCGTATGGTGTAATGATTAGAACTAAGTGTTTTCCCTGGAGGTAAGGCTCAGTAGGAATCAGCAGAAAGGCGACAGGACATGTCCGTCTGAGGCAGCCTGTCTGCCAGGCCACCAGAACGCGAGCAAGGCACTGGGCTTGGGAACGTGGACGCCGGACAGCTCTGCCAACCCTGGCTGGAGGGCACCAGAGAGGTCTGTGGGCCAGGCTGCCTGGGCGTAACCCAGAATCCACTGCTCCTCAACTGTCTAAGGTGCAGTTTCGTCATCTATAGAATGGGGATGAGGGTTGAAAGAGATCATCCAGGTACTGCTTTAAGCCAGTGGTTCTCAAGTATGCAGCAGAATCATCTGGAAGGCTTGTTAATGCCCAGAGGGCTGATGCAGATATCAGATGCAGTAGCTTTGGGGTGGGGCTAGAGAACTGGGATTTCTAACAAGTTCCTAGGAGGCAACTTGACCCTGGGCCCGAAACCATCTTTGAGAAGCGCGGCTCCGAGCACCGTACCTGACATGTCGTAAGGACTACAGAAAGTTTGCTCTCACATGACACTCGGTCCTGTGTGAAGCTGGTGCACAGAGGAAACGAGGAAAAGACACACATCTAGAAAAGTCGGAGGTGGTCTGGGCGTTGGCATGACCCCACTGAGACATTAAAGGCATAGGCCATCTCCGCCTAGTCACATCAGGTGGAGTCAAGGGAACAGGCCTCCTCTTATCCGCTTCCTCAGCTCTGAAAAGATGGGACGTCACGTTCTTTTGGAAGCCATGGGTAAAGCTTTCCAGCCTGTTCAGTCTAACTCGTTGATCAAACTTGTTGTTTGCAACTGCCTGCAAACCAAGTCAAAATTCATTTACGTAAAACGGGGACTTCAGTTGCTCATCAGAGGATGGAGCTGGTTCGGTACACAGAGGAATCCTAGTTTCAAAGGTAGACGTCATCGGAATTAGTCTTGCCCCGTCTTTCAGCTCACGTGTCCTCTGTGTTGCCTTAGTTTTCAGGCAAATGGCGAGATTGCGTGGCCCAGCTCCTGGGTTTTACCCGACCAGCTAGGGGGTGTCCGGGAAGGAGTGCCTATTTCTCAAGACTGCCAGTCAGACTGGAGGCTGAGTGCCATTGGCCTGGGGTGTCATGTACGCTAGGAGCGAGGCCTGTGGCTTGGGGGGACTGGGTGGTCTCCTCCGCCTGAGTCACACACACACACTCCTGGGAGCAGTAGGTCGAGTCCGTACTTTACAACTTGGGCTGAGATCAGTCTTCCCACAGGGGTTGTGATACAGTGTTGGCTGGTTGGTTGGTTGGCTGTTGGTTGGTTTGTGGGGTGGAGAAATGACCCTGAATCCAACTCCTCTTGTCCAAACTTGCCCTGGACCATCTTTTCACTCTTCTGACATCTGCTTTTTCTGATTCTGAAGTGGCAATGAGTGGCCCCACCGTTGTCCTGATACTCAGCTTAGGGCTTATGAATCCTTGTCTTTCTCTCCTCTCTCCCAGAATTCTCCATTTCATCACTAATTTTTCTGGATTGGACCGCCCCATAATGTTCTGCCCACTCCACCCCCTTCCCTTCTGTGGAAGCAGGCCCTTATCTCCTGTAAGAACTGGCACAGTGGTGACTTTGGGACTTTCTCATCTCTACTTACAACCCTGCTTCCATTTGCCCAGTGCAGAAGTGCCAGACCACAAGCCAAAATTCAAAGCTTATGCCATCATGAGGACAGTCCCCATTTCATGGGTCTTCATTCTACCTCAGGGACTTCAAAGATAGTCTTTCTGATCCTGATAGCAACCACTCTCATCATTTAAATCTCAACTTGAACATCATCATCTTTACGTCCCTGAAAAAAATCTGTCCAAGTTGGGAATCATCAAACGTTTTCTATAAAAGGCCAAATAGTAAATATTTTGAGGGTCGTGGCCACACAGCCCCTGGCACAACTCCTCCATCTGTCATTGTGGCGTACAAACACCCAAAGCTGATATGTAAATGAATGGGAGTGGTGTGTCCCAATAAAACTTTATCCATGAACACTGACATTTGAATTTCATGTCATAAAAATTTTTTTAACTTTTTTCAGCCATTTAAAAATGTAAATTATTAGTTTATAGGCAAAAAACAAAACCAAAAACAAACACCAACAACAAAAATCAGCAACAACAACCACATAAAGACAGATGGACTTAGCCATCGTTTGCCCAGCCCTGACCCAAAAGGCACCCATCTCTTTCTCATCACCCTGTTTTACTTCCTTTATTAGATTTACAGCGGTCTGATGCTGTGTTACTTACTGTGCGCTCACTGGTGTCTGCCACTGTGATAGGCCCGGAGGATAGAGCAGTAAACAGAATGGCATTTTCCCTCCCTTCACAGGTCTTACAGGAGGAGAAAGACAGGAAACAGGAAAACAAAGAAACATGAGGGAAATGAAATACTAAGGGCCTGGGGGACCGTGGTGCTGATTTCCTGTGGGTGCTCCAGGAATGCCTCCTTGAGCCATGAGGGGCTGAGGGAGCCAGCTCTGAAATGACTGAGAAAGGGAGTCCAGGCAGGACGGCACGGCAAAGGCCCCGCAGCCAGCAAGGGCTGGGAGTGGAGGGAGAAGGCCAGTAGCGCCAGGACTCCGTGGGCTCAGGGCGAAATAATCTTAAATATTAATATGTAGCACAGACCGACTTGTGCAAGCCACAGTGACACCTTTAGATGATTCGGAGCTCACTGGTGGGCTTTAAACAGAGCGATGGCATGTCCCAAAGTGGCATTTCTAAGGCTGACTCTGGCTGCCACGAGCAAAATGGGTCGTGCATGGACGTGCTGTGAATGGAACTTTCTTTCCGTCCCAGGAAGTTCCTTGAAGACCTCAGCCATGCACCCTGCACCTCTTAAGCCCTCTACAAAAACTTTGTGAAATTAATGTATTAATTAAGACCATTAACACAGCATAACTTTTCCTTGACTCCTCGACAGCAAGGCTTTTCATAGCCAGGTTCCTGAAACACGTCAATGGATATCATAAAAGTCAAGAATTACAGCTTATACCACGAAGTGACCTCCCAGTTACCTAATGTGGCAAAACAAGCAGATCAACGCCAGAGGTCAATAAATGTCTAGGCACTCATGCGGCTTGAGCATGACATGTGTTCCTGTCACTTTGGGAGCAAGGATTCAGAATGAGGATCGAAGCATCCGGCACCTTCCAAACGAAGTGCCTGATTTCGGGGTCCAGCCACAGCCCGCTGAGGTATTTCCCGTTCTCCCTCACCACTGCATCGGCAGGACTTTCAGCATGTGCTAAGTGCAGGCTCTGGGGTCCTGACTTGAGTGAGGCAGCGGTCCCAGCTCCTCGTGGAGCTGGTGTGCTGGTCAGTAGCGACGGAGGGAAGAACAGCCAATAAGCACAAGCAGTGATCTCCGCACTGGAAGCGCTGAGAACGCAGGGCCCCGGCCTAGGGACCAGGAAGGCTGCTTTATTTAGCGGGTGGGCGGGGAAGGCCTTTCTGAGCAGGTGATGGTTTTGCTGCAGTCTGAAAAATGAGAAGCAACTGACCGCCCACTGAGTCGAGGAATGGGAGCTCCAGGCGCATGGGCAAAGTTCCTGAGGCAAGAAAACGCTTGGCGTGTTCAGAGCACTGCCTAGCCCCTGGGTCGGCAAGCGTGCTTTCTCACAGGACCGGATATAGTAAATATGAGACGCTTTGCAGCCCATGCAATGCCTCTTGCAACTCCTTGATTCTGCTATTGCACTACAAAAGCAGCCATGGGTGATACGTGAATGAGCAGTGGCTGAGTGTCAATAAAACTTTATTTATAAAAACAGGCAGAGGGCCGGGTTTGGCCCATGGGCTGCCCTTTGCCAGCCGCTGGTCTTGTGTCATAGGCGAGGGTCCCAGAAGCAGACTCTGACACCAGGATTCCTGGGCAAGTGATTTCCTAAGAACGTGCTCCCAGGAGAAACCAGCAAGAGAGTGGAGAAGGGGAGGAAGCCAGGCACGCGCGTGAATGCAGGCGACGCCGCAGCCAGCCTCAGCCTGTTCGCCTGTGGAGTTCTGGGGGGTTATTGTGCCCAGCTGGAGGGAAAGGCTGGGCTCTGGTATCCCACCTCAGTCTGTCACTGGTGAAGGGCCGTCCCAGGTGGGGGCGTAAGCCTGCAAGCACTGGGGCACATGTGACAAAGCAGCCCAGAAGCCGCGGGCCATCCGTGGGAGAGAGGTGCACGTGTGTCTGTGGAAAGGCAGAGCACACAGCAACCAGGAGTGGGGCCCAGGGCTGGAGAGAGTGTTATAGAAGGAATCCACGGGGCCCAGGGCTGGAGAGGGTGTTGTAGAAGGAATCCACGGGGCCCAGGGCTGGAGAGGGTGTTGTAGAAGGAATCCACGGGGCCCAGGGCTGGAGAGGGTGTTGTAGAAGGAATCCACGGGGCCCAGGGCTGGAGAGGGTGTTGTAGAAGGAATCCAAAGGCATCGCTCTCCACAGTGCCCCCTGCAGGTGGGTTTCAGGGCGCCCAGGTTCTCACTGAGCTCCTCCCTTTGGGGAGGCCTGTTTCCCCAAGGGCACATTGGTTTGGATTTAAACCCCACATCTGCCTGACTCTAGGGCCTGGGAAGCAGACTTAGAAATGTGTTAAAATGCCCCCAGAAAAAAAAGAAGAAGAAAAAGAGGCAGAAATAAAACAGTAACAGCACCTGTGTGCAGAGGCCTGGGCAGGTGCAGGATGGGGGGCTTCAACCTCCTCCTTTTCGGCTCCGGGAGCCTCAGTCCCTGTGATGTAGGTGATGTTCTTATGCCCGTCTTACAGATGAAGAAATGGGGTGCAGCGAGGGGAAGCCACCCGTGGTCACACAGGGTCGTGGGATGGCAGAAACCTTCCGTCACAGGTCGAGGTGCCTCCCCAAAGCAGACATGGTCCACCCAGTTCCCGGGTGGAGAAGGTCTTCGTGACCTGGGTTCACAAAGAATGAATAGGAGATACTGGCCAGCTTCTCCATGCAGAGCAAAGCGGGCTCGAGCGCGGGGTCATGACGAATTTGGGGTGACGGCATGGTGGAAAGAAAGTATCTGGCAATCACCCGGGCTCTGTGTCCAGCTTCTGACTGCATGCCCGGGGCAGGGCTTTCCCCTCCTCCTCTCCCTCTCACTTCCTCATTCGTGAGAGCTTGGCCACCTCCACCCCCGAGACCGTGTGACTTGGGCTTGTTGAGAATGGAGTGTGTCTGTTCGGTGCTGCTTCTTGGGCGTTGGACGGGCACCTCCATCTTAGTCACGCGTGCCCATCTTTTTCAATCTAATGAACTCCAACCATCAGTGCAACTTAAGTTCGGCTGTCTGTTCGTGCATAGTTAATATTAAAAATGTACTAACAGTGTGGCTGAGAAATCAAATTATGCACATAAATATGCTGGCATAGCAGAGGCGGCGGCAGAAGCTGAAGTTAGCAGCACTGATGCCAGTTCACATTTGCAAATCTCCCGTCAATCTGTCATTAAACATGTTATCAAATGATGATAAGTGTATGCTTCTTGCTTGCATTGGTGAGCCGGCTCCCGAGGTTGATGCACATTAATGGGATAATACGCATTAACATAGTTGTGCTTCGATGAACACGAAACATTTTTTATCTGTCTTAGTTTGTTTCCCCCTGTGGCCCCCAAGTAAGTGTTTTGTGTTATCAAATTGCCAAAAAAAATAAAAAAGGGAAAACATATTACTTTTAATTAGCAAACCTTGTTGTTGGTAGGGGATTTTTTTTGCTCCTCACTGCTCCCCGTTATAATTCCTGTATGTCGCAATGAGAGAGAGAGAGAGAGAGAGAGAAGGAGAGAGAGAGGCTCCACTGTCTTCTTTCAGGAAAACGATTAATGTCAGAAACTCAGAGGCTGGCAATTACGCTCTGTCTTAATGCACTGGCCTTTCATCTGGGGCCCTCGCTCTTGACAGGTCTGATCGTCTCAGTTCAATGATATGAAAGGCAGCAGAGGAAATGATCGCAGACATCCCGGGCCGTCACGAGGGCCAGCGCCGAAGGGCGGTCCTGGCTCCGGATCCTGAGCCTGCCGAGCAGTCACAGGCGAGGGAGACGGAGGGCAGCCCTGGGCGTCGCCCAGCAGTCCGGGCGTCCCCGTGCTGACTGGAGAAGGTGTAACTGCAACCGTCGCCCAAACGTGGCATCTGAGAAGATGCGCAAGCCCCCACAAAGCGAGAGATACCCCACTAAAAAGCAGAGTGACGTCCTTCTCCCTGGCGACTGGGCATCCACTTGGTCACAGGAATAGACTTTATGCGTCAGTGTTCAGCTAGAAGTTCATTATCCCAGTGTGCGCCGAGGCCATTGGATTAATTTTTATCGAAATGGAAATAAAATTTAGAATTCCTTGAATGAACAATGCTCAGACCTGCATAACCTCAACGCTGGGCCAGTTCAGTGTCTGGGAAGGGGGACGGGTGCCCCATTTGCATTGGGAAGCGCTGTTCTGAAGCAACAGGATTCTCCTTTCGCTGGAACCTGCTAGCACACCGTTCATTCAATCGACTCAGATGTGTTGGGCACCTACTGTGTGCTGAGACCACCACGGACTCAGCGTGCCATGTGGACGTGCCCCCGGCCCTTGTGAAGCTCCTGCTATCCGGGGAAAGCGTGCTTTTTCCGTCACTACCCAGTAGTTCATGGGCTCGCAGTATGGGAAGCGTAAGTGGAGGGATGGGGGGTGGCCGTCACGTTCGTGTCCCACACTCAGCGCAACGTGTTCTTTGCCATTAGCGATGCCCGAAGGTTATTGTGTTTGGCCTTCCCGGATTCCTGTTTACGTGCACTCTAAAATTAACACGGACTTCTTGCCATGTGTGTTTGTTCCTACGTGGGGTGAGCGGCTTATTAAGAGTCAGAATTGTTGTTGCTGTTATGAATGCGCTAATTAAAAGGAAACTGCCACGCAGCCTTGGGAGGCAAGCCCAAGTCTTTGCAGTCAGGGACAGGAAGTGGGACGGGAAAGTGTGAGGTGATGACAAAGACAGAGTTCGGGGGACCGGCGAGGGTTCTCCAGGTTCCTGCCATCCTTCACTGTGTGTAGGTCACTTTTCAGAGCATTTCCCTACACAGGGCATGAAGAAAATCCACTTGTTATTGGATTGGGCTTGTCACCTTTGTATTTTCTTTGTCAAAGGGTGGACACAGCCAGCTTCTCTCAGACTGGTGCCCTGAGGACCTCTTGTCTTTCACAAGTTTGTTCAGAGATGTATCACCTCTGAATCGATGATCGGGCAATGACCCTAAGCTGAACACTGAGGGTGCTGTGACCTAGGGGACAAAGAGAAGCCAATGCACAATTTCAGTGCCTAGGCATGAGTGCCATGTGAGCCCAGGCACTCACAGAAGGGCACGCAGCCTTGCCGGTAGTAAGAACACATTATCACTTTACATCCTTCGTAAGTGTTTGTTCAGCATACTCATACGCTGAACTTCGTCCAAGAGACCGAAGTAGATACAATAATGATAAGAGCAAATATTTATTGAAAAACTAGGTGTCCCTTTTCTACTTGTTCATTTTCACTGTATTCTCGAACTGTCTGTTCTCGAATTACCTATTCTCTTCCTGGTCTTTTCCGCTTGACCCTGAGCTCCATCAGTGCGGACACTGTGCCCACCAGAACACAGTTCAGGCCTGGCTCACAGTGGGCATTTACATGTGTGTTGACTTACTTTTCAAGAATTCTAGGTCAGATGTTGGAGATGAAGGGGTGAGAGCTCTTGTGGATTCTGGAGAATCACACTGAGCTCCAGAGTGACCAGCTGTCACTTATCTGTTGAGTATCCCTAGAAGAGAAAGTGTTGTTTGGTTGTCTAAAAGGTTAGTAAACTGGCTTCCAAACAAAGATTGGTAAGAAACTTGGAACTATTCAGGAAAGACTGATCCAGGGTGAGGGTGGTATTTTGGATTTTCTCTCCCTTCTAAAATAGTTTCTAGGTGTTCATGTCTCTGTGACAACAAATAGTAATACAACTCATGGTAGATAAAAGTAGAAGTCACTTTTTAGTCACTATTTTTTTTACCTGAATTATTCCACTTAAACCTTTAAAACTCTTAATGACTTCCTTTTTTTTTCTCCAAGAGTATTTCAAAATGGAAATCTTTATAGTCTATGTAAAGATCTCTCAAATTTTTGAGAGCCATTTGTAATCTTTTATCTTCAAGCTCACGGCTATCTGGTCACCATAAAATTCTCCTCAGCCGTCACCCGAAAACTCTTGAGTCCAAAACATGATAGAAAAAGCTAGCTTTAGACAATTTGTGATTTTTCCCAAGGTCAAAAGCAAGTTACCGGTCCATAGTTTTGGGACTTAGACTGATGTTAAGATTTCAGTTCATGAAAACCTGGTTTTGTTTGGTCCGGGTGCTTTTCCCCCAAAGACTTAGAGAATGCATAGTGTTGGTGTGCCATCCACAGTGACCAACGTGAGCATCATTTACTCATTCAACGTATTGATTATGTGCCCACTATTGCCAGACACTGCAGCAGGCTGGGACTTGGGCGTGGAACGAGGCAGGGACAATGTGCCTGCTGTCAAGGAGTTGGCATGCTGGTGGGGGAAGACCGGTTGTAAACAATGAAAGTATGCTACAGCTGCACCCCCCTTGCCCCCGGGCTTGGCGTCTGTGGTTTCAGCTCCCTGCAGCCAGCTGCCGTTCGAAAATTCTAAACTTTCTCAAACATTGATGCTGTCTGCTCCTGAGAGATAGACAGGCAGGCAGGCAGACACATGGGGAGAGTGACAACTAAACAGTGTTTTCCATCTGGCTCTACCCTGGTGCCTGCCTGAGTCTCGGACTTGTGATCTGCTCCCTCTTTGTCGTGACAGACGTTAGGAAGTGTTAGGTTAAACCCTTGACCTTGAGACTTGAACTGAGACTTTCTTCTTGGGGGCTAGAAGAAAATCTAACACAGACTCATCCTTCCCTCTGTGGTTCTTTCTTATTGCTGAGTCGATGTGCACCCCACACTCGGGATAAGATGGAGCTGAGAGATTCATTACCACCCCAGTTCCATGACCACAAAAACCTCTGCGTACCCTGATGGATATTATTCTTCAGGACTGTTTCTCCTTGCAGGCCAGTTCTCATTATCCAGATGTCCCTTCTCCACATGTTTTAAAAATGGCATGCTTTCCTTGTAAGTTTTTCCGATCTAGATCTGAGCTCAAGTCTCCTCAGCAGTCCAGAGATTGACGTCTCGCTGAGGAATGTGGAATTTGCTCTAGGCTTCCCTGTGCTGAGCAGCCCACCTCCTGACTCAAGGAAAAGGTCACTTGTCCGTGGCTATTAGCAGGAGACTGTGATCATGCAGTTTAGTTGCTATAAAGACTGCAATCTAGCCTATAACATGGTCACCCAACATGCCACATGCCGATAGTTTCCAATATCTAAGAATTAAAATCCTAATCAAGTTCTGCATCATTATCCCACATATTGACTGGTACCCCCCCCAGATGGGTGAAAGTACTGTTCAAAACAGCTGGCCCAGCTGGCTGGCACCTCCCAGGATGTCTCATCTCCAGTCTCGTCCCTCCCACACCCTCTGTCTTTTTCTGAAAACACAGACTCTGAAGTATCTTTGTCCCTTCCCATAACTCGAGTTTGTTCTGTTCTTTCTTGGTCTGAAGCCAAAGCCATCTTCCTAGAAACTGCTTTAGAGTCTTGGTCCCAGATTAAGGTCAGAGTGGATACAAACTCAGAGACATGGCTCTTATCTTCTCCTATCCAAAGCAATTGGAAGTTATGCATAGTCACTCAATTTCTCCTGCCAGCTTTAGATATCCCCCCA
The DNA here is from genome assembly GCA_004026885.1 of Lyroderma lyra. Lineage (NCBI taxonomy): Eukaryota > Metazoa > Chordata > Mammalia > Chiroptera > Megadermatidae > Lyroderma > Lyroderma lyra. The sequence continues at coordinate 354,388 of PVJL010000336.1, read as the reverse complement.
AAGGAAGCATTGAGATACAACCAAGTTTGGGGACTTCTGCAGGTGTAGGGACCCCCAATATGTTACAGATGAGAAGAAGGAAACACAAAGAGGGAAATCCAGGGTCTCTGAATCCCTACCCCAGACAACTCCAAGACAGAGAAAGGCACATGACATTGACATCCCCCCATAACACCCTATCCCAATACCCCTAATGAGTTGGCCACACTGGCAGTTTATTTAGATTACCTTATCTCAAGAGTTAACATGTTCTTATTATCTCCTCCCACGACAATAGACAATTTTATACTTTAAGTCAGAGCGAGAGGTATGATGTCAGGACATGAATTCGCTATTAATGATAAAGCCTCAAATTCAGATACATTAGGGGGAATTAATCCAAGGAGAGAAACTGTAGACTCCTGATGCTTTCTAATCTGGCAACCACGATATTACGTGGGCAAGTCATTGTAGGGGTGGCAGTTGGAATAACTGAGTTTGAATCTAGATGCCATCGCTTACCAGCTGTGTGACCTTGAGCAAGGCTTAACTTGTCCAAGCCCCAGTTTACTCACCTGTCAAATGGAGACAGTAATAGTATCTACTGGCTAAGGCTGTTGTGAGGATTGAGTGTTAGAACTAGATGCATGCCTGACACACTGAACACGCACGCAGTAGATGTTGTCTGATTACCATGTGACCTGTTGGAATAGCCCTCAACCTTGGATCGTCTACTATAGAATTTAATGGCCTCTCACATATATCAAAGGATTGGCTATGAAATTCCTTTCCGGGCAGGAAAGCAGGAAAAATAATGTAGCCATAAAGGGGCCTCTTAAATAAACGGGGCCGGGGCTCTGTTTCTCCAACCTCTCTTTTAGAGGTGTCTTCTCAACCCATAATCTATAACCTCACCCCTTTTCTTTTACTCAAAGAGCATTCATACATGCATGTAGACACATGTTTATTGAGGACCCAGCATGTCCCAGGGACACTGCTGAGCATGTGGACATCAACAGTGAACAAGATAAGCTCTCAGGGCTCTTACAGTCCAGAGCCTCGGTTCCCAAGTGGGGTATGTGGACCCCCGGGGGTTCGTGCTGGGTCACTCGGGTAGGCAAAAAATAATCAGTCGTGGTGAAAAAAACAAGTAAAAAAATGCAAAGCCTTAGTTATGGAACAATAAATGTTAAGTTTGAATTACCATTAATGGAGACAACACTTCAAAATCAGATTGCATCAGCGAATGATGGTGGGTAGGGGCGTGGCTGTGAGCCCCTCCCCCAAACCGCTCTCCTACCAATCATTACGCAGTTTCAGAACGATCTATTTGTGATGTTTCTAGAGCTACCCCAACATATAAATACATCTCTAGCCAGACTATTTGATCAGTTTAGTTATTGACTGAGTAAAAGTAAGGGCATTGTCTTTAATCATGATTCAAGTAGTTTCTTTATTTAATGTTTAAATACTTGATCATCATTATCAACATTTAACTTACGAATATTGTAAAATTCAATCTGTGGTTTGTACTTTTACTGTAGTAATTTTCCTTTGCTAACTCCTTACTCCATTCCCACTGTTTTACATTAAGATAGGCACTGAACGAAAGTGTCAATGTTTAAAAACGGCTCTTTTGAAAACAAAGCATACAATTTATAGAAATGGGTTTAAAAGGGGTGCACAAGTGGAAAAAGTTTGGGAACCACTGCTCTAGAGGAAAAGACAGATGACCGACAAACAAAACACATGCAGTCATTTCTAGAGCAGTGCTATGAATGACAGCAGTGTGATGCTGGGACAGAGAACAGAAGTGGCATGTGGTGGGGGTGAGTCACGTGGGCCCCCTATTTTCGTAGGGTCACCAGGGAAGCCTGCTCTGAAGTGGTGACCTTTTTCTGAGACGTAAATAATTAGGAAGAACTGGCTGGAGATCTAGGCAAAGAACATTCCAGGCAAAGGCAAAAGCAGGTCTCTGATGCAAGAAAAGGTTCGGCTTGCTTGAGAACCTGAGAATGGGACTGGTGTGGGGTGGGGAGAACGAGCTGGGGAGCTGGGCAGAGGCCGAGGGCAGAGACTCTTAGGCTGCTGATAAAAGGCACCGAGAAGTCCGCGGAGGGGTGTGAGCCCAGGACTGATGGCATCTGGTCTGCCCTTTGAAAGACTCCATCGAGATGCTGCAGAGTGAGGACCATAGTAAAGGGCAGCTTAGAATCTAATCTCCTGTGTGTGTTTGTGCTTTTGTGTTTTGTTTTTGTTTTTAAAGCCAAAGGACTGGTCACAGATTACTTGCAACACACCTGGTAACTGTCCAAAACTTATTTTGTCTCATTCTTGAGAATTGCTCAGATAAAACAAAAGTGCGTCTGTCGAGATGTGAGTCTGCCTGTCCCGAAAGGGCTTGTGGGCGTCGTTTTCTGGCTTTTATGTAGTCTGTAAAACCTCCCAACACCTGTGAATTGCACAATCCCATGAGTCAGTGGGGACATCGTCCCATGGTAGGCAGGGAAGCTTGGAGCCTGGGAACCATCTAATTCCTGGGCAAACCCCCAACTTAAGAGATGATGGATAGCTAACTACACCCCATCTGTTCCATAAAAGAGATAAGCTACACCCTGTTTTATGACAGAACTGGAGTGTTTGAACACAACTTGGGATAGTCACACTAACAAGGTCAAGTAAAACTTGAGGCTGCTAATCAGATAATTAATCAGATAACTCAAGTCCCACCCCCACCCCATGATTTTATATAAAATAACTTGAATTGCTATTTTCCCCTTAAATTATAATGACTCATTCGGTCACCACATGTGGTGAGTCCTACATAATCATCATAAATAAATCCCACATAAAAATATATTCCATATGAGTATTATGGATATGATTTCCTTAAAAAGCATTTTTTTAATAAAATAGGTTGATGGGTTTTCCTTCTATTTTGCTTTTTTAAAAATAGGTACTATTTTAATTTTTTATCCCATGCATGTAAGTGCTCTAAATTTTTTTTATCATTCTGTTGTCAGTGTCATCTTTTGTGTTTGCTCTTTAATTCTAGGTCTAACCAATTATTCTCCACCCTGCCCCACCCCAATTTTACTTTCTTAATCCTCCCAGTTGCTAAATAATTAGTCAATATGGTTTCACTGTATGCTCAGAGCCCAGCAGAGAAAGAGTCATTAGCCTTTGGCACAATTCAACAAGCGAACTCTCAACACTGAAATTTGAATTTTGGCCTCATGTCCTCAATTGCTGGTCAGCATCTAAGAATTTAATTAAATGACTACAGTTTGGGAGTTTTCACTTGGAGCATTCATTTTGCACCGTGATTCCCAGATTCCAAAAGATACCGACTCCTAAACATCCCACAGAGTTCGTCAGTGGGTGACATGCTGCCCGACGTGATTGCCTATTTTTAGTCTTGAAAACATAAAGAGTGAAATCAAATAAAATTAAGAAAAGTAAAAAAAGAAAGAAACCCACGCACGTTTTCCTCTCCAGGGTTGATCGTCTTTATTTCCTCTGTGCTGTTCTGCTAATTCCCTGCCAGGGACGGATGTCTGTAACCGAGCCATTGCCCAAAGACGTGCCAAAGACACTTGCAAATAAAGTGTTTATTTCTCTCAACCACAGAGCGAGCAATTTTCGGATTTTCGTTAAGTGCAGCCCCCCCCCCCCCCCCCCCCCCCCCGCGGACCCTCACCTAACGACCTGTTTTAGTCACTTCCCACAGACTTGCACATTTTGGTAAATTCAATGGCACGGTTTTGTAAAGATCTTTAGGAGAGGGGGAAGAAAATGAGCACAGCAAATGTCAAACCTCAGGATGTGTTCAAGAGGCCTGCAGGTCGGGACCAATTCGGGACCTGCGAAATCGCTAAAGCACTCCCATCCCAGCGTACGCCTTGTAAGGTCAGGAGAGTCGTAAAACCACTCAAGACAGCTTGTTCTGTTCAAGTTCCTTTTCATTTTCCCACCCTGATGGCAGCAGCTCAGACTTCTCGAGAAAAGGCAGCTTTGGATGCTCACCTGGAAGAGATTTTCCTGACAAGAGAATTGAAGTGTTTGTGTGTTCTTTTCTTCTTCTCTCTCTTTCTTAATCTGAAACTTCATATTTTCGGTCTTTACTGTGTAGGGCGCAACAAATGGCCTCCCCCACCTTCCTTTTCCCTGAAAATGACCGGCATCTGCCTGTGTAGGCACGGTTTTGGTGAGCGAGCCAAGACAATTAGCCTCAGATCATCTCAACACGTCCGTCCACGTCATGAATTGGTCAAACGTTCTCATCTCCAGTTTGCTTCTGAGAGTCTAGCTGCTTCAGCTAGACCTCGCTGGGGATTTGGAGGAAGACCAGGAGAAGAGAATGGATCCAGGTGGGCCATTTATGTCCCTTTCGTCCCAGGGGAAGGTGGCGTGTATGTGTTTTCCTGGATGAAATAACTCTGAGGGTAGGAGGAACTGCAAACGGTAATTTCTAAAAGAGAAAAACAAGTGAACACTGGAAACGATGTTCCTCCAGAAGAAGAATCCACACTTCGAAATCCAAGTTCAAGTTGCACCTTTCTCTCAACGACTGTGTGACCTTGGGCAGGCCACTCACCCTCTCTGAGTCATATTTTCTTCAACTGTAAAAATGAAGATTTAAAAGCACCTACCCTACTGGTTAGCCAGGAAAAGTAAACATTTGCTCATGACAGTCTCAGGGTGTGGTGAATCTCAATAAACATTAGTCGCTGCCCAGCCCCCACATCGAACTGAGCCTGGAATCCTCATACATGTAGACGTGTGCCCACAGGTGCCCACAGAAACGAGACGGTAGAAGGAAAGGCTGTGCCACCTAAGAGACAGCAGATAAGCGGTTACGAGGAAGGCTCCGCTCCGTTGGGTGGATGCCCTTCCCTTTTTCTTGTTACTTAGTTGCTAGGCAACTTTGATCTCACCATTCCTAAAAGCACAGTGCCACTTTCAACCCCCAACTTTCAGGCTTTTTAAAAAGGAACCTTCTCTTAGGAGGAAATCCACATCTGTGGCAGTGCCATTTGGGGGAAGAGAAGTATATGTTTTAAGAGGCGCCCCAGCCGCCATGAGCACAGCTTCCGCTTAGCGCTCGGAGACGAGACTATCATAATATTTAAATCCGTTTTGAGCAGTTTCCTTGAAAAGGGAAAGGGGGAAAAATCCACCAGGTGACTACCTGGGGAGGCCACAGGGAGTTCAGTTACCATAGCGATTTAGCGCTGGCACATGGTTTCGGGGAGCAGACTGCTGGCTGCTAATTTTTTCGTATTTGTCATTTACGTGCGTTGGCTCCTTCTCTGGGCCAGCTTAGATGTTCCTGTTCACCTGCCACTCTGCGTGAGGTGAGTGACGCATGACAGGGCCAGGTGTCAGCCATTCCCTTAATTTGTAAACGTCAGCGAGGGTCACAAGGACAGAAGAGAGCACGTGGCGAAGTCCCCACCCCTGGGTTTTGACGAAGCTCTGGGGGAAATGGTTTGGGAATGGCTGGGTGACAAGCCTCACAAAATTCTCTACAAGAATCCCGAAACGGTTCAGAGATGCCTTTCAGCCTCACCAATTCTGGCTTCCTAGGACCTTTTTAGTGACTCATTATTATTCTTGGGTGAATGTAAGAAAATGAGATGGAATTCTGTCTTATCCCCTCACCCGGGGGCAAACATGGGCCTTGAAATTCTAAGCTCTCTGTGCCCAAACTGCTAAATAATTGTCTTTCCAACCGTGCGTGCTTGCGGGCTGGGAAAGTAGATATTCGCGACGTTTCTTGAGCCTTCTTCACACTTCTCTGGAATTAAGCCCCAGGAAAACGTCAGTCCCTCCATCCATGACATGGAGACCGTCCCATATTCTCGAGGAAGGAGACGAATACTTTATAGACACCATCCGTGAGCCGTGGCCTAAGAAAGGCAAGTCTTAGAGACGGGCTTCAGTGGGTGTCAACTAATAAATACTCATTTCCATAAAATTTAAATGAACCCAATAAAATCTACCGCTTGCTGTGCAGGAACCCTGTCTCATTACTCAAAATAGCAGCGATGTGATTACTGGAAACCACGCCCTCCGTGAGGAGGAGGCCGGCAGCAAGCTCGCAGCCAGGCTGCACGCACGCGGCCACCGCGGTGGTGGGGTGCGGAGCCGGGCCTCTTCAGGCGCTTCCTGCTCTAGGCCATCTCCCTTCCAACCCCATGCACCTTATGAAATAATCATTTGCACACGCGGGGCTGCATTCTGATTAGCCCAAAGACATAGCGGAGGTTTCTTTTTCTTGCAGCACACAGAGGCAACAGCCCCGGTACTTGAATACTTAAAAACTACATGTGTAGTTTCAGAAAATCCTAAACTTTAGGCACCCATGGAGACGGACTGATTTTCCGGCCCAGCTGAACGTTGCATCCTCTCTGCATTTTCAGTGACCTTTCAGCCATGATGAGGTCTGTCTTGTTGAGACTTAATGGCTTAATTAGAGGAGCCCCTTCTCAGTAGACAAATACTTCCTTTAAGACACATCTTTTCATTTTAAAAAAGCTTCATTTGATTTTGGGGGAAATTGGAAGCGATTCGATGTTCTCATCTTCAGCAGTGAAACTAGAAACTGGTTTCAACAAATACCGAGGTGAAATCCTTTCCTAGGAAGACTGAGTTGTAGCTCAGGCAGCTGTTGCACAACGTTTGGAATGGACTGAAAATTCTCCAGTCGTTTGATCTGTGCTCAGGCTCCCGTACCATCTCGGAATCCAGAGGGCTCTTAACACGCCTGTGAGTTTCCCAGAAACTTCACTTCCGATAGTCACTTCTGACTATGATGGGCTGCATGGGGTCATGACTAAGAACATAGCTCCTGGAATGAAACCGCCTGCAATGAACTATTGTGTGGATTGGTTCCTAAGTTTCCCCACCTGTGAAACGGGGGGAAAGAACAGGTCCTCCTTTGCAGGATTGTTGTGAGGATTAAAGAAGTTAAACTTTTAAGCATTTTCCCAGAGTTGACGCAAGGTGGGCACAGCCCTTTCTCCTGAATGATGACCACCCCAACCCCCACATATTATAATTCAAACACCACATCTTGTAGTAAGTAAGGTCCTATCCAAGGTGGAGGTGATTAGAGCAACTCGTTTAATATTAATAGTTGTAGAGTTCCCTAAAATGATAATATATGAATATATACCATAATGCACTGCCTGTAGCGTATGTAATATTGTAGTAGGACCAAAAAGTCCCTCGAACCTACCATATTGCTTATTTCTCTTCCTCGCCATCTTACCCCCATGGAGAAAAAAAAGAAAAAGAACTTGCCTCTTAATGATGCAGACCTATGAACATTTTCTGCCCCAAACCTAAACTCAGCCCTCCCCTGATTTTGCACAGCGAAGATCTGCCGGTGAACTTTTTGAAATGCTGGCAACACCTCCAGGAACTTCTCCTTCCCTGCTCCCCATCAATCTGGGCAAGAAAAAGGGAGTGGAAGGAACTCTATGTAAATCATGCTACCCCAACAGAAGGCCACAGTCTGTTCTAGTTTTAAATAAACCATGTTTTTTCTTTCTTTCTAAATGACAATGGTCATTTAGCTTGCCGGGCAGAGCAGCGCCCGCACCCTCGGAGCAGTCCCAGATGGAAGACTGTGACCGGACGGGTCACCGTCCAGTTTTTAGGCAGTCCCCTGCTCCCCACACATCTCTGCTCAGGTTGGCCAAGAGGGGAAGCCCTGAAGGTCTCACCTGGGACATGTATTAACGTCGGGATCTGGGTTCCGCACCGGGCGGTCCACACGTCCAGTCACATGCAGGGAACGCAGGACCCAGCCCTCGGACAGGAAGGGCTGCTTTTTCCCACCTTCTAGCGGGCAGCCGCCCCTGAGCGTCTGACATTCAACCAGTTTAGATTCTCTGGGTCTCATGGCCATCCCCGCACGCTGGTCCCACAGTCAGAGGGGCGCTCTTGCTCTGTGAGCATCACAGCTGTGTGCAAGGCCAGAGACGGAGACAGTGCACCCCCAAGCTCACCTGCTCTGTCTGCCAGAAAAGCAAACCCTTCGTGGATTGCACCCCACCCCGGCCCCCACCCCCACCCTTGGAAGACAGTCATTAGCATCTTATTTGCCCGAACATGTGCTCAGCCCCACGTAGGTGAAAGTGGGGCTCAGAAAATAAGTGGTTTGCTCTCTCAGCCGCTACAGGACAGGATGCAAGAGCAGAGGAGAGGTGGGGGTGGGGGCGGCCATGACTTTGGAATTAGCTCTCCAACAGGACCAGCCACGCCAGAGGAAGGAAGATCTGAGATTTATAGATGTGAGGTGTCTGATTTCTTCCTGTTGGATCTCTCCGCTTATCAGCTACACAATGCCAAGAATCTGCAGGAAGCCTTAGGGAGAAGAAAAATCAGTTAAATATTTAGATGATTTGCCAACATGGGAAACTTGCCGTGGGCAGCGAAGATTTATTAAGCAGGCTACAAAACAAGATGTCATTAAACGGTTTGAAAGCATGCCCTGGTAATTAAGGAGGGGAAGGTCTCTAATTTGGGTAATGAAGTCTGTGGCTCAGATGAGCACTCATTTTATGAATACGTGTTGTGCGCCTACTGTGTGCTGGCTGAACACAAAAGGCCCCCTCACGCCAAACCTGCTGGTCCTAAGAGCTGGTCATGTGTTGGATCCTAATACTGTGACAAGCAGTGCGCTAAGCATTTTATATAACCGTGGTGCAACCTCACAACAGCCCGGAGAGGAAGGCTTTACTGCCCTCATCTCATACATGGACGGAACCCACCGTCCCAGCTCATCTGGGACTAAAGTGTGTCCCGGGACACAGGCCTGTCGGTGCTAAACCAGAGCCGTCCCAGGCAAATCTGCTGAGACACGAGGGCGGTGGGGCTGAGGGGGTGTAATGACCTACGCAGGGAGACACAGTTGGCACATGGCATTCCCCGCGGCCACAGCCTGATTCCTGAGCCTCTTCTTGAACCCAGAGCTCTCACTGCCTCCCCTCTCCTGCTCTTCCATCCTTCCTGACGCCTCTCCTTTGAGGCCCAAACACAAAAGCCTCTCCCTGTTTTGAGCAATAGAACTATCCAGAAAAAGCCCCACGCGCAGGGGCTAGGCAGCTCAGTTTTGACCTGCAGCCCGGAGGGATGAGCTTGTGCCTCGCCCTCTCCTGCCGGGCCGTTAGCACCTAATTGCCTGCAGACCGTTTGTGAGCCCCAGCTGAACATTAGTGTCACCTAGGGGGTTTACTGCCACCGAGACCATTCAAAGTGGAACCTCTGAGAGCAGGCCTCCATGGGGGGACTTTTCACTTTTCAGAAAATTGAGTTTATCTGATCTGCAGGAGAGTGCATAAATATGAAGTGTGAGGTTCAGTAGGTTTTCCATGCATTCGCACTCATGTAACCGCACCCCCCAGATCAAAATAGGGACCCCCCAGCCCCCCAGGAGCCCCAGATCTAGTTGGTAAACCCCCAGCTCACTCCTGGCGTAGGGCCCAGGCGCTCTGTGGCTGCATTCGCCCGTGTCCGCGGTCGGACGGGAGAAGGACGCAGTCGTCCTTGCACCCGTGCTTCTCCCGGGACAGGGCGAGCGCCTTGCCGGCCGACGCTGCCCCTTGCCCAGAGCCTTGCAAAGGGCCCGATCCGTCGTCAGGACCGATGGGACGGGGAAGGGGACGCAGAGAGGAAATGCAGTCACGTGGGCTCTCCCTTCAGAAGGCGGCCCGAGGCTCTCTGGGAAGGCAGACGGCACCCAGCCCCTCCCCTTTGGTCAGTTCCTGCCTTTTGACCCGAGGAGGCCAAGGTCGGGAAAACGTCGATTCTGGGTCTTGTTCTCTCGCGGAGTTCACCCTCGGTGCGTGCCCAGGTGACGCCGGTGTCGTGCAGCGCAATCCTGCAGTGCTGGAAACGGCTGTCAGCTGCTAAGTGGGGAAAGCCGGCGTCTCGGTGGCGAAGTGTGTCCTGCACGCGCAGGCGGAAACATAAGCAGAGCTCTCGGGGAGACGGACGGTGCACCGGCAGGGGGCCAGCGACACTTAGGGCCGGTCCGGCTGCCCTGGGTCACCGCGGGGAGGCCTCCCTGGTTTTTTTAAATGTATAGAACCTACGAGTTTGAAAACGGCCGGGAGGGCAGTTACAAAAGCCTTTATTGTGTGAGCACCCCCAGACCCCTTATATACCCCCTGTGCCCGCATATTTTATTCTCTTAGCAAACGGCTGTGGTCAGAGTGAGGCCACGGGACTGCGGCTCACTCAGGGGCTGTCGTGCAAGGTTAAAAGTGAGGACTGGCCTGAAGCAGCCGGGAGCACGGCAGGGTTGGGGCTGGAGATGTATTATTATTATTATCGTTCCTGAAACCATGCACCGGAGAGGGGGTGGGCGGGAGAGGGGGCGGTCTTGACAACGACCGAGACCCGAAGGCCATTTCAGTTCTTCGTGTGAAGGGAGGCCCAAGGCTGCCCCACCCACAGACGAGACAGAACAGGGAGCTCACAGCCAGCCCCCCACCACACGGCGAATGGAGCAGGATACACATTAACTTGCTTTTCGTGCCACTCGCTGGGCAGCTCAGGAGGTCTGGGGACATGGCCACTCTCACGTGAGGGCTCGAAACCTTCCATGCACTCAAAGAACAGTCGTCCTGTGGCTGTTAAGCTACTTCGAGAAGAGTGTCTGCTGTGCCTTGGGTTGTCGACCCCGGATAGGAGGGGACGAGAGTATTATTAGTTCTTTCTCCTGCCTCCCACCCCACAATGAGGCCTGCGAAGCTCTTGGTCAAAAACGAATAGAAGAAAGCGAGTGTCAAGGGGGAAGGAGGAGGAAGAAATAGAGAGGGACACAGGGAGGGAGGGAGAAGAGAAACCACTGCATTTTAGGAAGATGTTAAGGAAGCAGCCTTCAGTTCATGAGAAGGTGGTTTAGAAATAAGGGCACCTTTTATTCTCTGGGACAGCTAGCCCGAGGTATCATTCTAGTATATTCCACATACGTCTCTCACATTAGCATGCTGCCAGTAGAGCGACATCGCTTGCTCCTCAGCCCCGCATGTTGGGCCTTTGCAAGGCTGTTCAGTCCCATTCCTTGGCTGGATCCGAGTGCCCTAACCTTCCTGTCCCTCAGAATCATCTGAACGTGGAAGGACTTTGGGGCGTCTGTCTTGGGCTTTCTCTTCCCACCCGGAGGAGAGTTTTGATCATTATAAGGGAAGCTGGGGACCTTCCTTCAGTGTGTCGTCGAGGACTCCGGGGACCAAGTGGGGAGAGTTCGTGGTCAAATAAGTTGGGAAAGCGCTGTTGACTTACTCTCATTATCGGGCAATCCCGATGGACAGGAGCAAATTAATAGCTCTGGGAGGTCCCCAAGTACAGAAACCTGTTAGGGAACGTCATTTCTCTCAGCACCCCCAGCTGTATTTGACCACAGATTTTTCTTTTAATCCACCTAGAATCCTTTAAAGCAAGGTTCTAAAGAACATACTTAGAAACAAGTCAAGGGCCCAGGAGACAAAATTCCCCTCACATTTCACTTAAGCCAACGTGTTCTTTTATTGGTAGGGAAATAGAGTAACAGAAATCATGTGGTCTGTGGAGGGTCCCAGACGCAGAATTAGAGCCGCGTGAGCCAGGACAAATGCATTTACCTCTGGGGGCCTCAGCTTCCCTGTCACTGTCAGACTAGATCAGAGGTTGTCGACTGGTAGGCCTTGGAATAGTCTCAGGTGTGTCACCCACTTCTGATTCGTGCATGTACGAGCTGTTCAGTGGTTCGAAATGGCATGTGTGTGTTATTTCAGTGTCTGTGTCCCGGGAGTTCAAGTGCAGGTGAGCTGGGTCACAGGGGTGCAATCCAGGTGTGGCCAGGACCGAAGTCTCAGCAGAGACTCAACTGTGGAAAGATTCACCTGCAAGCTTTTGGCAGAACTCATTCCCCTACACCTCTAGGACTCGAGGCTTTATTTTCCTGCTGGCTGTTGAGGGGTGGTCACCCTCAGCTCCCAGAGGCAAGCCACATAGTTCCTGAGCACCCGAGGTTCCCCACTTGACCACGCCCTTTATCAAAGAGAGGTGGGGAGAGAGTCTCTTGCAAGATGGAAGTCACAACTCTATGCATCCTAATCACAAAAGTGACATCCCATCATCCTTACTGTATTCTACTGATTCAAAGCACGTCACTGGTGTGCCCACACTTAAGGGAAGGGAACCCCACAAGGGCACGGACACCAGAAGGTGGGATCTGGGGGACCATCTTAAGAGTCTGTCTGCCACAATGTGCAACATTGATTCTTGCTGCAAATGAGTATCCCATTACGGGGACATCTGGTCAAGTGGAATGCTATGCTGAGACGGTCGTCTGAAAGGCTGTAAAACAGGGTACACCTTGCAACAAGCTGCAAGTGAGAGTTATAGCCCAGAGAAAAATTGCATCTCACAGGCGTAAACTTCTAAAAGCAGCTCGTAACAGGAAAATTGCCCATAGTCAAAATTACCATTAAAAGTCCCTTAAGCCATCCATAAAATGCAGTGTACTTGTTTTGTGTGTTACTATATTGTGCATTACCCTGCACTGTAATTCTTATGCAAGCTGAAGTTTAAAAATCACGCAGCCAGATTGAAGGAGAGTCTATACTCAGAATCCGGGCATTCAAACCATCTGCCTTAATACAATTTCCTAACAGTAAGAGAATATGGATGAAGGATATTAAAGCATTCCTTCTGGCCCCTAGAGATTATTCCATTCTGCTTTAGAAGTCAAATTCAGAAACTTTATGGCGGGCTAATAGATTTGTTCTGTTGTTGACAGTTAAATGAGATAATACACATGAAACAAATCATCCCCTGTGTGTCACATAGGAGACATTCAGGGAAGGTGTGCAGACTCTGACTATACAATCAGGCACTCAGATACACATGCACAGTCCTTCGAGGAGTGGTAGAGAACCTGGCCACAGGCGTCCTGCTCGTCCAGGTGGGCATTGTTCCTGTAGGTCCCCAGCGGCATTGGGCTCCTCTTCATGGAGCAAAGACCCCACAGTCAGTGCTTTCTTTGAGTGAGTCATCGTACCAGGAATGATGCAACCCCACTCGAAATGGAATAAGGGAAGTAGTATGTTTGGTTGGGCAGGGTTGGTAATATAAGCACATACCCTGAGTATGTGAGGGCTTCCGGAAAGTATCCAGCCAGGTCACATGAAAAACAGAGGCATTCGTGGCTGGCTTGTTCGCGGACAGCTCTCATCTAAGAGGCTAAGTCAGCCTTCCTGTCAGACAAGGAGGCTGCTGATTGGCACTCTCGCACGTGCGCAGCATTGTCACCAGGATCACTGACAAATCACGGGGGCCTGTGGATCGGCTGCGAGGGTGACTAGCTTGTGCCAGTCGCTAACGTGCTCAGATCGGGCTAAGTCTGCCACCGGCATGCCTGCCTTCTGATGGTAACTCGCCCACCCCGGGCGCTGCAAAGCCCTGGATTTCCGTGCAGGTTCTCGTCTCTGTCCCGCCCCTAAGTCTGGTGTCAAAAGTTCAAAACCCGCAGGCGCCCGGCCCATGCGTAAGTGGAAAAGCGGGCAGGAGACGAGGGTGGGCGGGCGTGGCGGGGCCGAGGAGCAATCGCTCCATCTCGGGAAGGGCATGCACAGGGCCGAGGGGTTCCGCGTCCTGACGGGCCTGCAGGGGTCGAAGTCTGTATTGTGCCCCAACCCCTCGGTTTTTGGAAAGGAAAATGCTGTCCCCCTGTATGGAAACAAGATAGGAGATTTTACGCTGGTCTGACCACACTGAATCATTTCTGATAATACGATGATCACTCTTCAACGTGTAGCCACAAGCCTCCCGGCGGGGTGAGGGAGAGGTGAGGTTTTATTTCCGTTATTTTTCCTTGAAGGACCATCTCTCAGTAACTCTCACTACTGTTACCCCATCTGGTTGTAAGTGAAATACAGATTCGGAATCTCATTTTTATCTGCACATATTTAAAATGTGATGTCCAAATATTATGCTATTTGAAAAGAGACACCTGTCCAAAAAATTCCCAGGAAGGTTTCAGAGAGTGCACTTAAGCCGAGATTTAGACACAAGTAAAGCTCATTTTTCATTTAGTAGAACCTTCCGACTCGCCAGGACTTGGAATACATGCTGAACGTTTTGCAAATACAGCAATGCCTCATCCGTCTGACGTGGCCTGCTCTGTGGAAATGCGTTTCTCACATAACTGAAGCTTATCCCTTTGCACATCAGATCATATATTTATTTTAACCATTTTGCATAGGAATATTTCTGAGAGTACATTACACACTTCCCTACCTCCTTAAATAGGATATGAGAAACATAATTTAATCTTTGCTTTCTGACTCAGGGTCAGAGTCATGAATACCAAGTATGCTGCTCTGGGCTCAAATAAGGGGGGCCAAGGGGCTCCGAGTCCCTCCAGCCTAAATGGGGCTGTTTGACCTCACTTGCAGGAACTGGAGTTTGTCACATTTTTGAGATTGTGCCTACTGGCTTTCCATCTCATCCATGAGTGTCCTCGTTGTGTCTAGAGGCCCTTTTGTTCCCTATCCATTTCATTTTTGTCTCTGCTATGGAATAGGAAGGTAAGGTGAAGAGAGGACCTTACTGGGATGACCAGAAATTCCAGGTTGTTTTCCGGCGTTTAACACATTCTCTGACTTTGTTAACCTGGACACGTTCCTCGAGCCCTTCCTGGCCGCCGTTCCACCATGTAAGAGAGAGAGAGGCTCAAACATACCGTTCCCTAAAATCCACTCAATCTATTTCAATTTGTATAACCTTGTGCCAGTTTTGACTCTGATGTGAGATGAACAAGCATGTTAAAATTGCGTATAAGCGTAGAGACGGCAGGTCCTGGGCGAGGACTTCACCATCCTTAGAAGCAAAGTACACGGGCTGAACATCACCTTATTGTTTATCGGTTCTCAGTTCCATTCTCCACGCTTGAGGCTGTCAGAGAAGTAAGCACTCAGTCACTGGAATATCACGTCGTTTCTATTGCTGTGTAACAAATCCACCCCAAAGGGACCAGCTTAAAGAAACAGTGGCTTGCTATTTTTCGATGATTCTCTGGTTCCAAGCAAGTTTCTGTTAGACAGTTGTTCTCAATGTATAAACCCAGGGAGCTTCCTCGACTGCATTCCCCTGCAAGTGGGCTACACTGGGGGGGGTGGGGGTGGGGGGGTTGAAAAAGCCCTCACTCACACGTCTGATGCCTCAGTGCTCCTGCCACCTGGTCTCATCATCCCATAATCTAGTCCTAGCTTATTTACAGCATGGTGGCTGGCTTCCCCAAGGAAAAGCAAAAGCCTGTTAAAGGGTAGGCCAGGAACTGGCACATCACTTCTGCCGTATTCCGTTGGTCAAACCAAGTCACAGTTCAAGGGATTCAAGGCAAGGGGAACCAGACTTTGCCAGCTGATGGACAGAACTGAGTGTGCGTCCAGGAAAGGAAGGAATTCATGGCGGCCAGGTTTGGAAACTCAGTACTACACACTTGAGTGCACCCCTACATCATTGTTAGACGCCTAAAGGTTTTCTTTCAATGTCAAAAGTAGTTATTAGTTCTGATGGACCTGATCATTCTCTTAAGTACTGTGGGCTTGGTAAACAGCACTCTTCCTCTGGGAAAGGAGTAAAAAGCAAATTCACACTTCCAATTACGTCGTTCTCTGAATTGGATTCCAAGTCTCTATTTTTTTCTTGTAAACATGCAGAAAATTTTCCGAGTTTTGATTCAGAATTTGATGACTCAAAGTCAAATCACATGAAAAGAAACATTACCTCTCTCTGAACTCTCCATATAGCTGCGCTGGTTTCTGACTGTTGTCAAAATTCTGTGAAAGTGTTTGCCCAACAAGTCAAATTACCCCCACTGCAATATTCCATTTTCTCTCTTTTCAAGGGAAAAATTGGTTCCTTCCTCCTGGTGGTTGGTGTGGATTTCCTTTTGTCAGCCCTGACGTTCATTCCCTCGTTCATTTATGCGGATTTGCCCCGTGCGTTCTATGTACCACTCAATACATAAGGCAGACACCACCCTGCTATCAGGGAGGGGACGTTCTGGTGTGGAAAGTAGATGATAAAGAGATAACTAATCAATTATCATTGCAACGTATGCTCCAAATGAAAAGTAGAAAGACTGGGTGCTGTGTCGTAGGGCCCTGAGGATGAGAAGTTGGCAGAGGCTTGGAGGAAGTGACCTTTAAGCTGAACACCGGAGGTGGGTGGGTGTCTGTTAGGTGAGAAAACCGTGGAAGAAGGCATTGAGGTGGGCACCCCAGGCCAAGAGAGCAGAGCGTGCAAAGAGCCTTTGGCAAAGAATCAGGTACAGGAACTGAGAAACAAATCCTAAGTGGCTGGAATGACAAGAGCCAGGGGGAAGACGTGTGTGTGGTATTGAGACTAAAATAGCCACCTGGGGGCTGTGAAACCTTGGGAGTGATGCTCCAAGTCTTTGAGCTTTAGGGTGAAGAGGAGAAAGACAAATGGTGACTCTCCTCTTCCAACCCCTCCTACCCACAAAGAGGCACATATGGGAATCTCACCTACCATGTGGCTAATCATCGCTGCTGTTGACATGTTAAGGATACCGGTAACATCTTCTAGGTGTCTGGCACCATGTTCCATGCTGGGAGTACAAACATAAAAAACAATAGGTGCACAATAAAGGTGAACTGATGGAGAGAAAAAGACAGTGCCCTCCGGGAACCCTGAGCCTAGCTGGTAGGGAGAGAGGGTGGGAGGATGGGGGTTGCTCTGAAACACCGTCAGAGCGATGAGGAAGTCATCTGGGGGTCCCGTCAGGTTAGATTAAGATCCGGAGCAGCCCTCGGCACTGCAAATGTTACTGTGCCCCCCTTTCCATCCAAATGCATTTCCAAATAGTGTTTTATGTTTTAAAAATGACAAGAAAAGCACATGCACTAGATTTTTTGATTATGTGATTTTGGCTAAGATCGTCCAAGCTGAAGTTGACTCATTTTGTATTTTATTATGCATACCTTCTGGTGCCCTCGCTTTGCCAGTCACCTAAGCACATGCTTGCCCTACCTTTTGAGTAAGTGCGCAGTGACTGCTGTGTAGGAGGTGACAGGGGAGGTAGGGGCATTCTATTGGGCTGATGGCATGGAGTGGGAGAACAGGGAAGGAGGCGCCAATTAAGCCTCGTCTCAAAAAGTGATGCATTAGTGAGGAACCAGATTCCGGTTGCTGTTTTTTTAAGTCCCTAATATAACACGAGGGAGTCCATGGCCCTCTGACCTTAGCCATACCAACATAAGCAGTCTCAGGACCAGTACGTTGGATTCAGTGCTCTGGTGCCTGACGTGCTCAACACAGGGCTTCCATTCCCCGGTCTAAAATGACTGCTCAGCTCCCCCATTATTTCTGCTCCCAGATTGCAGAGAGGAGGGAAAGCATGCTCATTCCTTCTACAGATGCCACACACTTTTGCTAACATCTCATTGGCCAGACCTGGCCACGTGGTTATGCCTACCTGCAAGGAAGGCTGGGTATTGTAGTCTTCATCTGGGTGGCCATGCACCCTGCTAAAACTCAAGGGGTTCTATTACTAGAAGAAGGACAGACTGGATTTTGGAGAGCAAGCAGCCACTGCCACCACAGATGGCAGGTGGGCAAGTCCAGCCAAAGGCAGGCGCTTACGAAAATCCTCCATGAGGACGTTACAATGTGCATTTTATGGAAGAGGAACATAGAAACACAGAGAGGTTCATGTAGATAGAGTGGCATACCGAGGCAGTGGCGGGAGTGGTCCCACCCTGGGGGCAGGCCACAGAGAAGCTCATTGTCTGTATGAGAGTGACGAACCCCATGAAAAGCTCTTCTGCTTTGTATTATCACCACGGACTAGTGATTCTAGCATGTTAGTGATTAAACAACCCCCGCACTGGGCAGGCGATTCCCACTGCTGCCCGGCCCAGGCCATTGCCAAGGCAGGAAGTGCTGGAAGAGAAGTCTAAGATATCTTCGCCTACACGAACAGGGGGGAGGAGGGCCGGGGCAGGCCGCCTCCTAATAATGCATGTGCGCACGCACACACACACGCACACGCACATACATGTGTGTGCTTCTCTTCGTAGCCCCAGCTGCCTCCTTTACCATAAATGATTAAACCTTGTCCTCAAACCCAGTGTGTTCTGGTATTTAAGGTCCAGTCTAGATTTTTTTTCAAATCCTGGCTCTGTCATTTCCTAGGTCTGTGACTTTGAACAAGTCTATGACCTTACAGTCTGTCTAGACCAGGGATGTGCAGACTTGAATCCATGCGAGTCAGTCTTCCAAGGAGCGTGTCAAAACGCAGACTGCTGGACGGCACCCCCAACAGTTTCTGATCCTCTAGGTCTGAGGTGATCCTGGGGAAGTAGAATTTCTAGCAGATTCACAAATGACGATGCTGCTGGTCCAGGGACCACACTTGGAGAACCACAGGTCTAAGGAGAGGGCAATGTGTTTGACCTTTCGCTTTAGTGACTGCAAATGGTTATAAAAGAACTTGATGTCATGGGAGGCCAAGGGAGTTTTCACTGTTTTTGAAAACAGAAGATACAAAGGAATAACACATTGTATTGTCTCATGGTTTACCGTTTTCACTTCTCTTTCACAAAGCTGAGGCATTATTGATAATAATAATAGTTAAGAGTTTTCGTCAGCCTCTCTAGATTCTAAGCTCAACAAGACAAGGGGGCATTGTAAATACACCACCAGCTCAATAGACCACCTGTCCCATAGTAATTGCTCAATAAATATTTGTCAAGCACATGAATGAATTTCTTGAGTTCTTACGATGTTGCAGGCATTATGTTCTGTACTTTATGGGTGTTATTGTTATTAATCCTCAAACCATGAATTAGATCCCCTCATTAGTCTCACTTTACAGATGGGGAAATCGAGGCTCATAGAAGCTAAGTATCTTGTCAAGGGTCACTTATCAAGAGCTGGGCAAGCCAACACTGGACCCCAATTCTGTTTGACCCCAAGGTCTGCTCCTATCATAATTCTTTATTGCAGAGGTCAGCAAGCTATGTCCTGATGGCCAAATCCTGCTTGCCACCTTTCCTGTAGGACCCACGAGTTAAGAATGGTTTTGTGTTTTTAAATAGTCGAACCAAAATAAAAAATGAATCCAAATAGAAGATTGGTATTTCATGACATGGAAATTGAAATTCAAATGTCCATGTCCCTCAGTTAAGTTTGGTTGGAATCCAGCCATACCCACTTGTTTACAACTTATCTGTGGCAGCTTTTGTGCTGTAATTACAGAGTTGGGGGGTTGCCACAGAGCCCACATGGCTCACAAAGCCAGAACTCTTACTACTATCTGCCCTTCCAGAAAACGTTCACTCATCCCTACTCCCTGGTTCATATTATCCTTTCCACCGTGTTCGATGCCAGACGAAATGGCTGCAGGTGAAAGCCACCACAATTAATTGTTTCTTTTATTTTCAAAAATCACCGTTTCGATGAGCTGCCTTCAGCGCCACCATTAAAGCGCCAGTGTTTTGGCTTGAGGCTGGCTCCCGTAGCGCCCTTCCGGAGGGAATGCCCTTGGGAATGGTTGCTTATTATTTAGTTAGTAACGGTGAAAGCAGTGTGGGCTTTTGAAAAAGGCAATGGCCCAAGTAAATGACCACCAGACTCCCCAGATGTGGTGATGTGTAGTGTTCTAGTCCGATTCCCAGGCAGACTCGCGTGGCCCAAGCCGTGGTAGCCCAGTTTCTAGCGGGGCCGGAATCCCCTAGTAGTCGCAGGCAGGGTAGGCTGGAGACTTAGCCCGCCTGCTGGATCCAGAGAATCAAAGCGAAGGATTAGAATGGCCAAGTGCACACAGAAAATGGTTGATTGTGTTTTATCCTTTTAAATATGTGTAAGTCATAGAAAGGTCTGCAGTCAAAAATATTGACGGTATTGATCTCTGCCAGCCCCAGAAGCAGCCCGTGCGGGCTGCAATGAAAAGGCCACGAAGTCCTGAAAATAAAGATGTTTTCCGCTGGAAGACGCAGCTTCCGGCCTCCTTCCCTCCCCCACCTGAAAGCAGGTTCCCACGGACAACTCACGAATGCCAGTCAGCAAGAGGAAGAAGCCCTTCTGCAGCCCCACGCTGGCATCGGCGCAGGCGTCGGGTCCGGCACGAGAACACAGAGTTCTGCAGCGTATGTGGACTCAGCGAGGAGCGTGTCAGAGCGAGTCGCGTTACTAGGCCTGATGAGCGCCGGTGCTTTTCTTATAGGGAGCGGTGCCTTCAGCATTCCCGGGGGGAGGAAAGGCACTGCTGGGCGGGAGCCCTGCTTCGGCACACCCTGCCATCCGTGTCCCATTCGGCAAGGGCAAGCAGCTACTCTGGGCCGGCCCCTCTGCTGAATGTTGGGGACACACCACTGTCCTTGCCAAGCCTATGGGGAGAGACAGGCCTCCGTTTCAGGGCTCCTTGGGGGCAGAGATTTTCATCTTGTTTGTCTTTCTGACCACACAGGGCCTGGCGTGTGGTACGGGCTCAGCCAGTATTTGCTGAACAAATGACTAGATGGATAAGCCGACTGGACTACAAGGAGTGGGAAGTGAGCTGGGAATCGTGGGGAAAGAACTAATACAGCAAGGCTCCGGAAGAGAGGTGAATTTGGTCTGGGCCCTGAAGGATGCACCAGAGTTCAGGAGGTGGCGAGAGAGGACAGGACACTCCTTCTGGCTAAAGGGGACAGAGGATGCGTCTTTGTTCCCAGGACCCTTCTAGAAATGAGCACCGAATAAAACAGTAGCTAACCCTCTCCTTAAACGCACCCGAACCTGCCAGAATTCATCATGGAAACTCTCTACAAAGATATTCAGATGCCATTTGTGGCATCGCTCAGGGCCTCGCAAACTGGACAATCCTGTGTGACAATCTGAAGAGGGTCCCATGAGTGGCCACAGGCGAATCCTGAGCTCCCAGGGCAGGGCGAGGGAGCCCAGCTCAGTGTCACACAGGACTTTCCAGGTGACGGGGAGAAGGGGGGGTGGGGGTGGGGCATCCTAGGTGGAAACGCTGGGGTGCCTCCCTGGGAGTGGAAGAAGGAAGAGGCCCCAGGCTCAGTTCTATGCATCCTTTCCTGAGCTGCCCACTCCCAGGACTGGGCGTCATGCGTGGCATAGGGTGTGAAACAATGGCACTAGCAGGACCTACGGCTTGGCACAGCTGGTGGGAACCTAGTTACACATTCATTCATTTACTCATTCATTTATCTAATATTTATTGAGCACCTACTATGTTCTAGGCATTAGGGACAGTTGTGAAAGACCATATTGAAGTGCTGCCCTTGTAGAATTTAGGTTCTGGTAGAGAAGACAATAAATAAATATTCATGTTTGCTGAGTGCTTACTACGTGCCAGGCATTGTTTTAAGTACCTTATCTATACATTGAATACAACATGTAAAACTCACAAGCAACCTATAAGTGACGATTATACTCCCATTTTGCAGATGAGAAAACTGAGTCACTGAGTTTAAACAAGAGTTAGAAATGGAACCCAGAGCACAAGCGTCTGATGCCAGAAGCTGCTCTGACTGCCACAATGGGAAAGGGACAGCTGCATTTGCTAATGTCATCCAGAAAGGCCCCTCTGAGTGTGACCTGGGGCTGTGACCTAAATGACAAGGAACCGAGGCCCTGTGAGGAGCCGAGGTTAGTTTGTCCCAGATTACAGGCAGTGCCTGGAGTTCCATGAACAAAGCAGCACGTAGCCTGGGAACAAACTGGAGAGGAGGGCGGGCCAGGTCTTACTGGGACTGTCACTTACTGCTTGGGAAGCACGCACTTCAGCTATTTAACTTTTCTGAGCCTCAGTTTCCTCATTTGAAGCTCAAGGACAACATTTTTTAAAGAGAATGGGTGTGAGGTGCTCACCCAAAGCCAGGAGCAGAGCGAGCACCCAATAAATGTGGCCATTAGTCCTGCTAATAAGTAACTAAATGAAAGAATGACAATGACCATTTAAGGATTTCCTCTGTCCCACCAAAGGCCCTCATTCTGATCTCTTTGGGGTGCTTTATCCCATCCTCTTGAATGACCCGTTAAGACCACCTGTCGCGGGGTAAATCCTGGCCCTGGGGCAGAAGGACAGGGGCCATCCTCCGGCTCCGACTCCCAGCCGCTCCTCGGCGCACTCTGGAGCCCCGTGTACTCACCTGTGCAGGAGACCGCCGATGACACATTTCCCGTTCCCCTCTGACGGCCTGTGGCGGCCCCTCTAAGCACACACACGCCATCCCTTCCACACAAACGTTCCCCTCACTCGGACCCTCTCGGGTGACTGCGTCCGCCCATGCCAGTGGGCCCCAAGGTTGGAAGTTCAGGTTCTGGGGTGGCGGTCTATGAGTGCAAAAGGGGTTCCTCGTGCCCCGGAATCACGTCGGCGAGCAGACCACCTCCCTCGCTGCACCCAGGACTCGCTGGTCTGACAGCGGCAGGTCCAGGGCAGAAGCTCTGAGGGGGTGAGGGAGAGAGAAGCTGACACCTTCTCATCCCGTAAGCCTCTGAGCAGGTGTCACCTCCTCTGAGAAGCCCTCCCAGACCTCCATGAGCAGAGCTAGAGGCTCCTCCCCTCTGGCCCCATGGCCCTGGGAGTGTCCCTCTGCTACGGGGTCTGTTTCAGTGCATCATGAAACGCGCCTTATTTTCATTCTCCTCCACCAGATGGAGAGAACCTGGGCGCAGGGACAGTGTGGCCAGGGCTCAGCCCTGTGCCGGGCAGCCAGCTCTGGGCTGCCTGCTTGAATCTGTCAATCAACAAATGACCGAACTAATAAATGGAGTGGCAAGAGTCAATGCAGGTCCAACCACAGCAAAATGCATGGATATGGCACTTTCTGAGGCCTAATTACTGGGGGAAAGATGCACCGAGGGACACGCACTTGTCCAGAAGCCGTCTTTGGTCTTGGTTAAACTTCATTATGAACACGGGGACTGTGAAAGCGGAGATGTGTGTCGCTCTGCCTGAAGCATTTTGTTTTCCCAGGTTTCGTCTGGGGCTTTAGCACTTGCACTCATTGCCATTAACCGCAGCCGAAATCCCAGGCCGGCCGTTAGTTGTGTGGGAGCCCTGCCCTCTGCGATTTCACCTGGCCCACTTACCTCTCCGAGGGGAGGGCTCCTTATAACTTGGGCGTTTTAATGACTTTCCCTGAAAATCTAGATCTAAAACAAAGAATCATTATCATCATCAATAAAGGAAAAGCTCTGGGGATGCGGCATGGGGGTGGGGGCCCCGGACAGGACCTGGGTTTGGGCGTAGAACAGGCCCAGGGACAGCAACTGGCCGCTGGGTGCGGACAGCACTGCCCCCCAGTGGAAGAAACGTCAGGTCCACCAGGGAGGGCCAGGCCCTCCATGCAGGAGGACCCTGGCCACGGCCAGGATCGCCCACCCCCATATTCCGGCCACCTCTGCCTCCTGCATGCCCACCCAGAGGGCCATGTGCCACCTACCGCAGGCCGGCAGCTGTGTGGGGGAGCGGAGACTGTTTGTTTGTTTGCTTGTTTGCTCACTTGCCTCCTTTTAACTGGGTGACGTCTTCGTATCAGTAGACATGGGCGGAGGGGAGGCACAGGAAGGGCATGCCCATCCTGCAAATGGCAGCCTTGGTCTTTTGGATGAAGTGTCCTGTGTATGTGTCACCCCTGCCTCCTCTCTCGGCTTGCTCCTGCGGGGACGGGGACGGAGGGGGGGCCCTCGGTAAGGAAAGGCCCTGCTAACGGTGAACTTGCAGAAGTGAGAGGAGCGGTGACTGTGTGCAGGGGTCCGTCACTCCAGTCAGCTCGTGGGCAGCGATTGCCTCCTGTGTGCTGGGTACTACGGGGACGAGACGGGGACTTCTCTCCTATGTGAGGTCTCAGTGTGTGGGACCCACAGACTTGTGCACAGATGGCCCCATTCGGTTGGTAGGTAGTTAGGATCTCGGCATTCATGGACTTGGTTGTCATTTCGGCCATTTATTCTTCCACAACCCCCACGATAAAGACGGGGTAACGTATCTTTCTGCTGTGGCATAAATTTGAGCTGTGTCTCAACGCTAATGAGGAGCAAGTCAATTGTCCAGTAAGTGCCCCCCCCCCCCGTCATTCACCCAGCATCCACCTCGCAGGAAGGCTGGGGTCCCCTTCACTTGTCATTGTGCGTGCCATCCTGCAGATGATGTGACAATGTAACCATTTTGTGGTGGGGGGTGGGAGGCGGAGAGTGCCATCAAGCTGAAGAAGAAAGCGTTATTAGTAAGAGATGAAATATCTTGTTGTATAAAGGTATTTCAGGAAATGTGTGACTCGTGAAGAAAATAAGAATTGGGAGGATCCCGGGACCCTGTATCAGTATGCCTGTGTTCACGTATTTGGGGGATCTAGGAGGACCTTACGCCACCTGCCTTGCAAATGAGTGGGCAGGTCTACAATTGTCATGATCAGATGTTCCAGATGAGTATTAGCTCCTGTGGTACATGAGTTGAACTAGCCTTGGAGGGGAAGCTTTTTGAAACAGAGCATGTCCTGGAGAGTATTTGAAATCAAGAAGGTCATGGTGACCTGAGGACACACACACTGTACGTGCAGCAGGGAGGTGGATGAAGGATGATGAGCACACACATGAGGGTGCCCATGAGCCCTCCTCTCAAATCACACTTGGGACACACAGCCCCTGAGAGCTGAGACCACTCCAGACCACATGCATTGGTTCAGTCTGTTGGGTAGAAAGTATCCAACCAGAACGCAAAGGTCACAGGTTGCTCCTCCAGTCAAGGGAAGGCCCTGTCATCTGAGCACTCGCTGTGGGACACCAAAATGTCCTCAGGTTCCTGGGTATGTACTGATGCCCAGTCACTAACTCCGTTATCCATTAGGAACAGCAAATGCACTGGTCCAGAATCTGGAGCCCCAGCCATACCAGGAAGGCCCTCCCACTGGTGGGCCAAGCGTCGTCCTCAGGACACGCAGTACTAGCTGTGCAATGGCCTGTTGACTCATTCTTGGCAGCAATGCATACTGAGGCCTTGCTCTGTGCCAAGCACTGTGCTAAGGCAGTGAACAGAGACAAGCATCTGCTCGCAGCAGGACTAGCTTACAACCTAGTGCAAAGAGAGAAAGTACGTAGGACTATGTCTGGGTGTGGTAAGAGTTCTGAAGGCACCCAAAGAGGTGAGGAGCTTGTGACCTGGGATGATGCCAAAATTCATATAAACGGGATGACCAAGGAAGTGCTTAGCGATGAGGAGTGACCAGCCATGCCAAAGACAACGGCCAGTGTTCTTTGGAAGGACAGAAAGGCCTTGAGGTTGTAGCCTTGTGAACTTGAAAACAAGAGGGAGGAAGTGAATTCAAAGGGACAGGAAGAGGCCACATCACTCAGGCACCCGCAGTCCATCCCTGAGTATGCGAAGTGAAGTCATCGAAGGGTTTTCAAGGTGAGGGAGGGAGTGTGTGCTGGTGACACAGCAGAGGAAGACAGACATGACAGTGCTGCTCACCCATGGAGTCACAACCAGTAGGAGACACTGCATGCTGATTAGTTCAATGTGCAGGCATTGCATATACCTTGTAGCATGGCCCATCTGGGCTGCATCTTACAAGAAAACCCGCCGAACACTCCGGCTGCTTTATACGTAGTTTGGACCTTGGCTTTATAGACATCATTTGTAAGTTCAGCTGCTTCTTCCTGAGCAGCCCACGATGGGTGCAGAGTAACTTGAACTTGCAGTGATGATGGGAAAGGACGATGTCCATGGGACTGCATCAAATGTAGTCATCCTTCTCTGACACCTGTGGCCGCGGACAAACACTTTGTTATTGATAATCCATTGATACCTGACTATTGTCTGCATAGAATCTGTGGTGAGGCATTTCCATTTTTAATGTAGTCAGGAATTGGCATCTTTCTATTCTGGTCATAGGAAGATTGAACATTTCAGTGTCCCCTTCTTTGCATTGGTTGCTGAGAAAGTCACATCCAAATTGGATGGGTAATCACAGGAGCCATTTTAATTCTTATCATTAAGATATTTGCTTTCTCCTCCTTCTCTTAGTTTTATTATTTATTTCTTTTTTACGTCGCCTTAAATCTTTCTGTGGCTAGGGGTAGAATATCAATAAAGAAAATTGCATGCTTCAAGGTCATAACCCCCTCGTCTGCTTAATATATACTTTAGAAATGTTATATCCACCAGTGGCAGGATTTGAATAGTTAGTTGAATTAGCAATTAAATACACTATTATTGATAATTTCTATAAAATGTTAAGCTTCAGGACTTTGGCCATGAATTAACACTCAGGCAAGCATCACTTCTACTAGAAAATCAGGTGCTACCATAAATTGAAGATCTGACTGCTGCCATCAGAAAAGTTTCAAGCTTAGTATAAACCGGGAATGTTTCTCATCACTGGAGTGCATTTGCCTAAGAACTTCACCTTCTGTCTCCTTTCCTGTTGAACTTTAAAAACTGGAGAGACAACTGTCTGTCGAGACTGTTTTGTCTGGAGCCTGGCTTACGGCAGTGCTCCAGAGTGACAAGTTTAAATTCTTGGTCTCCAACACACACTTCAGGAAACACCTTGATTGTACATTATTAACTGCAAAATTAACTTAAAATAAAAATAAAAGAATAAAAGAGCCCCTCTTCCCATTTTCTTCCTACAACACGATGTATGAGGTCGGACAATTAAGTTTGCGAACTCATCCTAGAAAAGGCGCTGCACCCCTCACTGCTGTGCATCACTACGGTCCCCTTCGAAGTCCTCCCCTTGGGAAGCTGTGCGCCGACGCCAGCGCCTAGTCCACCCTTCAGAGCAGTTTTGGAACTCTTTCTCTGGAATGGCCATCAGAGCTGTCATAACCTTGCCATGATTCTGACACCTTACCAAGTTGTTTGTACGGTGCTGCCAATGTAAATGCACGGCCGCAAGTTTGCAAACTTAATGGTCAGATTTTGGGTACACTGACAGCTCTGATGGCCATTCCAGAAAAAGAGTTCCAAAGGTGCTTTGGAAGATAAACTAGGCGCTGGCGTCGGTGCACAGCTTCCCAGGGGGAGTGCTTCAAAGGTGACCATAGGGACACTCAGCAGTGAGGGATGCAGCACTTTGTCTAGAATGAGTTTGTGCAGTTAACTGGCTGACCTCCTCTGGGGAGGGGGCGGTCACTCGCGGACCCAAGGCCTGTATTTTTCTGTGATCTTGCGCTGAAAACCACTTCCGACCGAGCCGACCTCCGGAAAGCCCCACGTTCTCGCCCCCTCTGACCGCCCACGTCCACGTCAGGCTCATCGCTCTGGCATTTATGGCATGGCTGACCGTAACCACCCTGGACTTACTAACCAGATAATCCCACCCGTGGGATTTGAATAAATCCGGTCCTGCATTTGGACGGATGATATGGATAATGGTTGCGAGGGGAAAAGAGAAAAAGATGCCAAATTCCATAAAATACTCTAGGTAGTTTTCTCTCTTTGCTGAAAACAGACCCACAAATCACCAAAACCAGCCAAAACCTCATTTTCTAATGATATAAGTAATCGATGACCACTGAAGAGAAAACAAAACGTACAGGTAGACACAAGGAGGGGGACGCTAATGCGTATTATTAACATTTTATTAAATATTTTAATTCTAGAAAATTGACAAACTGGGGCCCCCAGGCTAAATCTAACCCACTTCCTGTTTTTATTAATAAAGTTTTATTGGACACAACAATGACCATGTGTTTACATAGGATCTTTGGCTAATTTTATGATTCAATGGCCATGTTGAGAGGTAGGAGCAGAGCCCGAATGGCCTACGAACTTAAAATAGTTCTTATTTATTATCTGGCCCTTTGCAGAATAAACCTGCCAGCCGCTGATCCACACTTTTTGTCTCTATGGATTTGTATTTATACATAGTCTCATACACACTTCTTTTTACTTTTTAGTTAACCAGAACTCAAGCGACTGGCACTCTCAAGCAACCGGCAAAAATTTTTTTGCCGGTTCCTTGAGTTCCAGTTACTGGTGAGTCTACTTCCGTTTATCCCGCATTTACTAATCCCCGTGGGTGCCAGTTAGCTGCAAGTCTGCTGTAATTATAAGCCCATAGCAAACACAAAGAAAAGTCCCATATGGTCTTCCCCCAGCTCCCCTCATGGTCAGCATGTTGTCTCATTATAGCACAGTATCAAAACCCGTGCAAATTCAGGTTTTCCTAGTCTGCACGCCGTCACCTGTGGTGGTACACACACTTGTTAAATATAAAAGTGATATAAAATGCCACTGTTAAGGGTGACAGTGATGACAGGTCCTCAACTGACAGAGTGAAGGGAAAGAATGTGACTGTATCATAGTTAGTGGGTCCTGGGGACCAGTCACAGCCCAGCGTGATCCGAAAGTCTTGAGAAAACCAACTATTTCCTCCGAAGTCATACCGGCCAAGACTTCGGGGGGAAGTTACGTCTCTTATTTTCACCTGAACTTATAATCCTTCCTGCTTTCTCCCTCCTGCATCCTCACCATCTTGACGCCAAGAAAAAACAAAGGTGCATGAAACATGACTGGGGAATGAAACGACACCACATCGGTAAGGTCCAGAGGGCCTCAGCCCCGCCCCAGCCAGAGACTAAAGAGGAAAGTGGCGTTCGGTTTCTTCAATAGACGGGTCTGACGTCTGTCTGGGGTTCGTCTGAGGGATGGAGGGCGTCTCCCCAGTCCTCTCACACAGCGCACCTGGCCCCAGTACCTGACACTGTGCCGGGCAGGGCGTTCTGAAGTCTGGACCGCCGAGAAGGGGAGATGCCCGTTTCTGACGGACTGCGTGGGAAGCAGGAAGGCTTGTGCCCGGCGCACTCACGCCTGCCCGGCCTGCCGGCTGCCCGCGCGGATTCCGGGTGCACTCGTATCTGGGTTAGCCAGCCTAGGTTCTAGCTCTTTAGGAAACGAATGAATGTACCGAAGTTGCCAAAAAATATATATACACATTTTAAGAAAGGAAAACATTGCAATACTCAATATATACCTAGAACAGAAGACGACTACAAGTCACGGTGGACTTCTGCACTGACAAGCGGTACTCACAGTGGTGACCATCAGCGCCCAGACACTTCTGATGACAGCGAACTACTGCTTGAGCTACGTTGGCCAAGTGTCCCCCGTACCACTGCGCATCCATTTCAGTGTCTTCCCGAAGTCCCGCCCGTGCAGCCGGTGTTCTACGCCACACCACGTCCTTTAAGGTCCCCCATGGGTACAAGTTAAGGGGTGTTAAGTCAGAGCAATGTGGGGGAAACGCAAACAACATTCTCATATTCCAAACACCACTTCAACATGGTCTTGCGCTCCTCGAAGGCCAACCGTGCTTCTGCCATTTTCTTTGACGGTCCTGCCTGTCCCATGGTGACACCAGCATTGATTTGATTAATGCCATCTTTTGAGTGAACGTCATACTACACCTTGCTGCCTTAATTCAATTCAATTTCGAGAAGTAACACACAGATAACATCTCTTAAAATGTGTGTCCGTTCTTTTGGCACCCTGGTAGTTGGTAGGTAAGAGTGATAAAGTTGTTTGGTTTTGTTTCTGCTTTTAACAAAAACTTAAAGGAGCAGTGTGGCCGAGGAAGGCTAATAGAGCAGTCTGAATGGAAGGTAGTGACCCACCAGAGAGAAGCCACCCAGTGGCATGTGTCCTCACCTGACCCCAGGGACGATGTGTCAGAAAAGCGAACAGCACGGAGGCGCTTGGCTCTCCCTGGGATTGGGCACCGGCATCCTGATGGGAAGACAGGCAAACATCCCGGGACCAGTCAGGCCGTCGCAGTCACCCAGGTGAGAGATGACAGCTCCTTGGACCAGTAGTTCTCAAAGTGTGGTCCCCAAGTTGATTCCAAGTCAACTCAGCCTCCCCAGAGCCCTCCCGCATCCACGGCGGAGCCAGCGCCCACAGCCTGTACTGTAGCAGGCCCCTGGTGTGATCCACCACCCACGGGGGGTTGAGACCCCCTCCGCCTTGGCCGACAGGCGAGAACGCATCCGGGTCAGCGCCTTAAGACAGGACCGGGGTGCTCCGTCCGTTTGCCCCAGGCCCCACGCAGCCCTGGACACTCCCTCTCTGGTCGCTGTAGACGTTTGACTTCGTCCCCTTCGTCCTGTGGATGAAGGAGCTAGAAACTTCAGTGATGGGAATCGCAGAAACGTCTGGTAGACGTGTCACCGTGGCTTGTTTTCCTCCGCGTGGGAGAGCCGTCTCGGGCGTCCGCTGCGGAAGTGTGGGAGGGGGGCACGTCTGCACCCGGGTTTGGAGAGGGGGCGTTGGAAAAGGCAGGAGCCCCGTGGTTCCGTTTCCGACCGGGCTCCCCTTCTCCACAGGCAGCTCTCGGGGTACCTGCTGTCACTTCCAACAAGCGACAAGGAGGAAACTCGCTTTGAGCGCCTTGGCCAGGCGGCGGAAGTGTTTGTGGCAAAGCAACTCCTGAAACGCAGCTCTTGCTAACTCCGCTGTCACACGCCACGCAGACGGTGACCCGTTCTGTCACCTGAGAGAAGCCACAACTCACACGGGGACTCTAATCAGGACTCTGTCATTCCTATGACGTTTTCATCAGTTACACAACAACAACAACAACAACTCGTTTCAACCTGCATTAAGTTCGGAAAGTGGATTCTGAGGGGTGAGAAGTGACAGGATTTGGGAGAGGTTTTACTTTCTGGTCAGGTAAAAAGCAAACATATGGAGGCTCCAGTTTGTTTTCAAAGGGACCTTCATTAGGAAACGCAAGGTCGAGCCTGGGACCACGTCTCCACGCGGCGGCTTTCGGGCCGGGTTCCCCGGGTCTTTCCGGGGCGGCCGATGGCAGCGCTCGGCGCAGGGACACAAGGCGCTCATGTGCCGCACACTCCAGCACACGCCACAGCTTCAACCAGGTCACCGCCTCGCACGCAGTCACCACAGTTTATTAAACCTCAGCTGCCACGGAGTGTGGGGTATGCCGCCCTTTGGGGGGGACACCGACAGCCCCGCCAATGGATGGTAAGACGTCATCGCTAGCAAGACGCATCCCGATTGCAGATGCACGAAGATGCCCCGCGGTAGGCTGTCCAGTGCCTTGTCCCCGAGCTTGTCATGCACGTGGCAGCAAGATAGCAGATGCACCCTCATACGTCAGGTCCCCTTTGCAAAAGGGGGAAGAGGGTGTTGGTCAGGCTTCTACCGGAGAAACAGAAGAACCACTGGGATGTGCACAGCAGTGGGATGTTACTCATTTACTCGTTCGTCCATTGGTTCATTTGAAGGAACTGGTGCACGGACCCGTGGGTCGCACTGGCCGAGTCGGAAGTGCAGGGCGAGCCGGCAAGCAGGCCACGCCCAGCGCGCCAGGCGGCCGTCCCTCGGGCAGGCCTCTCCGCGTCCCCGGGTCCTCAGCTTTGCGGCAGCTCTTCAACCGACGAGGCAGGGCCCACCTGGACGAGTGTTTGGATAACTCGGCGCTCGAGCCGAGCCAAGTCTGCAGGTGAAACACCACCACCAAGAGGGCCTGACTTCTAGCAGGGTTTCGCCTGTTTCCTCGGGGAAGGACGCCACCCCCTCCTCCCTCCCGGGGCCAGAACAGTGTCCCACAACCACTCCTAACTGCGAAGGAGGCAGGAGTGACGCATTTATTTTTCCTCGGTCTCTCCAGGAGGGTGTGCGTGCACGTGTTTGGAGACATGGGCCGTGCGTGGGTGTCCCGTGGGCCAGCCCTCGTGTTCTTCCATGGCCTACTCACTGGACATCTAGTGCGTGCCGGAGGCTGGACCACCACGTGCCGCCCAGACTCAACCCTCGTTTCTCGTTCCCGAAAATAATGAAATAGCGTCGCCTTCCGACACGAGAACTTCACTCCCTCCCGCCCACGCGTGGCTGGTGCCTTTCCACTCAGAGGCGTGCTCCAACATGCCTGTCAAACCGCGTAAGCCCACGAGTAAATCCACTCGAAGCAAACCGTTAGGTAAGACAGCAGCCTCGCGGCCTGCGGCGCCACACGGGAGGGGACAGACAGCTCACGGGCACAGGAGTCACTGCGTGGGACCACGGCCCCTCGGTGCCGAGACAGGCCGAGGCATGGGCGCGTGGAAAGGGGCTCCAAGTCCTCCCCCTGTGAATCGCCAGCAGATAAGAAGAGAAAGCAGAAGTGAGAACTAAGTTCAGCTGCGTCCCCAGAAAAGCAGGTTGAGGTCTCAACCAGTCCACACACTCCGGTGTAAAAGAACTTCAACTTCCTCATATACGTGCTTCACCTGAACAAAATGTCTATTTCGGGGGGCCTGTTCTTAGCTGCAGAAATGTGATCCTGGGTGATCCAGGACTGACTCCTCCCCATTCCCAAGGGACACAACTAACATGGGGATGGGTGGGCACGTGCAACCAGAGAAAGTGGGGTCCTTTGCAGAGGTGGCTATGGAGGCCCTTGGTGGCCTCAAGCTCTCCCCGCATCTTCTGGTCCTCTGTGGCCAGGCCCATACCTCAGCAGTTCCTGTGCCCTTTTGTATTCTGGGGCAACTCACCACATTTATTCTGCCCTCACCCTGGTGAGGCAGCTGTGACATTCTCAGGAATGCTGTGATGTAGCCACGACCGGCTGCGTGATTTGCAGAGCCCAGTGAAACACTGGGCTTCCCCAAGGAAACAGGCGAAACCCTGCTAGAAGACACGCCTTTGTCAGGCCCTCTTGGTGGTGGTGTTTCACCTGCAAAATGAAAATATAGGGTCCCTTGTTCAAAAATCGTTAGGAATGTTAACATGGTGACAGCAGAGCATGCAACCGAGCACAGGGCAGCCCTGGGGGATCCCCTGAGCCATCTGCTTAGACACCCCCCCCTCCATCTTGCTGCCATTCCTCCCCACTGCACTGACACTCGGTGGGATCTATGTGGACTAGAGTCTTTCCCAGATGCTGCCAGAACATGGCCCATGTCATCATGACGACTGAGTCCCCTCAGAACTGTTAGGACTTCTGCACTATTCACAATAACCAAGATACGGAAACAACCGAACTGCCCACCAATATATGACTGGATAAAGAAATTGTACATGTATACAATGGAATATTACTCTGCCATAAAAAATAATGAAATCTCACCATTTGAGACAACATGGATGGACCTACAGGATATTATGCTAAGTGAAATAAGTCTGAAAGAGAAAGACAAATGCCATATGATCTCACCTGTATGTGCAATCTAAAGAACAAAATAAATGAACAAACAAAACAGAAACAGATCCATAGATACAGAGAACAAACTGATGGTTAGTAGATGGGAGGCGGGCAGAGGGGCAGGGTGAGAAAGGTAAAGAGATTAGAAAATACAAATTGGTAGTTACAAAATAGTCACATGGATATAAAGTACAATATGGGGAATATAGTCAATAATACTATAAAAACTATGTATGGTGTCAGATGGGTACTGGACTTATTGGGGGGATCACTTCATAAATTATGTAAATATCTAACCTGTAACTAATATAAGATAATATTTAATGTTAACTATAATTTTAAAAATAATAGTCACAAAGATATACAGCTAGGGAATACAGTCAATAGTGTTCTAATAACTATGTACAGTGTTGGGTGAACAGATTTGTGAGGTTATCACTTTGTGAGTTATTTAAATGTCTGATCACTGTGTTGTTCTACATGCCTAAAACTAATTTTTTAAAAATCTGTTAGGATTTCTATGATCACCCTTTCTCAGGACCTGACACCCTAGCTCATCTCCAACCATATCTGCCCCCGCCCCCACTCCACACCTTTATCTGGTTGGGTCAGCAGGGAAGACCTGCTCTTTAATCATATCTTATCTTTTCCATGAGTTGCCCAGGAATCACGTGTTTGCAAAACCTACTTTTGTTAAACTCAAACTCATTTCCTTTCATTGTTGGTGTGACCACCTCTCTCCCCTGAGGTGTTGGATACTGGTGCCTGGGAGTGGGAGAGCAGCCAATGCCGTAATACTAGGATAAGTCAAGGTGATTTCTCGAAAGTATTATCCCACCATATGCAATGAGTCAGACACCACCATCTTCCCAAGATATCCTTGTGCAAATTACTTACAAAGACAAAAAACTGACTGGTGATTATATGGTGATTATATGGGAGAAATTATGTTGGTGGGCTACTGGGAAGCATCCCCATATAGCCTTCAAGTCCTCAATTAAATTCCATCTCTTCTAGGAAGTCCTCTCTGGTTTCAACAGCTTGAGGCAACTCCTCCTTCTAAAACCCCCATTACACAAAATTTGTGTTTCTTACCCTCCATTCTCTCTTCTTTTTCCTGTAGACGCATGGGACACAGCTGGGGCAGCAGGGAGTCACAGGGCTTGGGAGATGGACAGATGGCGGAGTAGATCATGAACCTGTGTCAGCTTGGGGAAGCTATCTAACCTCTCTAAACCTTAATTTACTAGTCAGGAAAAATTGAGGCTAACTATGTCTACTCTGCTGACTCTTTACTGTGCTTGCTGCTGTTGCTTTAACTTTCATTATCGTTGTACACGTTTTAGGTTTGCTGTTAGATTGCAGGCTCCTTCAGGCCAGGCCCTAATTATCTGCGTGTCCCCAGCCCCCTCCATCTTAGCACAAAACTCAGTCTCTGGTGCACAGTAGATGTTCAATAATATTGATTGGGTCAGAGAGGGAATTCCCTACCTGGTTTGTTCTTCCATAGGAAGTAGCTACAAACTCAGAGCTCCTCCCAGGTTCCCTCATTCGCCTGCCATCACCAACCTTCCAGAGCATTCGTTGAGCTGACCACCGGGTAATAAGTGTAATGGCTAGCATTTATTGGTCCCCTGAGCTGTGCTAAAGGTGGGGTGCCCACCCGTCTCAGTTTGCCCCTTAACTGAGGTGTCTTCTGGGACACAGGACTTTTAGTCCTAGACCTGGGATAGTCCCAGCAGAATGGGGACAAGCTGATCACCCTCACTAGGGTGTGTGTTATCCCTCATTTCTTTCTAAATGCACTTTTTAAAGAATAGTTTTAGATTTACAGAAAAACAGAGTTCTCATATGCCCGACACCCAGTTGCTACTATTCTTAGCATCTTACATTAGTACGGTACATTTGTCCCAACTAATGAACCAGGGTCAAAAGGTGCATTATTCGATACATTATTAACTAAAATCCATACTTTTTTCAAATTTCCTTATGTCCCTAATGTCCTTTTCCTGTAACCTCAACCCACCCGGGACACCACATCACACTGGTCCCCTCTTGGCTCCGGCAGCTTCTCAGACTGTCCTTCTCTTTGATGGCCTTCACCGTTCAAGGAGCACTGGTCAGGTACCCCGTCGTCTCTCTTAATTCTCACACAAATCTTAAGGGGCAGACACTGTTGTTCCATTTTACAGATGCAGCTACTGAAGCTGCTGTCCAATGTGATTAGCAGTAAAGAACTGAATGAGAATGTATGGAAGTTTCCATTGGGGACCAATGATTGCTTAATCACATCAGCAACAATAACAACTAATATACGTCGTGTTAAAATAGAGAAATATATATACACACGCTTAGTGCTGCTCTGTTCTAAGAAGCCCACTCCATTGGCTCTTGTAATCCTCTCAATCGTCCTGCGTTGTGGAGATGAGCATTTCACAGAGAAGGAAACCGGGGCCAGAGGAGGTTTAAATCCCTGGCCCGCGTCACACAACTGGCAGGTGACAGAGTGGGGGCCCCCCGCCAGGCGTCTGCCCTGGAAGTCCGTTGTGCCCTGTACTTCTCCGGGGAAGACGGCGGCTTTGACTGCATCCTCGCCCCCTGTGCAAACTCTGTAGCAGGGTCTCTCCAAGTTGACTGCCTCACCCGAGGACCTTGTTCAAGACACAGGTGCTGGCGCCTCAGGTCACAGGTGACACGATGGCAGGTGAGCCCCTCCAGGGAGTAGGCAGGCTGAGGACCGCCCCCACCTCACAGCTCTCCTTTCTTTCTGGAACAAAGAGGCTAACTGCCACGTGCCCACACGAGGAAGTAGCCAGCGTCCCTGGGGTCACTTTCTGGCCCTCTGGAGCTCCAAACGCCAGCAGCTTGAAAGAAATCTCAGAGCTGAGGAACCCCAGACGCCATCATCCTGGACGAGCCATCGGCAACTCCCACCTCTGCAGCAGGGTTTGCGGAAAAGGTAATTAGCCCAGGTGAGGCTCATTAGAGCCAGCCTGGCCGCCTGCCAGGGCTACCAGGCGCTCTGTGCCAACCCCTTGATTTTAATATCAATGGCAGCGCTGACAAGGAAACCAGAAGGCAGGCGGGCTGGGAGGGAGCCGGTACCTGGGCAAGCCCTCTCCCGGCCGCGTCCGCGAGCTCTCGCCACGGGGCGAGGCCTGGCTTCATCCAATCAGAGTCAGCTCACGCGTGATTTCCACACTCCTCCCCTTTCTAATGGGCTGGGCCTCGGGTGATCCTAAAAATTAGATGAAGCTCCGAAAACCAGGCAGGTGGGAGAGCCAGACACGAGTAGCCCGCCCCAGCAGGCCCCCGCAGAACGCGCTGCTTCCTTCGTCCGTGTCCCTGGCACTCCGCTGGTCCTTCGGCACCTGGCAGTCTCACTGCAGAACCTCCTGGCTCTGGGGCGATTCTGCCAGGGGGTCCCGGTCCCCTGCGTGTTGCCCTGTTCTCGGGCAACATGTAAAGCGGACAGCGGTAGCCCAGATTCTCCTCTCCGCCGTAAATTGAGATAGCTGTGCTGATGCGGAATTTTCGGGACGGGACTCGAGGCTGCCTCCCAAGCTTCTGGGTGCTGCCCAGCTCACCATTCGTGTCGTCATCCTCCTCCCCCGGCTGCCACCGACCGCCCTCACTACCACGTGTTGGGGATCTGTCCTGTGCTGGGCACCGGGCTCTGCGTTTTGCCTGTATCCTCTCAGTCAAGGCAGTCGATGAGAAAGGTCACTCTCGCAGGGCCGAGGGGAAGAAACAGGCTTACCCAGGGCCATCCGGCCACTCCGTGGTTCATCCTATCTGCTGGGCCATTATGGTGGCAACAAAGGTTATTTTCCACTGTGCAAATCCCAGAAAGAGTTTGAATAAAAAGTGAGTGCTTTATAGATTTGGTCATAAACCAGGATCTGATCATTGAGTTATAATAGCATACAAGAGTGAGAAAGAGAGAAGAAAAGAAAGGTAAATTCAGACTCATGAGGAGCATATGAGTGAGGAAAAATGGCAACGGTGACGGGTTAACACTAGGCATTCGAGAAAATGAATCGCACCTGGCTCTGTTAGACATAGATAACGCTGATGCATATGTGTTACTTAAGTGTGAGAAAAAATAACCCTATTGAGAAAGGCTAGAAATAAGTTTGTATATAACTTTCGTTTTCTCTCCCACCCCTACAAAATAGAACTTGCGCCATGGTGAAACTCCATAACCTAGTCATGCATATGTTTCAGGTAGGTTGGTTGAGCACTAAGTATGTGCCAGGAAATAGAATTTTAAATAAATGAATTAAATAAAATCTGGAAGTCAGCACCCAGCAGGTGGGCGGAGAGTTTAGCGACCGAAAAGCACCGTGGGGCGTGCAGCAGTCTGAGTGTACGAGGGCTGTGCAGAGCAGCCAGCCAGGCCAGGCCACAGGAAGGCTAGAGGCACGTACGGCTGGATCCTTTTGCAGGCAGCCCTGCGCTGTCACAGTTACTTGGGCGCAAGCAACAGAAACCGACCGGTAACTTCATGCGAGCTCAGGGTCCCGCGAGAACGGAAGGGCATCAGACGCAGATCTGAAGGCGGTGGTCAAGGCGACCTTCTCAAAGAAGCCATGTCTCAATCGAGACTTGAGAAAGAAGCAGCCGAGTGACACAGCCGAGGGTGGATGTGTGTTTTTGTGAGTGAGGGAGCAGGGCAGAGAGCCAGAAGGACAGGGTCACCTGCAGAGACTTCCCATCTCCGAGGGACACGCGGAACTAGCGCTTGGTGGGGTGGGGAAAGGGGGCTGAGGGGAGAACAGAGTCGGGGGAAAGGGCCCACGGCGGGCTCCACGGCGGGCTCGTCCTGTCCTGCCCCACCGAGCAGGAGGCCACAGGAAGGGCACGTGACAGCAGGTGGTGGCAGCACAGAGTCCAACCCCATTACCTAAGCTCCCAGCAAGTACGGCGTGCAGCGGCCGCACAGGAGCTTCACAGGGAAGACAGCCTCCTGGTTCACGTGACTCAGAGAGTGATCTGCCAATAATTCACCAAATTAGAGTTTGCCGGGTGTAAGTTTATGAATCCTACCACCACGTCCCCCCCGCCCTTCCATTACGTTGATTATACCTTTCATCCCCCAGAATGAGGCCCACAGCCTCCTCCCTGCCTCTCCTCCCCTCCCTCTGTAATCCTCACCCCTCATTTCTCTCCTCTGCGTCTCAGCTTCCTGCCACCCTAAGGCAGTGGCTTGATCCCCGCGAAGCTTCCAGGGAGTTCATTAAAAACCGCCACCCTCTCCATTGCCCACCGGGCACTCCCAGGAGCCCCTGGGGCCATAGCGATGGCAGAGAAAGCCAGTCACTCAGGAGGGGCCAGCGCACTGGGAGGACAGGGACCCCCGCGCAAATGAGAGGAGCCAGCAAACAGTTAATGGTTTAATCCTGTACAGAAAAAGTCAAGGCAGACTTGTGATTCTTGATGTTAATGAAGGTGTCACACATTGTCTCGAGAAAGTTGTGCCTGGCAATCTTCCCTTTTTCGGATGCCTACCCCAGTGACATTTCATCTCACATCCACCTTAATGAAATGCATAATTAACATATTCTAATTGTGCTGAGCGCTGCGATGATTTTGACAGAACTCGCTTTCCATGTCTAATTTGATGCTAATT
This sequence comes from Lyroderma lyra, assembly GCA_004026885.1. Lineage (NCBI taxonomy): Eukaryota > Metazoa > Chordata > Mammalia > Chiroptera > Megadermatidae > Lyroderma > Lyroderma lyra. The sequence continues at coordinate 315,580 of PVJL010000336.1, read as the reverse complement.
TAATCTGTTCCTCTCCCGCTGACATGACCTTTCTTGATTGAGTTTCACTGAGGAAATTTTTTGATGGATTGATTTATCAGCATTACAGAGACAACAAAGGCTCAGGGTGCACGGCGGAAAATGGGAAGGGACCGGCCCTCGAAGCCAGCGCGCTCTGAACTTGCCGGCTGGAATGTCCCCTTCCCGGAGACGGCTTGTCTGATCTACTGATGGAATTTGAGAAATGTGACATCTGTGTGTGGGTTTGATCTCCCCGATAAAGACAGTAAATACCTTATTGTGGTTGTGAGGCTTTGCGTGGAAAAGTCCTCTAGGGCTCGTCCAAGGAAGCACGGCTCATCCTGGTGACAAAAAGCCGAGCCTGCCAGGCTGGTCCCCGGGCTGCTGGCCGCTTCCTGCCTGGATTCTTGAGGAGACTGTTTGGTCAGGTGGCTTCAATCGGAAGAAGGCATGGGGCGGCGGGAGCGTGCGCCTCTCGGGTTAACGTGGAGCCACGTCGCAGCGACGTAGGTCACTGAGTGTGGGTTTCGTAGACTCAGGTGTTTTGTACCCAGCTAGAGGGGAGGTAAATCTGGGTCCCGCCATCGTGTTTGTGAAATTTTCCCCCAAACGCCCACCCCATCGTGTAGAGGGTCTGAACTCTGTTCCCATAAATAGCTCTTTGTCCAGTTCCAGGCCTGTATGGAAGTAGGTGCTTAGGACAGGCTCGGCCTTGGAGCTCCACCGGTCCTCCCGTAATCCAGTGCCTAGGGGCGTGTTAGTGTCTCTGATTCTGTAGACACAGGGTCACAACCAGAGTGGTAGGAAGGACAGTCCCTCAGCCTACATTATACAAAAGTGGCTTCTCTCCAACAGCTGCTAAGGCTTGGAGGTGAAGGGGTTAGCCCAGGATTTCTCAGCTTTGGCACGTTGTCATTTGGGGCCGGGTCCTCCACGGGGCTGTGCTGAGAGATGCGGGGTGTTTAGCAGCATCCTGGCCTCTGCCCACCCGAAGCCACTAGCAGCCCCCCCATCCTGTCTTGACAACTGAAAATGTCTCCAGACTTTGCCAAATGTCCCCTGGGGAGTGAAATCACCACAGTTGAGAAGCCCTGAGACAAAGGACCAGCTTGTAATGCCTGCGGCCCCGCACGTCAGCATGGCCTGCTGCGTCCCTCTCCTGTCCACCCAGTGTCACCTCCCAAGCTGGGCCTTGCTCAACCTCCTATCTGGGAAGAAACCCTCCATCCTCTTACTCAGCTTCTTCCTCTCAAAGCATATAGAGCTACATTCTATTAAATACCGATGGATGGATTGTTTCTCTGTACTCACTAAGCCGTAAGTTCCGTAAGACTGGGGACCTGTGAGGCCTTATACTGTCTAATTGTGGTTAACACGCACATAACAGAAACCTCACCATTCTCACCACTGTAAAGGGTACCCTTCAGCAGTTATATCAGCAGCTATAGTATATTCAGAAAATTTGTACCAGCATCATCACAAAAGGAAACCACATACTCATTAGCAGTCACTCTCCGTCCCCCACCCCCAGCCCCTGGCGACCACTGATCTGCTTTTTGGTCTTTGGATTCCTCTCCTCATAAAAATGGAATCATACAATAGGTGCCTTTTGTGTCTGGCATTTCCTGAGATAATACGTCACCCAGCAATTCCACGTTCAGGTACAAACCCGAAAGGTGTTCAAACAAAAACCTGAACGTGTATAAGAAGGCTGCCTGGAAGAAAAAATCCAGCCATAAATGCCTCTAATTGTCATACTATATGGCTGGATACTTTCCGGACAGCCCTTGTACTCACAGACGTGGAAACAACCCTAGTGTCCAACATGTAATGAAAGGATAAACGAAATACGGTGTATCCATGCAATGAAATACCCGTAAAACTGCATGAAGTACTGATCCTGCCTGTCTTTTCATTATCACATCTTTAGTAGTGCCCCAGTGTCCGAGACATAGTAGGTGCTCAGTAAATTCATGTTGATAAGTGAAAGGCGTAGAAAACTAAATGAGCTAAAGATAGCCACTAAATGTGAGTTGTTACAAGTGGCAAGGCGGGGAGGGGGCTTATGAAAGTCAACAGAAAAATCCTAAACTCTCCTTGCTTTTTCTTTCTTTTCTTCCTTTCTTCCCCATTTTCTCAAATATTTCTCTTAAAAGAGGATATACTTAGGGTGTCCACAGTAAATAGACTTTTTTTCCTTTAAAGTCGTCTCCTGAGAGGATGAAACACTTATTCCAACATGGTTGCCGTGACTGCAAAGACTTTTTTTTTTGCAAAATTTCTTCAGGAGCTGCCTGATGAGCCCCACAAGGATAGCAGGCTAACGAGATTATAATCATTATAATTACTATTCATCATAGATCAAAAGCAGTTTAACTCAGCAAAATGACCTGGCCTGCTGCAGTAGCCTTCATTCTAAGTGCCTTCTGGCTTTGCCCAAAGACGACATCTCTCTGCCAAGCCCAAGTGGACAGTATGTCCAGATGGCTCCCAGAGAGGCAGGCACAGTGGGGAGCATGGCCTGAAGGGCCGAGCTCCTTCGGTTTAAGTACCCACTCTGTCACTAACTAAGCAACTGCGCCTCAGCTTCCTCGCTGCTAAAATTGCATAATTGTAGCCCTACCTCAAAGAGCTCTCCTGAGGATTAAATTAGTTAATAATATACCCCCGAAGCATTAAGACTGGTGCCAACACATGGTAAAGGCTTTGAGCTATGAGCTCTTCTAAGAAATGCGTCTGAGCCTTTCCGGTAATCGTGAGGCCTTCCCGGGTGAGAGGAGCTACGCTCACTACATTCTGAAATAATTGTTAAGAAATCAGACAAACAGTTTCAAGGCACATCTCCAGTGGTGTGTCCATTTCTACTGCTGCGGTGACCAACCACCACAAACTTAGTGCCTTCACACAGCCTAGATTTCTCTTACAGTTCTGGGGGTCACGAGTCTAACTCAAGCCGTCTCACTGAGTTAAAATCAAGGTGTCAGCAGGGCTGGGTTTCTCCTAGACGCTCCAGGGAGCAATAGGTTTACTTGCCTTTTCCACTTGTAGAGGCTGCTTGCATTTCTTGCCTCAAGGCCCCTTCCTTGACTGACTCCAGTGGCTATGTCCCTGTTCTTCTCCTCTGAATGGCTCTGCCCCTTCTGCCTCTGCCCTTACAAGGACTCTTAGGATCCCACTGGACCCACCATAATCCAAACTGATCTCCCCAGTCTCAAGATTCTTTATTTACTCCCATCTGCAAAGTCCCTTTTACCACATTAGGGAAGATATTCACAGGTTCTTGGGATGAGGACGTGGGCGTTTTGGGGGCCATTATTCAGCCACCACAAAGGATTTTGTGTTAGATGGGACACTGTCCTCAGTGGAGGACACCATTCCCTTTCACCCTGCGGTGCCGCTCTGCTCTGTCATTTTGAGTGAAGAAAAACAATTTGGAGGAAGCGAATAGAATCTGAGACTGGAAGGGACTTAGGGGATGGGTGCATGCACACTTTCGCAATTCTCTGCCTCAGGGGCGTTTGGAGGCCTGTGTTACGTTTGGCCAGCAACCCCAGGCTTGCAGCTGTCCAAGGAGTCTCACCCCAGACACATGTCACGTTGGAGAAGATCAGTGTGACTTCAAGCTTGACCATGACATTGCATCCTCCTTGATGCATGTAGGACAGCACACTGTGCACCTGGCCAGAAACTTCCTCACGCTGCCTCCATGGAATCACGCTGCCTCCATGGAATCATGAATTTTGTTGCTGTTATGTTCCCAGTTGCGTCCCCTGCTGTTTATTTATTGTCTGTATGGGACCAGAGCAGTGCCTGGTCCCATACAGACAATAAATAAATAAACACTTGTCGTATCAATGAGCGAATGATTGATACTGAGGGCTTGTGTAGTGTTGGAAAAATCTTTTTATCTCTCTCTCTTTTTTTTTTTTTCCTCACAAAAATCTGAAACACATTTTGTCTATTCTGCCAGTATCCCACCTGGGAAATCCTGGATTTCTCTGCATATTATCATAATCTGTGGTCACCTTGAAACTTCAGGATTTTCCCAGATGAAACCAGGAGAGAGATTGGGAAGGCAAGGTTGCAGACAGCCATGCCTGCTCACGGAATCTGCTTTTTCTTTACAACAGTTCACCTCAGTAAGATCGTGGGCATTTTTAATAAGCCGGCATCCAGGAAACAAAGCAGTTAGGAAATGACTGACTTATTGGTTCCAGCCATAATTTTTGGCCTCAAAATGCTGCTGGGTGTTTTCGTTTTGTCAGTCTAATATGAAAATGTAACATTTCAATTTCAGTCCATTAGAAAGAAGCAAAAAAAGGGGGGGCTATTTGCATTTGATTCCCAACTTGGACCAGAATAATTTTTGTCAACTTCTGATCTGCCAATACTCAGTTTCTTAAAAGAATTAAACTAAATATTCATTCACTGTTTCCTGTTATTGAGTGAAAAGATTTGTTTTTTTTCTGTCAACTGTGTTTTTATCCAGAATCAGTCATACAATATTTTGCATTATTAAAAATTGGGAAGTTGGGGCATGACATTTCCTTTGAACCTCAAACAAATTGCAAACTTCAAAAAATGTTTGACGAAACAACATAATACAATAGTCTAGCAAGTCTACAATGGAGGAAAAAAGTGAAGAAAATAAAGAGATTTTTTTTTTCTTTTTTACAAATAGGATTCCAATGATACTTACCTCCAGTATGTTAGTTTTACTGTTTACAAGTATTAATTGATTCTCTGTCAAAAGAAGTATCGCTCCAGGTCACATAAAAAAATTAACTCAATTATCATCGATTCAGTATTTTGAAAGACAATATGCGGTAGGCAAAATTCTAAAGATGGTCCCCCATGATTCCCATCTCACATTTATTCAACCAAACATGAATCTAGGTCCTGTGGGGAAGGGATTTTGCAGATACAACATCTCAACTCAGTTGACCTTAAGATACAGAATTACCTATCTTGGGGGGGACCTGACCCAACGGCTGTCCCCTCTAAAAGCAGAGTGTTTTCTCTGGCTGGTAGCAAAAGGAGAAGTCAGAGAGATGGCACCCCTACTCAAGAAAGCAAACAAGGAAAAACTTGGGGGTCATATAGATGAGTTCAAATTCTCTACTTAGGATTTTGTGATCTTTCGCCAACATTCCTAATATCCTGTGCTTCTGTTTCCTAATCTATACTATTAATATTAGCAACCTCATCAATTTACTGTGAGACATTGAGAGAGAGAATATACACAAATACTTAGTACAATGCCTGACACATAGTATGTGCACAATAAAAGGTAACCATGTATTTTTTTAAATTTTCTCTTGAAAAGATTTTTCACTCACTGGCTCTTTTGCAATCTGGGTTTTGATTCTAAACCAATGTGAGTCGACAGGAAATGACACGGAAAAGTACAATTCAAGTCTAGGGCACTAAACGTATTAGGTGAAGAGTTTGGTTGAGGCCAGTTGTTTACCCCTCTGTTCCATTTTGGCCCCTTGCCTAAGTTCAATTTTTTTCCCCTCTATTTACTGCATAGCTGATCAACCCTGTGTGTTTCTAGAAGCCCAAACCTCGATCACTATACCTTTCTCAGCAAGAAGTAGTTAGCCTGTGTCCTTTTCTTATGGAGCCTCCTAAGGTAACAGGAAATACTCCTATAATTTATCCAAGCTGGTACCGACCAGTGATGGCTTAGCTGCCTTCACCCACTCCTTTAGGGACTTTGATGCCATAACTCTAAGGAATAAGGTGGGAATTTTAGGTATCCACTTCAGAGCTGATGGAAGGATCACTGCGGGGCTGCAAATCCTTTCGATATTTCTGAAAGTTCCCCAGCACAGACCGCGGTCTAGTCCATGTCCCATAAATGATATCTGCACCTGCTGCCACTACCTGCCTCTGCTTACTCTATGTTGCCGTATATAATGCGCACCCACATTTTCGGCCCAAACTTTCAGAGGGAAAAAATCTTTCATTTTAATTTTTTAATTCAAAATTTTATTTGTTTATATGTAGGTACTTGTTTTTTGTATTATAAAAGAATTTTGGCATTTATTTGTTAACATATTGTACAAGAAATTTTATGTAACAAATAATGAAAAAACAAAAATATACAAGGTACGAGAAACTTTATGTAAAAAATTTTTTATATAAAAAATTATCATATTCCAGGGTTTATTTTGCATGCAGCTATCATTAGTGATTTCTAGAGTTACACTTTTAACTCATAAGCATAAATAAAAGAATTAAAAACATTTATATAGCTGCCGAAGTAGTACTACCCATGTATAATGTGCATCCTTATTTTTCCGTCACTAATTTGGGCAAAAGAGTGCACATTATGCATGGCAAAATTCGTTATATACATTTGTCTAATTTCTCTACTTGCCACCATGAAAAGATTTCCCCAAATTCCTTTTTCTCATATAAATAATTTGTGTGACTTAGAAAAAAACAAGGAAATACAGGTTTATTATAAAAGAATAAAAAATAAGAAAAATCAAAATAGAAAAAGAACAGTAGAAATCATCCCTAATCCCACCATGCATACAAAATGAGGGTCTGGGAATGTCAGAGAAGGAAGGATTTAGGGATGGTAAATCCGGTTGGAAGAGAGCCTAGAAGATTTGCCCTGAAGCTGTGTTGCATAGCAAGTACCCCATGGTACCTGGGGATATAAGTGAGTTGCTGATGGAGATTAAGACAGGCATGCCGCCCTGTCCCCCAGCTATCCAAGATCATCTCTTGGAACTACAACTGTCCTCTGTCAATATTTCGGTTTGTAAATATTTCTTGTGTATACACATATGCGTCATGGAATTTTTCCTTGTGGAAACTAGAATCGTCCCTGTGTATTATTTTGCAAGTTTATTATTTTCCTTGCCTAAAATTGTGAACATCCTCAAGCAGTAGACCAGCCTGGGCAGCTGACTTGGACTAGAGCCATGGTCAAAACAACATGAAAAGTTTAACTGTATCATTAGAGCCAAGACAGTAGAAGTCGTGGATTAGATCAATGGCCATATTCAAGAACTTTGAAATGTAAGGGCGCACTCAGAATTTTGGAGTAGGAAGCATAGGCTGGACAAAATGAGAGCTTCTAGGAGTCCCAAGACAATTTCACATGTAAGCAAATCCTTCCCGTCATAAATATTTATAAAGCAAGCATCATTTATACATTCACTTTTATGATACGTGATTAGTTCTAAGTTATTTTCCTTTTGCACATGAGTATCCACATTTTTCTTCTAGTCTTACACTGCTTTGGATCACTTTGCACTTGGGGGCTTATCCTAGGGGAATGGATGTTGCCTTTTAATGGTGCAATTTGTTCATTGGGAATGGGTGTCAGAAGTATAATTTATATAGTACGTGAATTCCACCAAAAATTGTTCAATAGAAGATGTACTTATTTATTCATTCATTCACTCAACAATTATTTATTAACTGCCTACAGTGTGCCCAATTCTTGGGATACGCTAATGATTCAGACAGTCCTAGTTTCTGCTCCAGGAAAGTTGCATTCTAATTGAGGAGACCTTTTTTTTAAAGTAAAGAAAAAATGACTACAAATGAAAATAGGTGTTCTGAGGGAAATTAATAGCAGGGTCCAAAGAAAATATGTGAGGAACAAGGGAACCCCTTTAACCAATAAAGACCTTTCTACTTGCATGCAGTTGTGCTAGTGGTATTGTTCATAACAGCTAGAATGTAGAACCACCCAAATGTCCTTCAATGAACAATGAGTGGATAAATAAAATGTGGTTTATCCATACAATTGAATACTTAATAAACAATTAATAAAAGATAAGGTCCTGATACCTGCTACAACATGGGTGCACCTCAAAAACATGTACTAAGTGAAAGAACCCAGACTCAAAAGACCATATATTGTGTGATTCCATTTATATGAAATGTCAAGAAAAGGCAAATCTATAGATACAGAAAATTAACTATTGCTTCCCTGGGGCTAGCGATGGGAGTGGGGAGTAACTGCTAATGGGTTTCTTTTTTGTGGGGGGAGAAAAAAATGTTCTAAAGTTAGCTTATGAGGAAGGTTGTACAACTCTGAAAATACAGTAAAAACCACTAAATTCTACCTTTTCAACAAGTGAGTTTTATGGAATGTAAATTGCATCTCAACAAGGCAGTTAACAAAACAAAAAGAAGGAAGGATGGACACAAAGAGGAAGGGCTTTCCCGAAGAGGTGACCTTTACATTGGGCTAAGGCAAAGAGGAGTGTTGGCCGGAGAAGGGGCAAAGATTGGAGGCAGGGTCTGTGCAAAGATCCTGAGATGAGCGAGCACTTGGGTTACGTAATGAATGTGTGGAAGGCAAGGATGGCTTGAGAATGCTGCGCCAAGAGCAGAGGTGGTAAGAGGAGAAATTGGGGACTCGGGCAACACTAAGCTCACGCAAGACCTTGCAGGCCTGATATGCAGGGTGCACCCCATACTGTGGTGCCATGGATGGATTTTCATTAAGAGAGTGACATGCCATGACTATAAGTTGACAACGTTTTTGCTTTAAAAAGAAGAACAGCCAATTTTGTGTCTCTACTATTCTAGAGATTTTACACACACTGATGTATTTACTCTTTGCAAGAACCCTGTGAGGTAGGTACCATTCTTTCAAGGAAGGAAGGTGAGACACAAGGTACCATGCTGAGGAAATCTCAAGGAGAGCTATGGTTTCAGCTCAGCCAGTCCTGCAGCAGGGTGTGAAATCTTAACCACTCCCCCATGCTCGAAAGTAGGCTGGCTTCATGGATATGACCTGTGCAGTCAGTCACACAGGGCCTATGCTTAGTAGAGTCCCATGCTTTGTTTACTATTCGTCTGTCATCATCTTGAAATGCTTAATGACTTTTGAACAAGAAGCCTCTTCGTTTCATTTTGCACAGGGCTCTGCAGATTATGTTGCCAGTGATTGTTGAATGGCCTTCTAGAGTTTTCAGTACAGGCAGAGTTATTACCCCACTGATAGACTGGCCAGGGAGGTGGAACAAACCCATAAAATTAAACATGACATTGCTTATGCATGTCCATTTGGGAGAAAGAACTCCCAGCTTCTGTCTGAGACTCAGAGGGATCCAGACATCCAGAAGGGATATGACTCTTTGATTTTTCCAGATTTGGCCAACCTTTCTGATGTGGGAATAGCTAGATGATGGAATGAATTCTGTTTATCTTATCATTCAGCTTCTTCTTGTCCTGTATTTATCAATAGAAAGTCTTAGCACTGGTAACACTCTTTTCAGAACACAGAAAAAAAATAAGAAGACTGAATGGAAACAAGTAGAAAAGAAACATTATAAGCCAAAGATTTTCTTTTCCTCCAGGGCACCTAAAATTGTGTCTGTCTCTATTAACAGAATTTTTTTTTGATCTCTAAAAGACAAACAAACAAAAATAGTTCCTCTGAATTTATGCTGGTGAATATGAAGTCAGATAATTAATTTCACGAATTTATCCTAGAAAAAGTGCTACATCCCTCACTGCTGAATATCACTACAGTCACCTTCGAAGTGCTCCCCTGGGGAAGCTGTGCACTGACTGACTCCAGTGCCTAGTCCACCCTTCAAAGTAATTTTGGAACTCTTTCTGGCGTGGCCATCAGAGCTGTCATCGGACCCAAAATCTGAGCATTAAGTTCGCAGACTTGCCACCGAGCACTTACGTTGGTAGCACAAGGTCATCTTACCGAGTTGTTCATAGAGTGCCGCCAACGTTAGCGCACGGTGGCAAGTTCGTGAACTTAATGGTCAGATTTTGGAGATGATGACAGCTCTGACGGCCACTCCAGAAAAAGAGTTCCAAAACTGCCTTGAAGGGTGGACTAGGCGCTGGCGTCTGTGCACAGCTTCCCAAGGGGAGCGCTTCAAAGGTGACCGTGGTGATATGCAGCAGTGAGATAATGTAGCACTTTTTCAAGGATGACTTCATGAAATTAATTGTCCCACCTCATATGGTCTAACGTTTTCTCACCAGTTTGCATGAATTCAATTTCTCTTTGTTTCAGAGACAAACTTGGATTATGTGAGTACTTTTCACTAATTATTGTTACAAAGAAAATACTACACCCAGAATATATTTATAATAATAACTATGAATATATTTATTCCATGATAATGTTAACTGCTGGTTTTAACATTAAGTCAATTTATTCAACAATTTGTATTATCTTAGAACCTGGGCTTTTTTGTAACTAGAAGAAAACTAAGTTTTAAAGGCAGGTTTTTCAATTCCCTTTAAAATAACCCTTGATTAATTTCTAAGCTGCTGGCAAATGATAAAACTTTTAGCTCCTGGTGCCAAAAATCTTCTGAAAATTGTTTGTGTTCAGAAAACAACTACATCCCCATGAAAATGGAGTTACCCACTTCAAGAACACTAGGAACAAAGACACAAGTAGGCCTCTGAACTTACAGTGAAAGGAGGTGCTGACTTCTCTGTATGCCTAATCGTGCAACTCAGGAAGTCCCCAGATCTCTGAGCTACCAGACGAGTGATACTTGTGTCTCCTGAGGCCCTCCCAGGGTGACCGTGCGGGGAGACACCCTGACTGCGTTTATCCCTAGCGTGAGCGATTGCATACAAATGGAAGACATTATGGCATCGGCCACCAGCACAGAATACAGAGACAAGAAGATAGTGCTATGAAAACAACACATTAATTCTACTCTCAACCCAGTCTTGGAGTTTGCAAAGTGGAAAACTCTTCCTGGAAAAAAACCAGAGATGGTTGGTTTAGTTTCATTTTCACATTGACCACCAAAATTCCGTGTCTCTTTTCAGAGCCATAATGCACCCAAGACACAAAGACTGTTGCTGTGAGACAAAAGGTGATGTTTTCTCATTTGCCACCTAATGTCCTTTTTAATTTATGAGACAGTTGTCTTCTCTGTGTCTTAAAAAAACAAAACAAAAACGGCAAAACTAGCTGTGGATTGTTTCCGTGCAGTCATGGAACCTGGGTAACTTGGAACAAAACCGTAGCAACTAACAGCAGGCAGAAAAAAAACATTCTATTCTTTTCTTTCCTTTTTTTTTTTTTTTTTTCATTTTCAACTCTTTTATGGGAAAATCCACCAGTTTGTGCATAAAATAAAATGGCGAATCAGACTTGTTGGAGAAGTAAATTTTAGAAACAATTTAAGCATTCGAGATTTTTTTTCAGATGGTCCTTTGCCACTTGAAGAAGCACAAATAAAACTTCACTCAGCTGGCGGGTGATGTGGGCAAGCCGTCTTCCCTGCCTTAAGAGATGGCTGCTGTGAATGTTGTTTTTATTTTAAAAACCCCAAATCCTTCGATTCTATTGTGGGCATATGCCTAACAAAGAGCAACGCTAGCTAGAGTCCACGATGGCATGCTTTTTCTGGTTAAAAATATTCTCTCTCTGATAGTCCTCCCTGCACCCCCACCCCAGCTGCTCTCTTAGCCCCTAGGTACTATTTACCGAAGGCCTATTGTGTGCCAGGTACCGTGTATGTATTATTCCACTGCATCCTCCCAACAATTCCATGAAGTAACAGTTACAATCCTGCTGTGCAGATCAAGAAACTCAGATATTTTATTCATCCACGGGCACCCAAGGGTGGCTGGAGCTAAAACCTGGCTCTGCCCCTTCCTTGCTGTGTGATCTTAGCCAAGTTAACCAACCTCTCTGTGCCTCAGTTTTCTAACTGTAAAATGGGGGAAAACAATACAGGACCGTAGCTGTTTAGCTGTATTTCTAAAATTCAAGATCTCTGAGAACTGAAGTGCTTTCGTACGTAGGACTGCAGGGCACGTGCTTGTGCAAACATACCCGCCGTTTCTCTGGAACTCAGAGTTAACTGCGTACTCCGGCTTTTCAGTTGCCAAGTCCAGCAGGACGAGCTGCACGCCGGCACGCATGGGGCAGAACAATTGAACCGTGCTGGTACGAGGTTGTAATGTTTATTTGCTCCGCGTGGTGACGGTGTGAGCAGGGGACCAGCCAATGCGGTGGCTCTGGGCCGTGCGCTTGGGATCTTTGAGAGACAGAAAGAAAACCACTGTGGAGAAAATGGGGAAACGGGGGTGGGGTGGGGGGTACGGGAAATAAAGTCAGGCAGGCAGGAGCCACGCTCACAGGGGTCAGTAGTATGGCCAAGGTCACACGTTAGGTGAGCAGCAAAGCCAGGATTCAACCCTGGACCAGTCCTGCCAACACATTGGCCGGTCTCTCAACAAACGTCGTAGGGGAAAGGTTACCTCCGGGGCCTCGTCCTAAAGATGTCTTCCGTCTCTGGGACTAATGGAAAGATTGTTAATATGGCAGCCCCTCAACCTCTGCGTTGACTTTGGTGGTGGAAACGGGTGCAACTCCAGTAGGTTCTAGTTCAAGGTGGGACCATCGATGCCCGTGTCAAAGTGCTTCCTGGATTTCTCTGTAATGGGAGCAGCTTAGTGGAAAAGGTTTTGGGGTGAGGGCAGCAATGATAGATTTTGTAAATATAGTATAAATATATAATCCATTACAAATGCAGGATAATAATGACAAAATAATTTAGAATAAGACTGTATCTCATGCCTCATCTTGTACACTTCGGGTTACATAGATTACCTCCTTTTATATCCTAAAATGTCATCTGTCCAGGGCTATAGGATGTGGTTATCTGGTCCACCTACTCTGTGTACTCTGACCTGAATTTTCTAACTGTGTCAACCAAAGTCCATAAACATTTCTGGAGCTTGTACTCTGTCAGGCACAGTACTGGCCACTAGAGTCCTCAAAGGAGATAAGGTACTGTCCTGAATTCACAATGCTTGCAGTAACTACAATTGGTTTTATTCCTAGCATGCCAAACCAGTGACATTTCATTGTCCCCAGAAGTTATCATTTGTGTCCCAGTTTTAATAACAATACCGACTTTGAGCACGTGCTTATGATATGCTAGGCTCTGTGCTGCGCCTTAATGGGGATGACCTCACCTAAGCCTCCCAAAGCCCCAAATTTACCATCATTCCCAGTTTTCAGATGTGAAAGTGAGGTGTTAGAGATATATCTTCTTCAGGACCCAGAGCTTGCAAACAACAGACCTGGGGGGGTCAGACCTCGGCAAGTCTGCCTCTGAAGCCAGCCCCCTTAGCCGCTGTGCCGGGATGAAGTGTGCATTAGGGACTCATGTGTCCCGCCTGGTGCCAGTAGCCAGGCTCCTGTCACATCCATCTTCTGCACAGCAAGGCTGCCTCTCACCTCCTTTGTCTCACCCCGGAGGGCTAGTTCAGGCTCTGCTTTTGAACCAACAAAGCACAGAGAATCCATGTGCACCGAGTTCTCCATATGGGCTCTGCACCCCCCCAGCCCACCCAGCCCCCCAAGTTTGCCCGGCCTGATGGTGTCCTCTGGCCCTTTGGGCACTGTCACTGCTGATGGGGTAGTGCCTAGAGAACATGCCCACCAGCCTTTGAGTTCTCCGGCCTTGGTGCCCACACCCCAGTGATGAGCGTACTGCTGTCCCATTTGCTCAGGGCCTTTGAATTCAGAGGTTGGGTCAAGAAAGATGACAGTTCTGCAAGAGGCTGAGAGAAATGGTATTTCTTAGCATCTTCCCCGGGCCGGCAACGTAATAGGCAGATATTGTCCCGGTGATAAATGACAGTTTCTCCGGGAAACAATTACAACAGCGTGGGTCATAGGCGGAGGCTTCTGCAGTGTGCCTCTCTGCGTGTGGAGTATGAGTCGGCCTGCAAGGTCAGGGGGGCCTGCGAGACCAGCACTCCTCCCCATAACTCAGCTTCACGCTTTATGTCCAGTTCCCACTCTCCTCAGCCAATAGGAAATTAGGTGTCAGTCAGACATTCTTGAAGCTTCCCATCCACCCTTTCTTTTAAGTCAGTAGTTCACCAGTGGGAGAGACACTGCCCCCACGGGACCTGCCAGAAATTCTTCTGGGGAGTCAGCAGTCACAAAGATGGAGAGGTGATGTTGCATGACTGAGTGGTCTGAGGCTAGAGATACCAGCTGTCCTGCGGTGCACAAGAAAGTCCCACACCCCGAAGAGTGGTCTGGGGTCCCAGCTTTTCCATATCCACTAGACGTTTCCACGGGGAAAGCACCAGGTCGTAACTCCCTGAGCCTAGACGCTCAGTCCACTTGACCGAGGCACGCAAAGTAGTCTCTGCACTACTTCTGTACGCACTGAATTTTACAAGGATGTATCTGCCACATAAACTGAGGAAAGACTGTACTTTGCTCTAACCACACCGAGAATTGTTCTGCACGTCAGAAAACCACATTGCAAAGGCAATACCATGAATGGTGTCCAGGCCTTTGGTGTAAAACACAAGTCCTGATCTGTATTTGCAGCTGTCGAAGTCAGGGTTTGTGTGTATAAGGGAAAGCACCTGATTGCTCTATTGTGTGTTCCAGTGTGTCAAGCCCAAGTATTTAAATGTTGACATGCACATTTTATTATAAGTATTGTCCTCTTATTTGTCCTTTAAAAAGCTACAGCTGGAGATAAAGGATTTTTGGTTTAACAGACTCTGTCCATGTCCCACCCATCCCCTGAGCAGTCATGTCCACACACAGAAAGATGTTCTCTGCTGTCGACGGCCACCCTCAGCCTCAGGGCATGTCCCTTGACCTTGAAGCAGTCCTTGACCAACGGATAATACACCCCTCGGGTAAGATAACCCTGGGGTATATTCTATGTATCTCCCAGAGGTCCCCACTGCGAATGAGCCTCAGCTGCCCGTGGTGGTAGCTCACATCCGAAACTGGCTTCTCATCCCCTCTTCCCTGTCTCACCAGCCCCTCCCCCAGCAGCGCCTCCTGGGATCGTCTCCCACACACACCACTTGAACTCCTGTCTTCTTTGCAAGGTCACCTTCTGGGCAACACATCCAAAGACAGGTGGCTCCAAAGCACTTGTTTGAAAAAGAGGCCATCTTGCTTGGAAGCACTGAGAGCGACCGCTCCGGGCTCTGTGGAGGTTTGCAGTGCCGTGCGATGCCAGGGCGCGTATCTCTGGGATATTGATTATCCCGCCTCGTTCAGCCTGAGATTCTCTCCCCATTCTGGATCCACCTTCAGATACCATCGATTCTCCCGCGTTGGAGATCACCCTCTCGGGCCTGCCGGGGTTGCTGTTTCAGACCCAGAGAAATAAAGCAGAGAACACGCATGAGCAAAGCTCTCTGGGAGCAAGAAAAGTCTGGCAGATAGAAACATCTTTTGTTTAGAAACGCGGATTCAAGGAACAGTCATCCTTTCCTTCAACAGGTACTTACATATTGAGCATCTACTAGGTGCCAGGCCTTGGAACAAAACTGAAAAAATCATTTCTTTCATTGAGTTGGGAGAGGCTGATAACGAACAAATCCATAACCTATGGATTCTACTAAATCAGTGGTCCTCAGCCCCCCTAAGGCCGCGACCCTCTAATACAGCTCCTCATGCTGTGGTGACCCCCATAAAGTTATTTTCGTTGCTACTTCATAACTGTAATTTTGCTCCTCCTCAGTTGAGGGTGACCAGTGGCAACAGTGACAAATGCCTTAAGGCCCAGGGTTAGGTTCCTGCTGGAAGGGCGCTGGGCCCCGTGGAGAGCCGGCCGAGGTCCATCCCGTGAAGAGACGCTTCTGCCCGGCCGCAGCGGTTATCGCCAGGTCGGGAGGCCGAGCCCGGAGGTGCCAGACCTTCCGATTCTCCAAAGGGACTTGTCAGCTCCCTAGAGGGCTGCCAGCAAGCGGGGCAAAGTGCCTGGCACCTTCGGGATGTTCAGAGTTTCCTTTCCTCCGAGTGTTTTTCAGACAAAAGCCAGGAAGTCTCTAGCATCCGGCCCCGTTCCTGCCCTGATCCCTGCTCCTGCCTGAGGGGTGGAAGGGAGGACGGGGCAGAGAAAAAGCCGGTCGTTCCCAGCACTTCCCCGGCCCACGGGCGCTGCCCCCGCCGGGCACACCCCAGAATGCAGGAAGCGTGGCCTGCAGACTTGGCAGGGCAGGATGGGACGGGGTTTGCTGGTTTTCTCTGTCTCCAAACACTTTGGAAGGACATGTTGCTAGAGATCCCCATGGGAAACCCCCAATAAGAAATCCGTGCCGGCTCCTGGAACGCCGGGCCGGGCCTTGGCACCGGGGCGCCGCCTTGGCAGCGCGGGGCCCAGGCAGAAGGCGCGGCTGCCAGCCCCACCGCGCTTCCCACGCGAGCCTGCGGCCCGCTCTCGTCCAAGCCGCCATTTGGGCCGAGGCCCGATGACTGCTAATGACTCCGTTTCCAGGGCGACGGCCAAGTCCTCCGTCGTCCTGCCGTGGCCTGGAGCGGCCCGGGTTCCAGGGAGGAGATGCTCCTTGCACGGCGGGTGGCGGTGCTGACGGCGGCCCCCCGGGCCGCAGGCCCCGCGTGCCAGGAGCCGCCCCGCGCGCGTGTGGGAGCCAGGGACCTGGGGGCTTAACTGGTTTGCCCATCGCCAGAGATGCCCGGACTCACCCCCGGTGGAGGAAATCTTTGTCCTTGGACGCGTGTGTCTTTCTCTGGCTCCTGAAGGAAGCCAGGGCCCGAGAACGAAGGGAGCCCTTGTCATGAAGAGTGACAGCTGGGCCAAAACGCCTGGCCCGTCTTCGGGTTCTGAAGTGTTCTGCTACGCGGCCAGCTGGCTCCCACCCACAGGCTCCTGGCGTGTCACGTGCACATGCAGCAGGGGTGTTGTTGGCCGCTATCTCGGATTGGGGGTCTCTCGCTTGTGCGTTCAGTGTGCACCCCTAAAACACACACCCCAGGGTTTCTGCAGGACCACCTCGCTGCGTTGCCGCTTCCCCGCCTCTCAGGAGCTCGTCGTGTCTGGAGCTCTGCACGTGGGCTGCTACGTAGAGAACGTCAAGTGGAAACCAAGCAGCGTCTCAGGACACGACGAACACCAGGTGACCCGCGAGCTGCTGGAATCTGACCGAAGTGAGGGCGAGGTCCCCCACACACAGGGGACAAGCAGCGGCGTGCCTGCCTGGTGTCCTGCTGGAAGCAGCATCTTCACGGCCGCCCGGCTTCTGGGCCTTCCACCAATGTGCCCACAGCTGTCGTGGGTCAAAGCTACCCACCTAGCTCCTTCCGAGCCTCCACCGGCCTCCTGGAACGTCC
The DNA here is from genome assembly GCA_004026885.1 of Lyroderma lyra. NCBI lineage: Eukaryota > Metazoa > Chordata > Mammalia > Chiroptera > Megadermatidae > Lyroderma > Lyroderma lyra. Next base: position 298,476 of record PVJL010000336.1, on the reverse strand, counting down.
CGCCCGCTCAGATCGCGGGGTCCCCCGGGAGCCCGCTGCCTTCTCCATCGACCCCCAGCCATTTTTAGCCGATGACACAGAGGTCCTCCTTTTGCCAGAGGACAGAGCTCCCTGCTGCCCCCACCCCGGACAAGACGGCCTTTTCTTCCTCTTGACGCTTCTGCAGGCCCAATGCTAGATGCAGCCCCAGTGAGTCGCCCTCTCCTCAGAGGACTTAGCAGTCAAACCTTCTGATGTAGCAAAGAACCTGACCGCCTGTACCCCACCCCACCTGAGCAGGAGGGTCTCTTTGGTGCTCTTGGAGCGTCCGTTTACGGGAGGTCACACGGGGTGCAGGGGTTCCTGTCTTCCGTGCAGCCCATTTCCTGGACTCATTTATCAGTGCCAGGAGGCCGGTCAGCCCGTGTCACCAGGCACCATTCCACTCAGAATTGTTTCTGTGGAGCTGATACGTCGCTGTCTCTCTGCCTGTCTGTCGTGAAAGTTCAGTCACGAGGAGGGTACTTGGCTGTTGAAGGAAATACACCTTCTGAAGCGAGCTGTCGCCTGCTTTTGCGCACAGACACCTGGGTTGGTCCGTGTTTTGGCATTGAACTCCAACTGCCTGGGACCCAGTGCCAGCTGCGCCCCTCACTGCTTTTGTGGGAACTGACTCAGGCACGGCAAGTCCGTTTTCTGCCCCCAAATGCAGGAGGCGAGAGGCTCCCCCGACAGGGCTCTTGTAAACTCTGAATGAGAGAAGCCACGTCAAGAGCGTGGCAACCCCGAAGGACCCCTGCATGTCAGGTGGGGCTGTGGCTGTCCTTAGGTTAGGCAGGCAGACTGTACTCTGGTCTGTATCTTTCCCTTTTTGGTCAATAGCTTATGTTACTGCACATTCTTGAAAGTAGCAGAACCCGTATGTGTTTTCAAATAATAATAATTATAGAGATCAAATTTGGAATTACTCTGTGCCAGGCAATTTGCATGTATTATCTCATTCAGTCCCGGCAACAATTCCATGAGGTGTCACTGTTGTCACCTGGGCCATACGACATGACGAAGGACTTAGAGCTTTACAGGTCGACACCAGGCAAGCCGGGGTCTGACCTCAAAGCCCAGACCCTCGACCACAGGACTTCACAGCCTCACTTCCCAGTGCCAGACGTTCCCTAATTCTGCAAACTGCCTTCCACGTGGCCCGAGTTAGACGAGCTTTCCGTGCACCTCCTTCATGTGACCATCCTGAGACGGTTGGAAAGCACTGCTCAGACTAAAGCTACAGCTTTTGTTTCTTTTCTCTTTTTTTTGACAATCCAGTGACTAGAAATGAAAACCAAAGGCCAGTCTATTTGTTTGTATTGCTTCGTGAGCTTCAGATATTAAACAAAGATAAAGCCAGATGCAGTAAGTTAACTTCTGCACAGTTGTTTATGCGCGATACAGACCATGTGGACTCACACACCTGTCACCCCCCTGCCCTGGGACAAAAGGTCATCACAGCAGCTTGTCAAAGGCCCCAAAAGGACTGCTGTCCCATGCTCTGTTTGGTTATCCTTATTTCAGGTTATGTGCTCTTAGTTGGAGGTAGGGGTTCTTCTAGAGAGAGTTGAATCATCAAAGACAACGAGATCTTTACAAAAATGATCACTGCAAAACCAGACCAAAATTCTGACAGGGTTTTGGATCCTACAGCAATTTTTATCACCGGGGTGTCATCAAAGCCACAAACTGATAACAGTAGAGGATAACATTGTCCCCTCTCATGAGCAAAATGAGGGAAAATGGAGACGGTGTCGGGGGGCTTCGAACACTGACGTTCCCTCAGTCAGTCTACCGTAGCATGCCTTGTCTGAGCCAATCAATAACATTTCCCAGGCGTCCTCTGTGTGCCAGGCACTGTTTCAGGCACCGATGGAGCAGAATTCTTGTTTCCCTGTAATTATGGAAGTGGGGCCCAGCAAACAGTCAGATGCCCGTGGACCAGGCAGGCACTGACGGTTTAAACAATGCACGTGAGGGCGCAGAGCCCTGGGGAGAGCGGGGAGGCCCTGCTGAGCCCACGATTTTAGTGGCGACCTGTAAGCCTTGAAGATAACAGGGAAAGGAGGAAAGGAACAGTAAAGGGAAAGCCCCCCGCAAAGCTTGAATGACCTGGGGTGCTCGAAGAAGGGCCAGGAGGCCGGTGCGCAGAGCAGAGGCTCCTCGGGAGCGGGAGTGGGTGCGGGTGCAGAGGGCCCCGCAGAGTCCGGGAGACCCGGCCCAAGCTTTCATTTCGCTCCGTGCTTGGGTGCTTCCTGCTTCTTCAGTGATAGAATCACCTTTTCTCTTCTTTTTTCTTTTTCATGAGAAGGTGGTAATGGCAGTGTTCTCTCGTCTTCTTTAACATGCTTCTTGGCAAAATGGAGCGCTAGCAACTCTGTCACTGCCTTGCAGAGTGCGTGGAGCTGGCCTGTGCAGGCTGAGCCCGGGACGTGTGCTCTGGGAAACATCTTGTGGCATTCTGTAGGTGGAGGGGGCACGGTGCAGTGGGAAGTGCCTGTCCCCGGCCTCTCCTCTGTCACAGACACGCTGGGTGACAGGAGGCCGGGGGCTGCTATTTCTGGGTTTGGCTTTTCCCGTCCCTCAGATGAGAACAGCTTCAAAGAAACCTGACTCAATGAAAGCTTATGGGACAGAGGAACTAGGTGGGTAGAGTCAACCTCAGGGAGTGACAGGACCCCAGGAGCCCGACCCGGCAGGTTCTTCATGAAGGGACAGTATAGTCACTGAGTATGAAGGACATTCAAGGGTTACTGTCACCTCCTCAGATTTTTCAAGAAAAAAACAGAGACCATGGTTTTTATGTGAAATTTCTCTGTTCACAAATATGAGCAACTATTTCCATTTAAATAACACTGTGTGAGCCCATGAGACACATCTCTGGGCTGCGTGTGGCCGTGGGATGGGGTGTTTGTTTCCTAGAGCTGCCTGACTAATTACTACAGACAGGGAGCTGAAACCCGTGGAAACGGGTCCTCTCCCCATTTCAGAGGCCGGAAGTTTGAAATCAAGCTGTCAGCCGGCCCGTGTCACCACTGAAGGCTCCAGAGGGGACCCTTCTTGGCCTCGTCCAGCTGTTGGCATGCCTCGGTGTCCCTTGGCTTGTAGCTGCGTCCCTCAACCTCTGCCTCCTCCTTCACTTAGCCTTCTTTCCTTTGTGTCCCAGTGTTCTCTCTCCTTCTAAGGACACCCGTCGTTGGGTCTAGGACCCACCCTACTCTAGTGTGACCTCGTCTTAACCTGATTATATCCACCAAGACCCTGTTTCCAAACAAGGTCCCATTCACAGGTCCCTGGGGTTAGGACTTGATTGTATATTTGATGGGGAGCGGGGGGGTATTCAACTCCACCCACTGGCGTTGGGTACGGCCTCTTGTCAGGATGGAGAGGCGGCCCTACAAAGCTGGGAACTACAAAAGGATGAAAATCTACTCCGTTAAGTTTAGGGTGACCATCTCCCCGGGATGGAGACAGTACGTACGGGTGTCTCGAACGGCTTGTCCTGGCCCGGAGACCTGGGCTGTGTCGGGCACACTCCTAACAGCGTCGGCTGGTTTTCCAGGGCTGCCGTACAAGGTACCACAAACTAGGTGGCATGAAACAACAGAAGTTTATTCTCTCCCCGTTCTGGAGGCGGGAAGTCTGGAGTCCAGGTGACGGCAGAGACCCGCAGCCTCAGAAGGCGCTAGGGAGAGGCCCCCGACTTGCCTCTTCCTAACGTTATGGCGGCTCCCAGCCATCGTCCGTGTCCCCGGGCTTGCGGCTGCATCGCTCAGTCTCTGTCACCTCCTATTCTATGTGTCTCTGTGTCCTCTCCTCTCCTTATTAGGACACCAATCATTAGACTCAGGTTCACCCGAATCCGGTGGTAATAGATTTGGGGGCCACTCTATTCAACCCAGCACAGCTCTTATTACCAACAAGGGCCCTTCCATCTTCCTGACTCTGTGACCCTAACTTTTCTGCTTTTCCTGAGAGCCATGGCCAGCCTTTCCCCCAGTGACTCCCTTAAGGGAAGCTTGCATCATCCTCCCAACATCCACACCAATTAAAAGTCCAGCTTCAACTTGAAAATGTCATTACTGGCAAAATAGTTTCGGAGGAAAAAAGGCTTTACTTCCTCTGACATTTTTAAACTTGATATTTCCTCACTTGTTGGCCTCCAGCTCCAGTGGACCCCCTGGAAAACAGCCACAGGAGCCACTGTAGAGAGGACTGGGGGGAGGAACACCAAACCACGTCTCACTGTCTTTGTCCCAGTGAATAAGGGAAGTGCCCCGTGCCTTCCCCAATCATGTTTCTTTATGGCCTTTTCTAACTGCAGTTCTTTATGAACTTCCTTTCCATCACACTTCTGATGAGTCTTTTTACTTTGCACGACAAAATACAGCAAACCCTAAAATATGGATGTCTCGTTCTTATGAGAAATGGAAAAGTTCACAAGAAAAGAAAATGACATAAGATGAGTGAGTCCATTCTTAGCAGTGGTATTCAAAAGTAAGGAGATTAGATAATGATGCAATTAGAGCCCATTTCTATGGTTTTCTGTAATTCTGAACATTTGCTGACTTCTTTGACTGGTTTGGTATTTATTCTTATATCATATCACTTTAAAATCACACTGTATGCCATGTCCAAAAGGAATGACAAATTATGAAGAAAATATGTTCCTTGAAATTTTTAAAGGACTATCTGATTTTGACCTGAGATGTCATTACGAAGCCCTCTAATCATTTGGGTCTTTTTTATTCTATCGTTTGTGTCCAAGTGTTTAAAATATTTAAATTGCCTTTCTTCTTATTTCACTAACGAGAGTTTATTTTCATCCAGTACATAATAACTGACTAGAAATGGCTTTCTTTTTGTGTTTCCAATCCAGTGCAAATGGGGAAACCAGTTAGGAAGAGGGTGTCGTCAACCCTAAGAGAGGTGATGATGGCTTCAAGCAGCGGGGGGGCTCATGAGAAATAGTGGGAGTCAGGACATATTTTAAGTTCGAGCCAACAGGATTTGCTGATGGTTGGGCTGGTGGTAGAAGCAGAGAAAGCAGTGAGGCAGGGATGTCTACGATTCCGTGAATGAGGCTTTTACAGAGTCAGAGCTGCAGGTCAAGACCCCAGGATCCTGGAGCCAGGCTGTGGGCGGGGTTCAGGTGGAGCTAGGTAAGCATCTTCCTGGGCCACAGGTAACGTTACTGTAGCAAGGCAAAGCGGGCTCCTATTAAAAGGAGAATGGATGACCCTGGATGATATCCCTGTTACTCAGTGATTTATGTACAGCATGTACTAGCAGTATTAAGTTGGAAAAAATACTGTTTTTAACATAACCTTAGCCCAGGTCATAATTCATAAAATTATGGCTTTGCTGGGCATATTTTTAATTATAATTTTTAGGTATTTATTTTATTGAGAATTATATACACACACGCACATGTACATGTGAGCGTGCACGTGCACACACACACGCACGCACACACACACGCACACACACACACCAGTCCATCAAACTCGTGATGACATGAATTATGACTTGGGGTAAGACTAATTTTGAAAAGGTAGTCAATCTTCAAAGGTATTAAGAGGATAACAATAAAACAGGTTCTAGAGTTGACTATGGCAAAAGTTCTGACGGTGGCCCCCAAACAATTGCAGTTGGAAGACTAGAATTGTATCAACTCTTACCTGTATGCATGTGAAGGTGACAGGAGAGTACAACTCAACTTCAGTTACTGAGAAATTCGTCCGATCCACAGTCTATAGACTTCTACAAATCAAGGTGACAAACTAGCACCAAGCAAGGAGACGAAATGGCAGAATCTGCGGGGGGATGTGAGTGGTACTTACTCCCCAAATGAAATAATGACTTACAAAAGGAACGTGGAGTGAGGAAAAACACTGATAATTGTCCAATAAATCTTTCCATAACCTCCCATTAGTCATCCCAGCATCTCCGTCTCTCTTTAACCTCCTAAGCAAGAGAAGCAGAACGTAGCACACAGGCGGGAGACAGCCGAAAGCCATCCAATGGCACAGCAGCACCGCTGCCTCTCCTGTCCCAGGAAGCTACAGGGTTTCCCCTTCCCTGACATCAGCACCAGCAGATAGGATACCAGCCCACTGTGGATTGCCCTTTGCCCTTGTTAGAACGATTGGGCAACACTCTGGTGCGCTGAAATCATGTATTCTGCCTTAGCCGTGGGACCTGGGTCAAGTCAGGTCATCTCCTCATGACCGAAAGCATTTGAAAAGTTCTGAACCTTTGCACCTTTCCCTTCAGTCTGGGACATAAACTGTGCGTCTGGGTACCATCCAGCTTTGTCAGTTTGCCTTCATTTGTTCCTTTATTTCATTTACTGAGCGCCTCCTATGCCCACGCTGATGTGATAACCGCAACAGGAACGAACACAGCCTCACAGTCTTGTATCCTCTCATCTAGCCGGAGAGACAGTATCCATCAGATAAATCCACACCCAATTGGCAAGTGAGAGTGGCGTGACCATGTACAAAGGGCTGTAGGAGTCTGCACTACCTCGTCTCGTCTTGGCAGTCACAGGGGACTACCCCGAGAGAACAAAGTTTGGGGAGGAGTTAGCCAAGTGAAGAGGGAGAGGAAGGGGATGCCAACATGCACCGAGGCCCTGGCTAGAAGGAACGTGCTTTGTTTGAAGAAGTCACCATGGCTCCTGGGTGGTACGCACGTTGGATCCAGACTGAGGGCTTTCCCAGGGCGTGGGACATTCAGTGCTGAAACTGGGACAGTCCTGGCAAACCAAGGCGAGTGGGTCGCCTCCGAGTAAGCAGGGGGAAGAGGGGTGTTAGGTCGGGCTGGAGAGCTGAGCGGGGGCTGTGGGTCGGAATGTCTGCTGGTTACTGCTAGCAGATCCTGCCATCTGCTCTGACTCCTTGGGACCTCAGCATAACAAGGGCGTGCTCTTCTAGTTACCTGTTGCTGCGTAACCAACCTTTCCGAGGCTTAGTGGCTTTCAAAAATAACTTACTATTCTCCCTCACAATGCTAGAAGTCCATCTCACTCAGCTGGTGGCTCTCGCTTGGGGTCTCCCATACAGTTGTAGTCAGGTGACAGCTGGGACTAGATGGATTTCCCTCCTCATGTCTAGCATTTCGGTTGGGGTGCTTGGAGCAGCTTGGAGGTAGCTGGGCATTCCTTCTCTGCTCTCTCTCTCTCTCTTTCTCTCTCTCCATCTCTCCATGTCTCCATTTGTATAGCCCCCCACGTACCTCGTTTACACAGCATGGAGGTCTCGAGATAGCCTTCTCACACGGTACTGACTTCCCCCATAGCAGAGGCATTGTAAAAGACCCACAGACATTTGAAAGTTTCATATGACCTGGTTTGGAAACACTTCCATTGCATTCTCTTGGTCCAAGTGAGTCACAGGCCAAGGCCACATTCAGAAGGAAGGGGCACAGACCCCTTTCAATGGGAAGAGTAGCAAAGAATCTGTGACCACCTTTTCATTCTTCCAGAGATGCGACAGGGTCAGGGTGCCTCACAGAATCATGGTGGACTTGACTGTCAAGAGGGTGTGCTTGGCCCCATGGAAACAGGCAAGGGGGCATCGGAAGTGGATATTTTGACCAAGGTTTGTGCAAGTCAAGGCCACGTCCTCCCAGCACAGCATTTCACAGCCCCTTTCAAGGGCATTGCCCTAGCTCTGTGCACATCAACCAAACATCCCACGTGGTGGTATCGGGCAGGAGCCAACCTATGAACGGGACCTCAGCCCAGGTCAAAGATCATTGCCTTGAGTGCCTCGTGCAGTAAATTTAGCTGCTTCTGACAGACTCTCAACACGCTGGGAAGTCCTCGTATCCTCTCATGACGCTCTAACAGTGCCCGAGCAGACAGCTCTCTCAGTAGGTTGGAAGTGAGACTCTTCCTTGGCCCTTTTGTGTTTGTCCTGAATCTATTGATTATCAGCGGTCCGCAAACGTGTAAAGGGCCAGATAGTAAATATGGTAGCCTCTGCAAAGCTGACAGTCTCTGTCATAACTATTCAACTCTGTCATTACAGCCATAGACAATCCATAAAATTTTATTTATAGAAACAGGCTACCTGACCCAATGCCACGGGCCACAGTCTGCCCGCTTCTGGGTGAGATGATTGTCTCCAGGACATACCTTCTCCTTTTGTACGAAGGGAAATTGGAGACAAAAATATCCTGAGAGGAGAGGAATTCCAGCTCTCACTAGATGATTCTGTTTAAAAGATAAAACTGATAGAACCCAATACAGAGAACAAAACTGAAATATCAGCCAAGGACGATTTCACGCAGAAGCTCCCACACCTTAAGCAGGGGGGCAGAGACTAGCTCTCCCAGCTCCTCCTGAGTCGGCGCTTTTAAGTCTCGACAGGCTCTCCCCTGGCTTATGTACACACTCTCCTGTTCTCGTGACAGGAGCTCAATTAGCAGTGCTTTCGAAAATTAAATCAGTGTTTCCCAAAATGCGAAACATACACCTCAGGTAATAAATAAGTCAGAAGACACAAGGTAGTATGAGTAATGAATACTTTTTATTTGAATTACCCATTTATTCATTATAAAAATTATTTTGATATGTATTTTGAAAATATAACTGCCACATGGAGCCTATACCTCACAGTATTAGGATACTGTGCTGCTTACGATAAGATTGAATTGAGATTTTTTTTTTTAAAGTAAGCTGATGTAACTAACATTACTAGCAAAAAGTACTATTAAGGTGTTGAGCCCACAATGCAACATATAGATGATGGATTATAGAATTGGACCCTTGAAACCTATATAATTTTACTAACCAATGTACCCCAATAAATTTAATAATAGAAAAGAAAAGTAATATTAGAGATGGTCAAAAGTATGAAAAAATTTGCGAAGACAGTAAACAAATTATTTTTTCTTGGGAAACACTGGATTTAATACTTTCTCTCTCACCCCGGCTAGTCAAACACTGGACTAACGACTTGGGGAAGACAGGCACCAAGTGACGTTTTGTTTCCTGGTTTGTTGTTTGCTTTTTGGTTTCGTTTTTATCTTTCACCTAGGACAGTGCTTGATACATAAACGACCCTCAATAAGCATGGTGTGAGTGAGTACGTCAATTAAGCTGTCATTCAAATTATTAGGTTAACTCTGAGTTGTGGTGAGTAATCTGACACAAACTCGGGGATACAGTATTTCAGATGGTCCTGAGCACAGTCAGGAGTTTGCGGAGCGGAAAAGATGGGCTTGTTTAAAATCAGTCAATTAGAAGTGGACAGTCTCTTGGGGATGTCTTTGCCAAGAGAAGCCCGGTGGTGCCATAAATCAGGAAGCCTAATTGCAGCAATGTTTTAGGAATTACACGGCAATTAAATAAAATGGCAAAGTTTCTTAGGGACACCTTTGACACCATGGGGGGAAAAGTCAAAACAACCCCAAGAGTCTATGGGAAAAGAATGGCTCTCTTCCAAGGGGCTTGCTGGTTGGAAATGATCAAAGACATCTGTGATTAAAGTCCTCCCCTTTCCAGAGGCTTTATGATCTTGCCGTAGATTTCCCTCGTGTGACATTATAAACCCAAGTGGAAACGTCGCTGAGGTGTTGCGAATGGAGCAAACCATGGAAACAGGACTCGGAGAGGGAGCATGTCGCAAAAAGTTGGGGGTTTTTGAGAAATCAGTTCCCAAAATAGATGGTATGTTTACCCAGTGAAAGGAATTCGGGTCATTTCAACATGGATGTCACCAGCTTTGTCACCAACTTTGAGAGAAATACAACCTGAAGGCTGATACAGACAGTGTGTGCATGCGTGCGTGCGTGCGTGTGCGTGCGTGCGTGTGTGTATGTGTGTCTGTGTGTGTGTCTGTGTTTAGTGAAAGGTTTATCTAAAACTATGATAAAGTCTTCGAAACCAGTGTGTCCCAGAAATGCAGGCTCCTACTACTATTTGCAGTAGAGGTGGTTTTAGGTAACATGGGGGAAAAGACTTCCTTTAGCAATTATGTCCTATTTTGTATAACTAAACAAAAATACACCAAACGTATTCATGATATTAAGAATTGTCTCTTCGCATGAAGTTTTTTAAAAGTATGTTAATTTTTCCATAAAGACTATAAAGGAAATAATTGAACACTGCGGGCGTAGCTCTGAGACTCGGCAAACTTCATGAAGGTTGCTCCCCCCGTGACCGAGGGCCGTGAAGCTCTGTCCCAGAGCAGCGCTGCCATGGTTTCTTACCTTCGAGGCAAAAGAGGAGTCCGCGTTGGTCGTCTGAAAGCAGCGGTAGGGGTAGAGGGTGAGATGCAGAATTCACCTGCCAAGCTGAGATTATCCAGGTCAGTTATGCAGTTGGTCGGTTTGATGATGAGATTCTTGAAAAACAACTTTTATCGCCCACACTTAACTAGACGAGCATATTTCAGAGGGATTATTTATGCGATGGTTCAAGAGAGTGGCAGTTGTGTACATCTCTATTGTCAATAATAATAGCTGCTAGTATTGTTATTATATTTTTAGTTTTGCTAGGAAATCCTCTCTATCCCAAAGAACTAGGAAACATTTCTAGTCAAAGAGATACTCTCATGATGGCAATGCAGATTGTATTTCCAGCTTGTCACATAAAGAATCTCGTGGTAGTGGTTCTAATCCAGGGTCAGCATTACTAGCTCTGTGATTTTCGTGTGTGTATCCACTAAGCCTGGATTGTAGCATCTGTAAAATGGGGAGAATGATCCCCACCTCCGACTGACGATTAGATCAAAGGATGCAGATCGTGTGTACAAAGACCAAGCAGGAAGCGGGTCCACAGCGCATGCTATTATAATTCCTCTGCCTCCCTCTTCAGAGAGAATGAGCACAGAGTGGACCCTCAATTATCCGAAAGAAAACCTTTAAGGAGCCCAGTCCCATGCAAAATCGTCTCCCCCAATCTGTTTCCTAGCTTAGAACCATCATTTTCTAGACCTCTTTGCTTTCTCTTTATTGTCACTACTCACTCTAGCAGTTAGCTTCCATCCGGGGGCCCAGTCTCCCAAAGGAACTGTGCTTCTGTACCACAGAAGTTACCTATGGTGGCCAGCTCTGTCTTCTCAGCCAAATTCTCTACCCTTCCTGGAGACAAGAGAAATGCTGGCTGTGTCCAAATGCTGGTGATGGGAGTAGGGGTGGGAGTATCGACCTTCAGAACCCTTCCTCCAAGACCCACCCCAGCGTCTTTCTCTCCTGTTTCCTGGGACTGATTTCCCTCCCCACATCCTGATGTTGTTTACAACCTCTGATGTTGGGGTGGGGGCCTCAGACGGCATTGTATTGAATCTACTGGTTAAGCCAGGCCCTTGGTACCTTGGGTTTCCCCATGATTGTCCCACAGCCAAGTGGGGAACAATCATAGCGGTTAAAAGAACTGGAGGAGGTGGGGGAAGTCAGTGAATGACACAATGTGATCCCACCACGTAAGCCAACACAGCACAGGGTGCTAAGGCTTGGGCAAGCGCAAGGGGCTGAGGGAGCACTGAACAGCAGTAAGGGGAGGTCAGATGAGACAAGACATGGAAGGTTCCAGATAATGATACTCACATTACTCTTCTTGCATCCCAGTAACCTTTCCCAGGCACTCTGGGGCTCCCTTGAGCCCACAATTTCCTGTCTGGATTATATCATTTGGCCTTGCAAATAGTGGGGCCATACGAGTATAGTAGCACACAATCACTAGCAATTACATATGTGACCCCGAAACCCAAAACTCTCGGGACCAGAGGGACAGCCTGACACGAGGAAAAGGATGAAGCTCTATAGTTTGGGTTCAAGAGCAGGACTTGTCCATCTCCTGGTTCTACAACCATGGGCAAGTCACTGCCCCTCTCCTTGCCTGTAAAACAGGATACTAATCCCCACTTTGATCTATAATTTCATATCAATGAGAATTAGACTATTATTTTATTGGATAATAAAATTAGAAAATTGTTATCTATGAAAACGCTTTGTATACCGGAAAGACTACACAGATATCAGGCAGCATTTTATTTGTAAGCTGCAATTAGCCCACATGCAGCCCTAAGTCCTGGGATGGGCCCTAGAAGTTCTGTGTGAGTGGATTCAATCTATAACTTTTATAACTATTGGTTACTTACCAAAAACAAAACAAAACAAAACAAAAAACACATCTCAGTTCCTCCTAAGTGCCTCATTTATTTAAGCTTGCTTGTTGTGTTGATTCTGGGGGCTAACCATGACAAATGGTTCGCCATTCCCTTCATACAATCTCAGGCAGTAACTGAAAAGCAGAGGCTTCCCGAAGAAGCCGCTCCGACATTCTATCATTCGCAGTTTCCAGACCTCTCCTCAGGGGGACGGGAGGAGGGGGCTGTACCCCGGCCTCCGCATTTCACCCCTTTGCTATTTTGGAAACCTGAGCCGGTCAGAATGGTGCCCCAGGGAAGGCCCCCTGTGACCTTGACCGAGGGGAGGTGTGAGAGCCCACCCGATTCCCCCAGGGGCTGTGAGATGGAGGGATTTCTTCCAGAAACGGGAAGTTCATGTGGGGAGCGCACGTTTGGGAGCTGCGAGCCAGCTCTTGCTTACGGACAAATAGCGGGAAGGGACGGGAGGGGCAGGAACGGAGGACACTCATTGCTGCAGGCGGCGGTGTGACTGGGCCCGGACACGCTGGGGAGAGGGCGGGCAGCACAGCGGTCCCCAGGTGGCCCCGCACTTACAGCCACATGCGGACGCGCGCGTGAGTCAAATGAAGATTCAACTCTAGCGTCTTTAACACTTTTCATTTGGGGTGGGTGGAGAGCATCCAACATCCCATACCCTCTTTCTTTACGGCCTCCCTTTGGTGACAGCCCCACATCTGTGACGTGGGGGCTCGACTCGTGCCGTCTACAGTCCCAACGTCCAGTCCCAACCTTTCCACTTCCCAGCTGTGTGTCCTTCAGCAAGGGGCTTGACCTCTCTGGACCTGTGTTCAATGTCATAAAGTGATTGTGATGTCTGGTGTCAGTGAAAACAGTCCCCTGAGCAGAAACATCGATAAGGCGTGACGGGCCACGTGCTGCCTCCACTACCAGCCATCTCAAAGCATTTGTTTTTTCATAAACGGAGGATACATCTAGAACTGCAACTAAATGATGTTGTATTTTCTCATATTAAAAAATACAGGATTCGATCCAGATGTAGGTCTATGTGAAAAGTATTCCATGTGTAATAGAATAATGTGGAAGCAGGAAGCAGGCAGGAGAGAACCTTTCTGCAAAGGGGTTTTCTGTCACTTTGGGACGTCATCTTACTTACTTGCCTCGCGGTATTTCAGCTTCTCAAAAATAAGAAAGAAAGGAAAATTCAGAGGTTCATCCCATGCCTGCACAGACACCAGCTGAGAGGATATTTTCCCCAAAGAGAGAGGCTCATCACATCTGATAATGATGTATTCCTAAGGACCGTCCCCATTCTCCTGGGTGTAGAAGGGCAGATCTGCCATAAAACAGAGAAGGACAAGCCCTTCTCCATCTGAGGGGCATGGCCCACCTGTCCCACAGTTCCTCTTCATGTTTTCCTTACCCCCCCGCCCCATCACCCCAGAGGTGTCTTTAAGGTCGCCGTAGACTTTGAGCTTTAATCCGGGGTCCCCAAGCAGAGTGCTCCTCCGCTAGGCAGCAACTGCTCCACAGGGACTGTCCCTGACTCATTCCGTGAATCGCATGTCCCTCCTGCTGGGGCACAGGGCTGGGTGCTAAGACGAACTCAGATGGACCAAGCTCAGGCCCTGCAGGTAAGGCCGGAAGGAGCAGGCTGCTTTTGAGACTCTGAAAGTGCAAGCTGTGGAGGCTGGAATCTGGGGAGCAAAGCAAGGGAGTGGCCCAGCTCACCCCGGACCGTCGTGACGCCCGTCCCCGCTCCACAGCCAGGTCTTCCACTCAGAGGCTCAGCCTGTCCTCACCTTTCGGAGGGTATGTCAGTCCCCACCAGCCCCTGCGTGAGCCTGCCCTTTGGCCACTGGAAGAGGCCAGACCCACAGTCACCGCACACAGTGTCTTCTGCGTGTGGCCAGAGAATTTCAGGCACCGTGACAGGGCCCTGTATTTACATAGCAAACCTCGCTCCAGTATTTTTAGGCCTGCTGTTTAGAAACACACAGAGGGGGGGAAGAAAAAGAATAAATATGGAAATCAAATGTAAAAACTTCTGGCTCTTGCAACCAGCTTCCTGGGGGAATTTTCCTCTGTGTTCTTTCCACTCAGCGGAATGACTGCTAGTCATTAAGGAAATCTGTGAGGAGCTCACGGTACAGGGATTGTACACCCAGGCTCCCATCCTCATTTGCATACCCCATTTTTTGATTGGCAGCTGTACATGAAATGCCATATCAGTTGAAAGTATGTTGTGAGCTGGCACTAATGATCCCGTGGCTCCAGGGAAACCTGCCATATTGTAATTTGGCTATCAGGCATGAAAGAAATAATTCTAAGTGCCAGGAATGCAAGGCTGAATAAGTGTTTCACCGCTGCAGATTGCCAAGGGTGACACTTCTGATTTAGAATAAACGAATGCCCCATTGCCTTTGGGGTACCGGGAGTTTGCATTGTATCTGAGCTGTGTGTATAAAACATTAGTCTAAGAAAATGGCTTCGGTGTAAGACGGGAAACAGAGGCCCGCTCCCACAAGGCAGCGGAATGTTTACGACTAATCACTGGATGAAAGGATTGCGCTGCCTTCCGGAATGACAGGCGCACAGGATTTGCTTTTCCTGAGATGGAGAAGAATGGCGTGCTAACTCGGCCTCGCCTTGGTTTTTTTTTTTTTGTTTTTTGTTTTTTTTTTTTTTTAATGAAATGCTCTTTTGTAAAGAAAACCACATCTGTTTCCCTTTATATATGAAAGGGCTATAAGTTCTCTTTTTTTCCCTGCGTCTGTGCGAATCAGCCGCCGATGCACCTTGGAATGCAGGAACCCTTTCTGATGTCACCCGGATTTCAGAGGTCTGGAGGGACGGCTGTCACTTCCTGCTCAGTGGCGTCTGGCTTCGCGCAGGGGCCCGTCCTGGAGAGCGGCTTCAGAAGCGGGGAGCGCGATTTCATGAAGGCGCCCCTGCACGTTCCGGGCAGATCGAGCCCCGCGGGGTCTCCGTTTCCGTGGGGAACGCCCCACGCCCCACGCCGCTGCGTGGGAAAGGCTGGCGGCCACTGTCCACAGAGCAGGGCCTTCCCGCACACACCAGGAGGCTTGCTTGTGCCTGCGGTCCCACGTCCCCGTGCGGGTCCTGGCTTCTGGGGGTGGGGACGACCTGGTTTCTCTTGAGTCCCCAGGGGTGGCTTCTACCTGTGGACAACCCTCCTCAGACATCGTAAAAGCACACATTCAGGGACTGTCGGGACGGAACAGGCCCTGGGCGTGGGCGCTGGCGGGCAGAAACCAGCGAGGGGGTAAACCGAGTCAGGCTTGGGCGAGTGGCCGGGCCTCTTTTGCTCTCAGTTCTCCACTTGGAGAGAAGCCAACCTGGCTCTTGGGCTCCCCTCCTGCTGGAAGCATCATGGTAGCTGCTTGCCCGCGTGTTGGGGGGCATTTGGCGAGAGCCACCGTGAAGGCACAATCAGATCTACCCGCCTCTACCGACCCGACCCAGAAAACCACCTGCACGCACTCCCTGGAGCAGTCCCCACCGTCACCCACTTGCCCCGTTTCCAAAGCACTTTAAAGACTCAAGAGCACAACAGAAACGTGTCACAAGTTATGTCATAGGCTTGTAATACCACACACACACACGCGCGCACACACACACACACATTCCGTAGCTGTAAAGGGAAGGATTTTAAAACCAAAAGTAGGCCATGCTGCAGGGTTCATTCAAACTCATTTTTTTTTAAATGCCTTCACTTTGGCATACAAATTATTGGGCATTTGTCCTGTGAGAGAATTCCGGGGTACAAAAACAAATGAGGCAGGGTCCCCCGTCCTCGAGTAACCCATAGTCGAAAGGGAACACACACACACACACACGTGCGTGCACACACACGCGCACGTGCACACACGCACACACACGTAGACGCACATGCACACACATGCACACACGCACACACGCGCGCGCACACACACACAGACACACACGCACATGCGCGCGCACACGCACACACACGTAGACGCACACGCACACACATGCACACACACGCACACACACACACGCAGACGCACACGCACACACACACGCACACGTGCGCACACACGCACGCACACACACACACGCACACGTGCGCGCACACACACACAGCCCTGCGGTGATGACAGAGCCACGTAGGGGCTTGTGAAACAGCCCAACAGTCAAGAGCCTAAGAGTTGTGGTCACAAGAGAAAAAAGCCAGGTTGGAAATACAAGAGGAGAGTGGCCAAGCTTTTCTCTGTCACTTTCGAAGAACGGCATGGATGTAGACGTAAACTCAGAACGTCTCCCTGTGCACCTACTGTGTGCTAGGCACAACACTGAGACGCTTTCCTCTATGTTATCTAGTTTAAGCCTTCCAGGGGCAAACCATGTGTTGATATTAAGATTACCGATCTTCAATATTAAAACAAAGTAAAGTATACCGCGTAGGCAAAGGGGAACATGCTAGAATGCTTCACCTTGTTCTCAGTTGTCACCAAAGGTTTCCTTAGGCTGTGGAGGCTTGAAGGCCCAGACCTCTGCATAGAGAGTTCCCTCGCGTTCCTTTCTTTAGGGTAACTTAATAGTCATACATAATCCTTGCTAACAGATGTCACCCCAGTAAGTCTAACAATAAAAATAAATTTTAAAAAAATAGTTCTTAAACACTAACAGACATAAAAATGACTAGAGTTGAGTCTATAAACCGTTCATACTGTACTTAAGGGGAGATTTGGGGGATTGTCCAGGGGTGGTTTGGTTCTGTGCAGTTTTTGCTTTAAGCCCTGACTTTGAGCCTGACTCCCATGATTGGGTCCCTGCTGCCTGTCAAAAGGGCCCCGAGGAAATGCTGTGGAAGACTTCACTGAGGAGGTGACTTTCCCTGACGGATAACGTAAGGGAGAGAATTCCAGGCGGAGTGGCTAGGAGGTGATGAGAGCGCGCTCGCTTTGGGTTGAGAGGCTAGAGGTAACGTGGCAACAGAGATGAAGCTAGAAAAGTAGGCAGACAGCCACGCTCTGCTGGTCAGACACTACTGGGGTGGCTACCTGCTTGTTTCAAGCTCTCTAGGCTGTGGTTTTCAACTAGGGGTGAGGTGACCCCCGGGGACATTTGGCAATGTCTAGAGATGTTTGTTGGTCACAATTGAGAGACAGGTGCTATTGGCATCAATGTGTAGAGACCAGAGATGCTATTAAGTATCCTACAATGCACAGGACAGGCTCCCATGACAAGGCACCATCTGGCCCCCAAAGTCATCATGCTGAGGTAAAAATCCTGCTCTAGATCATCGGCTGCTAGATCGTTGCTGCTTGTTTTCATGTTGCTCTTGGAGGTAAATGAAAGCTGTTTGAAACAATGTGTCTTGAAATAAGGATGTCTCAGGACAAATATTTATTTGGAATTTCTGTTTCCTTTTGAGCTGGTGGGGGGCGGGGGTAGGCAGAGGAGAGGGTGACTTGAGAGAGAAATATTAACCTTGCAAATGCGCACATTTTCAATTCACATCCTAGTGACAGGCTACAACTTGTAATCAGTATAAAATGATTTTCCGGGAGAGTAAATGCTTATTTTCCCTGTCTTGATGTTGGCACTGGATTACTTGGTATTAATCCCAGGGTGACACAGTCACATTTGGAAGCCGTGAGATTTATTTGGATGTCTCGTGGGGCCAGGGGCAGCCTTCATTTTACATCCTTGATCTTGGAGAATTTCAATAATACTTGCAGAGCTGCTTTGCTCTACACACCAGTGGTGTGAAAAGGAAGCTATCCACCCAGGACAAATCCCAAGCGCCATGCAGTCAGGAGAAAGGAGGATGGGAGTGTCACCAAAAGCACTGTTCACCCCGTGCTTAGCAGCAACAACGATGAGTCCAGCGAAAACGATGAGTCCAGCAAACGACAGGCACTTAGGACACATCAGCGGCGAGCATTTGCCCGGCACGAGAGATCCGAGGGCTCCGTTATGCGTTGTAACACCCTCTTCCCCCATATGGGCCCACACTGGGAGGTTATGCTTGGTGTAACTTTCTGTCCAAGTTTGCTATGATCACCTCTTGTCCATGGCTGTCATTTCGGGCCGAGGCCAGCAGACATTCTCCATAAAAGGCCAAATGGTACATTTTACAGTTTGGTAGCCATATCGTTTGACATAGTGTGAAAGCAGCCATAGACAAGATATAAACAATTGAGCATGTTCGTGTCCAGTTGGTGTGCTGTCTTCCAATAAAACTTTATGTGCAAAAACAAACCGCAAGGCCAGATTTGTCCTGGAGCCTGAAATTCACCAGCCCGGCCGTGACCGAGAGTAGTTAGCACCACATTTTAAAGCCATTGCCTTCTGAATATTCGAGCAACACAATTAAGAATCATGAAATTATTCTTGTGTTTTGTTTGACTCAGTGATTTCACATCTCAGAAAATAGTCCTAAGAAAATCTCTGGATTTTCACATACAAGTTTTTGTGCAAAGACGTTCACTGGGGCAGTGCTTATCATAATGAAAATTTGGAAGCAATTTTGTTGGTCAACAATCCTAGGACATCAGAGAAATCTTGTTTCATCATGGACCAATGGAACATTGAACAGTCTTTGAAAGCGATCGTTCTGAAGAGTTTTAATGATGTATAATATGTGATGTTAAGCCTAGAAAAAGTAAAATAGAAATTGTGCATACAGTTTGGTCCCAATTAAGTTAAATCTGCATATTCATAGAAAAAGACTGAAAGGAAATATACCAAATTGTTAAGTATGGTTATCTCTAAATAGTAATGTTATGGGGTGATTTTTTTAAAAATAATCTCAGCACGGGGTTAGTAGAAGAAGGCAAGCGTTGGCTTCCGACAGGCTCGGCTTTGCCAGTCACTGGCTGGGCAGGTGACTTTTGCAAGGTTCCTTATGCACGCTGAGCCTCGATTTACTTCTTTGTAAAACGCATACAGCATCTGACTTGCCAGATTGTTGTGAGCATTATACAAATCTATACAAGGGATAAAATTGCAGAGCGCTGCACACACGCGCGCGCGCAAAAATTGTCACAACTAAGATCTGTAGCCTAGTTAACAGTATGGTACCAGTGTCCATGCCCTTGCTTGGATACTGTACTAAAGTTACAGCCGATCGGTGTCACCACTAGGGGCAACTGGGCAAAGGCAGCATGGGACTCTATTTTTACAACTTACTCTGAAGTCTGTAATTATTTGAAATGGAAAAGTTTTAAAAATACATTCAATTTTTGGAAAGTTCCAACTGCTTCCTTAATTCGCATCTCATCCATTCAAGCGAAATAGAGGAAGGGTCGTGTGTTCTCGTCTATAAAAGGTAAAAATGAGTTGCTGGGTGCCCGTGCCTCTCCAGGTCAGTCAGA
Organism: Lyroderma lyra; assembly: GCA_004026885.1. Lineage (NCBI taxonomy): Eukaryota > Metazoa > Chordata > Mammalia > Chiroptera > Megadermatidae > Lyroderma > Lyroderma lyra. The sequence goes on along the minus strand of PVJL010000336.1, from coordinate 278,966 downwards.
AAAGCAGCGGCAGGAAAGAAAGAAAATCGAGTCACTGTGCATTCAGGAGTCTTCTTAGCTGCTGGCCCTCCATCACAAGTCACCCTCTGTCGTATGGGGTCAGTGTTCCCTCAACAAGGAACGTGGCCTCGGAGGTCTAAGGGGAAGCCTCCTGTCCCATCCGTTAGGTGGGTGTGTGTAGAAGGAATTCTCTGGGTGAGGGTCCCATGAACGGGTATTCCTAGTCGATACTTGGAACAGGGAGAGGCAAGGAGCCAGCAACACTCTCACAGAAAACGACAGTCGCTCAAGGGTTTTCACGTTTGTGTTAGCTTTTTATTTTTACGTGTCCTATTAAAACTGAAAGTGAGTTCCATACACATTAAGGAAGCTGGCTTGGAGTCGGTGCAGTTACAGCTCTCCTCGCCAGCAGCTCCGTTAGTTGATGCAACATCTATTTCCTGAATGTCTACCCTGTGCAGGCACTGATCTAAATGCTGGTGAACTAGACGGACCCACCTCTGCTCTGGAGGGATGTGGTTTAGGTCAAAAAGCAATCAATTGTCGCCTCAGCCATCCCACTTGCCTGCCATGTGCTTCCAGGAGCTACCTGGTCCTTAATCCCCTCCTCTGTGAAATAGGTTTTTGGGCCTTGTAGCGTGCGACCTAACACATGGGCTCCCTGACTTCTCCTCTTGTATCCATGGCAGACGTCGCCCATCGATTACAGCATTCTTTCCCACTGAGCTTCAAAATGACCCAGACTGGGAATCCTTCAGAACAAATTGGCACTACTGGCTCTTTGGGTGGATCACTCTTCATTGTGGAAGGCTGTCCTGTGCGTTGCAGGATGTTTAGAAGCACCCTGGCCTCTGCCATTGAGATGCCAGTAGCACACCCTGGCCCCATCTCTGTTGTGACAATGAGAAATGTCTCCAGGCATTGCCAAAATGTCCCCTGATAGGCATTTCAACGGAAATAACTGCTCTAGGGAGTCCCCGGGTGGTGCAGTGGCTAAGGCTTCGGTGCAGTCCACGCTGCGGCCTGGGTTCGATTCCCAGCCAGGGAACTACCCACATAACAAATAAAAATAAAAATAATTGCTCTAAATGGATGCTTCCAACAATTAGAGTTTATAGTTAACAAAAATTATTTGCCATCTGAGAACCAACTAATTTCTTCAGCTCTTCTGATCCTCATATCCTAGAATCCATCAGTTTAGGACAAATGAACCATATTGCTCTCATTCTTTTAAAGATTTGGGGAGACATAATTTTTTAATAAGGAAACTGAGGCACAAAGCGGTTCAAGGACTTGCCCAGGTTGCATAGTTACCCGGGACAGGCCTGAAATACAAACTCAGAGCTTCTGAGCTCATGTACCCCATCCATTGTGTATTCTTGATCTGTCACACATGACTGGCCTGAAAATGCCAATCAGACAGATGATCCCCAAGGCGTTCAGGAGCTTGGACTCATCAGGAAGCATTTGCCTCCAAGACACGGACAAATCAGCATTTTTTCACCCAAGAAACCAATCAGAAGCAAGGCCTCATGAGTATAAAATGAATAAAAATGAGACCCAAACCCCGCATTCAGGAAGCGTCCTAGAGTATGTGGGCACTGAGGAAGTGGAGAGGTACATACGTAAACTCGAGCACGAACATCAGCTCACCGAGGTCAGGCCAGTTTGGGCATGGGTGTTGTGCTTAGGACAAATGCCCATCCATCGTAGAAAGACATCTGTAGAACGACTTAAATCTCTACTGCAGCCTCTCCCAAACACCACGGAGAATGAAGTCACCCATGTATTAAAAATTGCTTTTCAATTCTTTCTTACCCTTTCACTTTTCCCCAATTCGTTAGAAAACAGCTGTCCCTAATAACGCACCAAAAACGTGCTCCAGAGTCCCCTCCAAACCCAGTCTCCCCACCTCTATTCCCCTGACACATACACCTGCTTGTTGCCTCCCTCCATGTCACTTCTCTGCTCTTTCATTGCACATAAATCGAGACAGCACTGCCTCCTTTTAACATTCCCCTCACCCATTTCGCTGATTTAAACAACGAGGTCTAAGGGCCGTGCTGAAAGAGCAGTTCTCTTTAGCACATAGGGCAGGTAGACAAGCTTCAACTACCACTGCGGGGAGGGAGACTTCTGTCATCTCAGATACAAGGTGACATGAGATAAAGACTATGGACAGATAACATTCAAGCAGATGAATGAAATTGTATCTGCAAAAGCACTTCGAAAAGTATAAAGCATAATATAAACATGCTATATTGGAGAAGCAATTTCTGGAATAAGAAAAAAATGTGACTTTTAGGTGAATTTTGACGCACTGATAGAGTCTGGACTTGGGGAATTAGAGGCGATGAGTGAGCAAAGGAGGAGCACGTCCAGGTGGCAGCACCAGCAGAAGCAAGGATTCAGGGCAGGAAAGGGTTGGATCGGTCTCTAAGCTCGGGCTCCCTTCGCTTATTTCCTGTCTGGGGCATGGTGTGACACGTTTCCAAATGGAAAAATCATTCCCAGTTGAGCTAGCCAAATATCTTGAATAAATAATGTAGAAATTATTGAGACATTTTCCCGAGGATCCCAGCATTTCCTGTCTTGACAATGGGGCTGGATTTGACATCAGCTAATTCGAAAGGTTAAAAATAAAAGCTGCGGCCAAATCAAACTTCCCTTCCAACTGTTTTCGATGATCGGAGATGGGGCTCTGAGACAACACTTGTAACCGACTTCTTCCAACCATCTTCACATCATTCATTAAGTCATAAGTGTGGCCAAATGGACGTGCTATTGGCTAATCCAGTCCCATGTTGTGGGAATAAGAGGGAGCAAGGAAATAAATTATGCTTTTATAGGTCAACTATGAGATGTTAAAGGAAGAGGGAGGGGGCTTTAAGAAAAAGGAATGTTCCAATAACATGCTACATGACTTGGGGTGAATCAGAGAGACACAAGCTGAAAGGTATTAAGAGGGAAATAATACAAAACTATTAGCCCACGTGTGCACACTGCTTCCCACGTGCCAGCTACTATCTACTTTGTTCTGCCGAGTTCATTCCCGACAATGACCCTAACAGAGGCAGCTAGGTATCCCCGTTGTACCAAAGAGGAAACGGAAGTGGAGGAAGCTAAGTAATTTGTCCAAGGTCACGCAACTAGTAGCTGGAGGAGTCAGCCTATGTCTTATTATTACCAAGGAGCCTCCGAGGACAGTGATCAAGGGAGAATCCTGAGAAAACCATGTCCCCAAGGCCTCGAAATGACAGAAGGTGCCACCACCTCTTCGTGTCCAGGAAGATAGGTTGCGTAAGACGAAGTGGAGGCTGAACCAGGGTGTGAACAAAGGTCTCTTGCTCCCAGGACCCACTCCAGCTCCTCGGTATCAGTGACCTCATCAGTATGATGGGAACCAACATGTCTCCTTCCCAAATGATCGGTGCTCTGGTCTAGGGCAGCTCTTCAGAAAGTGACACCATGGTAACAAGTCTTTAATCATTGGGAGAATCTGAAGTCAGACAAATTGATGTGAGTCGGTGCTACCCATTACTATGTTTTATCTGTGGGCAATTTAGATCCCTCTCTAATTATCAGTTGTTTCACCTGTAGAATGAGAATAATAACCATGCGTGCCTCATGGGATTCTGGTGAAGATTACATAATATTATGCATGGAAAGGTAATATCCTTTGCATTATCTTTTGCATATAGTAAATGCTCAATAAATATTAAATAATGATAACGATAAAGAAACCATACCTGCAACACATGTTATGCTGTGCTTAATTACAACAAGATTGCAAAACCGATTTAGAGGAACCAGAGCATTATAGCTTGAGTAAGAAATAAAATAAACATGCAAACGATGGAACGTTAACCTGTGACGTGACCACTCCCAAAGTTTAGCGTGTGACGGGCAGTGGCTAACGGAGCTCTGCCCATTATTCATGACAGAGCAGTAAGGGATCATGCATAATGCAGCAGAGCCCCTGCTCACAGCAGATTCACGCACGATAATTTAAACTTGTTTGTATGGAAATAAAGGACGACTCTTTGAAGTCAGCCTTAATGAGATGCTGCTTGATCTGCCATGAGTCCTGGGAGAAAGGGTTCAGCGTTTCCTCCGGCATCCGGCTCTTGTTGGGGGCGTGTAGGAAAGGAAGGGCTGACTTCAATTATGGATGGCCCTTCCCGTCGCTGCGATAGCAGGTGTGGAGTGGGGGCGCTCGTCCGGGGGGCGCGGGGGGAGAAGGGGAGAGGCGGCCACAGTTTTCTTCCAAGGTGGCTCTGCATCTGAAACTACCGGAGGCCTCAGTTGGGGGACTGGAACCTCAGAAGGCATTCGTCATGGACAGACCCTCCAAGATCCAAGTCAGCCGGCGGGCCCTGACGGGGGATGCGGGCGCGTGAGGTTAGCCCTGTGCCTTGTCACACGCAAGGGCTTTCGCTCCATCCCACATTCGTGCCAGAGGAGACCTGGCACACGGTTGACATGGCCCAGTGACTGCTGACCTGGCGGCTGGCAAAGTCTGAAGCGGTCTGGTGTCCGGTCAGGCTGGCCCAGCTGCCAGAAGGTCGCAGGAGTTGAGTGCATCGAAAGGGCGAATCGTGCACGGGCGTGTCACACAGAACAGACTCCGATTCCTGCGCTCCTGCCCACGGCTCTGGTCTTCACCTCCAGGGCTGCAGCATGCCGACTCCGACGCTAACATCCACGTGAGCTGAGGGGCCAGCTCTCTGGGGCTCCCTCTCCTTACATTTAGATTAGTACCAAATGTCACACTGGAACCCATTGTCCTGTTAAGTAATTTGAATTAAACAGGGATAAATGTCCAACCAAGACATGAGGAACAGAGCGGAACTCTGAGACTCTCCTGTGCATGTCACACTGCCCCCCTGTGACACAGATGCCCGCCTGTGTGTGTATCAAGCTTGTCCAGCCCGTGGCCCATGGACCACATGCAGCCCAGGACACATCATAAACTCTCTTAAAACACGATGAGATGTTTTTGCGACCCTTTTTTTTTTTTTTTTTAGCTCATCAGCTGTCATTAGTGTATTTCATGTGTGGCCCAAGACAATTCGTCTTCTTCCAGTGTGGCCCAGGGAAGCCCAAGGGTGGGGCACCCCTGAAATGTGGTCAGAATATCACGTAAAAGGGCTATTGGTGTGGCCACTCCCAGAAACGTTCCCACCTCAGAGCTGCAGCATTGGATGACGCGTCGGTATTTGTCATGTCAAGCACTGAGTCACCACGCTAGCCTCGCATTCAGGCGTGAGTCCCCAATATTTCCGGCTGGACTTCTGCGGCTCGGAGTTTCCGTGTGGCACTCTGTAAGAGTAACCTCTGCCCAGAGTGACTGCTCCCTTCCTCTGAATAGATGCATTCCTACACGTTTGATTACTAATGACAACCACGAGCCAAAAAGATTATAATTACATAAAATAAACAGGGCATGGGATGAGTCTTTGAGGAAAAGGCGGTCTTTTAAGACTCAGATTCTTTATGCATTTCCTCTCACCATTGTGCTAAGAGGCTGAAAGAACTGGATTTTCAGAACGTTAACCTGGTCTTTGAGCTCAACTGAAAACACAGGCCTGCATTTCTCCGGGCTCCGACTTGGTGTCTGCTCAATGGCAGGTTCAAGCTAACCAGCCCAGCATCTTAGGGGTGACGGCCTCCTTTTCTTCCTTTTTTTGAGGAGCAGGATTGGAATTTCAATGTGTAGAACAGAAACAGGGGAAAGTACATTGCAGAATAGAACGTAACATGCTTTTATGGAATTTTCATTATAAGGCTGCCTGTAATCGAGTTGACCTCACAGTCACCTAAGATTTCCCCGGCTCCAAGTTCAGATTTCATGCCAATTAACATGTTAATGGCATATATCATTTAAAGAGCCCATCATAACTTTTATCACATCATGTTACATCTATTTCCTCGTAATTAAATCAGAATTACAGGGTGTAATTACATTTCTTTTCCTGAATAGCCATTCCTTTTCAGACATTTAAATTCAAGTGCAAGTACTAAAAGACACTTAAAAGTAACAACCTAATAAAAATATTATCAGTTAATGAAAGCGTTGCATTTCCCCTACCATTCAATATCTTTTTGACAAATTCCTTCCTCCCCATGTATTTTGGATGACACTTAATGATTGGTCAGACCCAGTCAAATGCTTCATAAGTTCTTTAAATCCTCCGGGCCCTAGTCTCTATTAACAAGCAATGTTCTCACACATAAATATATATAATTACATGCAATTATTAGCGGAAAAGGATCAGATAAGGTTTATTAAGGAAATAACCTATAATTACCCAAATTTAAGACTTCCCTTTCCATGTTAATTCAGCCGAGGGGTAGAGGCTACAATCATTCCACCTGCACAACAGGTATCGACTTTGATCTCATTTTGGGAAGTTGGTAGCTCAGGGCAGGACCAAAAAAGGGATACAGCTTTGTTTAAAAGACTTAACTACAATAGTTTCACAAAGACTATGGACCCAGAGGTGGTCATCTGGCCACTTACGGTCTTCCAAACTCTCCCAAACATCAACATAAATTTGCATCATACTTAAATTTTGAACATCACTGTAAGTTCAAGTAATATCTAAGAGCATGCACATAATTTACAGGCTTGTGATCTTCTAGAACAAGTTTGTCCACTTGTGACCCGTGGGCTTCATGCAGCGCAAGATGGCTTTGTGGCCCAATACAAATGCATAAACGTTCTTAAAACATTATGAGATCTTTTTTTAACTTTTTTTTAGCTTATCAGCTATCGTTAGTGTTAGTGTATTTCAAGTGTGGCCCAGGACAATTCTTCTTCCACTGTGGCCCAGGGAAGCCATAGGTTGGACGCCCCTGTTCTAGAATGATCTGTAAGTATTACGTGGGCGGGATTACCAGGGATTGGCATACATCACTTGAGGAACTAGGCATTGAAAGATGGATGGAAAAGCAACTCCTCTTTGTCGGGAAGTTCTACATACATAGATCTATTCAATCATTTATTCAACAAATACTTGTTGAGTATCTATAGTGTCCTAGGTACTATTCTAGTCATTGGTGATGAGTAAGACGTTCAAGGTTGCAGCTGCCAAGGTGCCAACTTCCTGGGGAAGAAGTAACCATAAACTCGTAAACAACAGAATGCAAGAAGGAACTACAGCTAGTGATGAGAAGCAAAAGGAAAAGACAGCAGAACAAGATGATGTGCTAGAAAGTGATGTGTGTGGGCAAAATGTTCTAGACAGGATGGTCAGTGAAGGCATCTCTGATGTGCGTGATCTTTAAGCTGGGTCCCGAGGGAGGCGAAGGAGGCGGCCAAGGGAGGCTCCGGGGGGACAGAAGCACCAGATGTCAAGGTCCTAACGGGAAGTGCGTGTGATGTTTTAGAAGAACAGAGAGGAGGTGGGTGGGGCTGGAACAGAGTGAGGAGGATACAGAGGTAGCTGTATAAAGATGGGACCACTTAGGGAACCCTGTAGGCCATGAAAAGTATAGATTTTGTTCTAAGAGTGACAGGAAGTAACGAGAGGGCCTTAAGCCAGGAACTGCCATTATCTGAATTCCATTTTGAAGAGAAGGATCCATGGTGTAGGGCCTGGATTTGGAGGGGACAGGCGGAGAAGCAGGCAGACATGGAGGATGCGGTCTTTGCCCTCTGGGGAGCCATGGCATTGGCTTGAATTAAAGAAGTGCCAGTCCAAAGGCCACAGTCTGGCAGATGGACAAGCAGAGGCTACCCTGTGGACTCGTGCCAGTTTGTGGGAACCCCTGCCTCCTGCTGACCATTTGCTGCACAAATATATTCCACATGCCAGGACTTGTTCTAAGCCCTGGGGATGCAGGGGTTAACAAAACGGGCAACATCCCTGCTCTCACGAACCTTAAAAAAACGTCCAACACAAAACCAAATAATTATTTAATATTATGTCAGGTGAAGACTGGTGTCTTAAAGAAAACTAACACATGCTATGGGGATTGGGAAGGATGACAAATGAGGGAGAAGTGGCTACTTTAGATTACGTGCCCAGGGAACACTGCCTGGAGGGGGCGACACCTCCTCAGACCGGAACGAGGTGACGTCAAGATGTGGCCCAAATGTCAGCTGTTCCCCCCATCTTCCTAATCCCAACACGTTGCTTCTGTTTTCCCCCAATGCCAGCCCCACGCAGAACTCAAAAGTACCCTCTCTCATCAAAGTACCAACGAGTTACCAGAGATGTCAGGGAATTGTCCCAGGGGAGACGCAGAAGTGAGGTGACCTCACGTTGCCTCGGCCAATGCCTGATCCAGCCTCGCACGCATTTCCCTGAAAAGTCGTGGTGATTTCTTTTCTCCTCCCTTTGCATGTGGGCTCCCAATTTCTTCTTGATTCCTTTGTCCCCACCCATGTCTGGTCCCATGTTCCTGTACTAAGCAGAGCAATTCCGCTCAGCCCCAGTTCCTGCCACAAACACTCACGGGCTCAGCAAGTCCAAGGCCTTCACTGCAAAGGTGACTAGTGACCATTTCTGCCCTCTGGGAGTCTCATCTCCCCACGACTTTCCCACGTAGCTCAACCAAGTATTTCCCCTTAAAACACTCAGCTCTTCACAAAGGAATATTCCAGTGAATGCAGTTGTCACCTTGCAAGTGGGTTGTGGATTGGCACCCCCCTACAAGCTGCCTTCTTATGAAGCCCAGGATGTAGAATCTTCTTCCTGTCCGTGGCTTCCTGTGTTTTCTCCACATGTGTAGTTAGGCTGGGATGAGAAAGTAGCTGAATTCTTGCCATGCCTGCATGGACTTGGGCTTACAGCAGGGTTGGCACACTGCGGCCAGTGGAAAGGTGGTTTTGGATTACAACCACCCCCATGTGTTTGCAGATTCTGGCTGCTTTTATGCTGCCGTGCAGAGCTGAACGCACGTATACAAGACAAATGGCCATGGCTGTGTTCCAACAGAACTTTATTTCTGGACACTGAAATTTGAATTTCATGTCATTCTCACATGTCAAAAAATATTATTATTTTGATTTTTTCCCCCAACCCTTTAAAAAACCATTCTCAGCTTGCAGGCCTTACGAAAACAGGCAGTGGGGATGGATTTGGCCCATGGGCCCTAGTTTGCTACCCTGGTTTAACGGGTTGCTGACAAATATCAGGTTCTCTTGAGTTCTTGAGTGACCCTCAGCATCTCTAGTGCCCTTCTGGGGTAAGAGTGGAGGTGGTGTCCAGCTGTGCCTTTGCCTCCAGGTGGCCAGCACCCTGAATGCAACCCCTTCCAGCTCTCCTAGCCTGAGCTTTTAAAGGGAAGGGCTTGCTGGTTCAGAGCCCAGTGCCAAGTGGGTACTCAAATCGCATTAGCAGAGAGAAGCAGCTAAGGAAGGTAGCAAAGAGGGAGCAGCTTTGGTTCAGCCCTCCAGCCAGTGTCCCATATCGTTAATGCTTGGGATGGGATAAAGCCATTACTTCCTAGCGAAATGAATAATTAACCATTTCTCAAAACCTCGTGGTTTGGGCAACAGGGAGGACTGGCAACTGTGAGTACCTGTGAGTGATCGCATCTAAATGACTTCTTGAAATACAGCCCCCACTCTGCAATATTGCCATCGATTTCCAAATGAGTCGAGGCCATTTCCTGACAGTTTGCAGGGGAAAGGGCCCAACCGTCAGGCTCCCGTTCCATCTTCAGCATTTTACAATTAAGAGCTGGCCTCGTTTAAAGCTCCACCTGTCATTACCTTGAAGATTGAGATTGGGCGCTTGGATCCAAATGGAATCTGACTGCTCGACGCAACCCAAAGTTAAGCTGCTTCCAAACACATCTTTCACTCCGCGCATCATCCAGGCCGGCTGATGTCTGTTTCAGCCGAGCCGCGGGCCGGTCTCGTGATGGCGCAACGGAGAGCTGACGTTGCGTGAACTTTGCTGCTGTTGTTTCTTTTTCCAACTGACAGCTTCGCCCTGCACCCCAGGCCTGCCTGTTCATCTCCCGGGGCCGGTCCCCCATCCTTCCTTCTCTTCCGATTAGCCTGGGCAATGATTGGGATAATTTGGGAGTTGTACCACTTGATCATCTGTACAGTTACAACAAATAAAACATTTTAATATGAGCAGTCACTGCGTGTTTACTGTATCATGTTGCTGAGAGCTGAGTGGTTGCCAAACGCCGTAGCACAAGGGGGGATGTGAACTCTAGAATGATGACACTAATAAGGAAATTACAAAAGGCCCAACAAATGGCATTTGTGTTAAATCAATAATGCTCTGTTTGTTTGGTTTTTTGTTTTCTTTTTTTTTAATTCTAATCTTTCTCTGAAAAAAAAATTATCTTTCTAAACAGTTGGCGATTCCTATTCTTGTTCGTCTTCCTGAACATAATTAAAAACATGTTGTGGCGTCTACTTAAGACATCAACCTTCCCAGGGCTGTCTTGTCCACTGCGTTTTAAACAAAGACACTTGTTTTGGCATTGTGTCCTTAATTAATCATTTGGGGCTTTATTGCTGTACCAAAAAAAAAAAAAGTGTCTTTGTTTAATGATTCGTCACAAGCCCAATTTCTGCAGAACTTAATCAAATACAGAACCAACTTTCTAATCAGCTTAAACACAAGAATAAAATCCATGTAGGCCTTGGTTTCAGGATGGTATTGGGTAAAAGACATGTGACATGTTGGTCTCTGGCACCCTGACCGTCCGTCTAGGTGCCGAGGAGCTCTTTCCCAGAGATGGAGCAGATCCTGTGCTCTTGGAGTTGTGAAGGGAAGCCCGTGGCGTATTGAGGGACGGCCCAGTGAACATCACTCAGGAGGCGGCGGGGCCTTAGGGATTCATTTGCAAATCTTAAGGTGCACTCTGAGAATCGGGATGCATCGCAAGGTAGAGATGATGCACAGCCCACCCTGGCCGACACCTCCCTCTGGTCAGGCCACGGGCCTGTCCCTACTTTCACTCTGCTGTGAACAGGCGCACCCCTGAGCAGATGCCACGCGGAGGAACTGTGACAAAGGTCTCGGCAGGGTCGTAAAATTATTGGAGGGGGAGGTATGTCACTTGAACTCAGTTAACTCACAAAATGTATGTGACACCTGAAGAAGAGCTTCTAACCTCTTCTTACGCTAAGAAAAAAGAACACTATGTCACCACGTTAGTGGGGGTGGTACTATCACCTCTGCTCTGTTTGTGAAAATTTAAAAAGGGTGGTGCTGATGGTTGCGACGGTGGTGAAAAGACGTCAGTGTGTCGCAATTCAGTGTTCTCCAAATGCTGTTGCTCTCAGCCAGGTAGGATTGTCACTGTCATTTATGGAGCCCTTGTGTTGTGCCAGGCACCGCATTCAGTACTTCTTGGGTGTCCCCTCCTATAAAAGGAGAAGTATGGTCCCCATTGGACAGATGAGTAAGTGGAAGCTTCGTTTGATTGAAAGTCCTTCTACAGCCAGGACTGCAGCCTTGGCCTCTCTCGACTTTGCTAATACAATGTGGAGTCCCAGCAGGCCTCCAAACTTAAGTCATCCCGGACTTGGCACCGACTAACATAAACACAGGAAATCGTGAGCCTCTCCCTATGAACTACAGGCAGCTTCAGGAAATCTTAGTTCACAAGGGAACCCTGTATCTTGACCATCTGGTGGCAACTGGGATCAGGGGTTAATAGCAAGGCTTTCGAATCTGACCTTGAACCTCAGCTCCTGCTGTGGGTCCCCAGGAGACTTCCATCACCTCTCTGAGCCTGTTTTCTCACCTAAAAACGTGGCTAGCAATAGTACCTACCCCATCGATGGGATTCAGTGAACCAATTCAGGCAAGCCCCTACGCAGTAAGCATTGAATAAACATTCAAACGTGTAAGCGCTTGCTGAGTGGGCACATCGCCTGAACAGTGATCAAAGCATTGTTTTACTTCTTTCTCCATTTAGAATCTATTCAGAGGGAGTACATCTCCCTCTCCCCAGATAACACTGCAGCCAACCCCACTTTCCTGCTAATTCTCCGGGAAGACAGGCCTCCGGTCCCTTTAAGACTTAACTCAGAGACGCAATGTTGCGATTGGACTATCTCCTCCCTCATTTCCCAGCATCCCCACTCCTGCTTTGGGCCTCCTGGGCGAGAGGGAGGGGGACTGGATCCTGCTTCCCTCTTTCCGTCTCCTCCTCCTGGCTCCCCAGTCTGCTGGTAGCAGCTTCAGCCCCTCCAGGGCCACCATCTGGAAGGGTGGGGCAGGCAAGGTGGATGTTCCCTGACTGGGTGGCTCCCAGGCTGTGCCCCAGGTTAACACCATGATTTTTTTTTTTTGGTGGGGGGGGGGGTCCTATGTTTTTATTGGAGTACCATAGGTCAAAACACAAAATTTAGCAGTTTAACCATTTTTAAGTGTGCATTGAAGTACACGTATATTGGCCCACTGCCGTTACCACCACCTAGCTCAAGGGAAAAAGCAAACTCTTTGTTTCCTGATGTCTTGGTCACCTTGGGCAGCCACAACAGAATACCTGAGGGCCCAAACCATGCACCACATTGCTTTCGATCTCCACTTCCCTCCTCAGCATTCAGCGCACTGCCTGGCATGCAGTATGTGCTCAGTAAACACGAGGGAAATACACATAGCCCTGCATATCTGCGTTCGGGCACACATATGCACGTAAATAAACGCCACATGTCAAGAGCCTGGAGCAGGTCCTCTGAGGTCATATGCCTCTAGGAAGCAGACATGAGTCGAGAGAGGCAGCATGGGAGACAACAGGAAGTGGGGGCTGGATATCAAGAACTGTGGAGCTCAAAGTGGGGAGCAGCCAGCCACTTGCACACAGGAATTTGGACTCATCATTGCCAGTTGACAGAATTCCCGAGAAGATATTGTATGAAATTTTCCAATTTTTAACTTGTTGGCAAGCACTCTAGAGTTTTCAAAAACCCAGTACAGGTAAAAAAAAAAAAAAAAAAAAAAAAGTTGGGGGGAGCTCCCTGATGGTGTAGTGGCTTAAGGCTTCGGCGCTGGTGCTGTTAGCGCTGCGGCCTGGGTTCGATTCCCAGTCAGGGAGCTACCCACATACCAAAAAGCAAAAAAGAAAAAAGAAATTTAAGGAATGAAGGGGAACAAGGTTAAAAAAAAAAAAAGTATATTCAGGTCAAAACCAGTTCTGCAGACCACCGTTTGAGGCCTGTGGTATTCAGCGACACCTGAGGTCAAAAGTGTTTCCTTTTGCTCATCCTGTTCGTTATCTCTGCTGATAGAAAGCCAGGACCGTCTGTGTTCATTGCACATGTAGGTTTGGACACCTCTAAGCAGGTGGAGGTGTGAGAGATGAGAGGACCTCATCTGGTTCCCCCCTGCCCCCACCCTGCCTAAGGTTCTTTTCATCCAAAATGAGCCACTGAATCTCGGCAGCCTTCCTCTCTCCACACACCCCTCCCTGCCCCATCTGCTCACATCATCCCTTAACTCAGCGGTCATAAGAGACTCAGGTGTCCTGCCAATACTGAGCACCATGTAAGTAATCATGTGCATGCATAGTAGGGTCGCTAGTCAGCTGCAAATGTGACATCCCAACCGGGGCAGTACGGGAGAGGAGCTTATGGGATGGCTTGTTCAGCCAGAGCACGATGAAATCGAGAGAGTTGAGTCACCCAAGATGAGCTCAGATGGTTTCTGTTCTGTCTAAAGGGGAGACACCCTCATTGTTAGGATGAATCCGCTCCATTTATCCCATACATTAACAAAGGAAGCAACAATACCTTTTCAAAGATGGGACCATGCGCGGTTGATGGGAGTATAAATGATTTCACCGCTCCGGGAAAGAATTTGGCAAAAGCTGACCAAAGTTTAAGAATTCGTTCTCTCCAACCTGCAAGTGTATGGCTGGAAATGTGTCTTTCACCCGTGTCTGGGCAAATATACAAAGACACGTGCGTAACAACGTTGCTTGCAGGTGTGGGACAATGGCTAAAGCCATGGGCTCCGGGGCCAGACCTGCTAGGTTTCCACCTTTGCCCTGCCGCTTGCGAGGTGTACAGTCTTGAGCAAGTCACTTCACTTGCCTATGCCTCAATGTCCTCCTCTAAGAAATGGGGCTATTAAAGTACCTGTATCACATGGTATGTAGGACGTGAAATGAGTTCATGTAAGTCAAGCACTGTTTACATATGGACATTTTCCACCCATTGCCTCGCATTGCATAAGCATTTACAAGATTTGTTATTTAATGGAAATATCAAGTGTCCACAGTAGTCACCTTTGGGTTAAAAATAATATACCCAACAAAGTTGTTTCTAAAAAATAGTTTCACATATACATGTATATGAGGGCTGTCTGGAAAGTATCCAGCCATGTACTATGAAAAATAGAGGCATTTATGGCTGGGTTTTTTCCATATGGCCCTCAAATGTGTGTGTGTGTGTGTGTGTGTGTGTGTGTGTGTGTGTGTGTAGACACACACTTACATTGTCTGTGTAGTCATATTTTCGGAAAGATCAGAAATGAGCACAAGAAATGGAGGGGCACTTTTTATTTTTGTGGTGTTTGAATTATTTCAGTAAGTTTTTGTGCTGTTGGTTTTTTTTTTTTTTTTTCCCAAGGAAACACTTGTTTAAATGAAAACGCCAGGACTGAGCTGATGGCTCACGGCGGTGGGCATGAAGCCTGGGCTCATGAGCTCGGATTCGCACACGGGTCTTTCTGGTGTTTGTCGGGAAAGCGACCCAGGCTCCGAGCGGGGCGGATGCATGGGACGCCCCGATTCTGCCCCTTCCCAGCTGATGACCAGAAATGTCACCTCCCTGGGCCTCGTGTTTGCAGTGAGCAGAGCAGCTGCCTGGGGGGGTTTAGAGGACTGGCTGAGATCCTGCGTGTAACGTACTGAGGACAGGGCCTGTCGCGTATAAGTAGGAGCTATTCTACACGGTGGCTGATTTCCAACTACAGGCTTTACAAAGGTGGCAGCAAATCAAGATGTTCACTATTGTCATTTATGCAGATTAAGAACACAACACTAGAGAACATTCTTTCCCTCTTTCTCTTTCGGTTTAACACACCACAGGACCAGAAGCCCTTAAGGCTTCCCGTGGTAACTTACACAATAAACACATTAAACATCAGGAAAACGCCAGGTGGCCTGTTGTCAGAGATTCACCTTTTTATTCAATGCACAGCTTGGGAAGTGCCCGGGAGGCCGGGGCGGGGGCACTGAAATCGGCAAGGGTGAAATGATCAATACAGGTGATTCTAGGGAAGCCACTCACACTGGGGGCCCTCACCTGCGGCTCAGGGCCTCGCCGCCTCCCTCCGCGGTTCCTGCCTTTTCCTCTGCGTTCTGCCTACCTACACGCACAGCCTTCTCCTTCGGGGCCTCCTGAATACCACCTAGATCCTAAAATTGCTTTTCAGATAATATGCCTATCTAGACCTCCCTAAAAATTTCCCCAAACCCACGTAATACCTTAATCCCATACTATTAATGACACACAAAGAGGAAGTGCATGTTAGTAAAACATGACATTGTGTGTATACACACCACACCACACACACACACACACACACACACACACACACACACACACACACGAGGGCTGTCCGGAAAGGATCCAGCCTTGTAATATGAAAAACAGAGGCATTTAGGGCTGGATGTTTTCCAGACAGCCCTTGTATTCCCATATGTGTGTATATTACATGTGTGTTTGTGTGTATATACACGTATCTGCAATGCACACACACACACACACACACACACACACACACTCAGGCACCACCCATTAGGAGACGGAATCAGAGTCTGGATTTAAGACAAATAAGACAATGTATTTTTGGGGGGCGGGGGGTAGTTCCCTGGCTGGGAATCAAACCCAGGCCGCGGCGTTGAGAGCGCCGAAGCCTAGCCACTACACCCCCAGGGAATGAAATAAGACAATATTTAACCAGCATTTATTGCGCCTTTTCGTTGTACTGATAGTTTGAAATAAAGGCTAAATGACGGGTGTGCGCATGCGCATCCTCGCGACTCCAGCAACTCCCACCTGGCCCAGGGGCCCGGGGGAGGGTTTGGGCAGGGGAGTCACAGTGTGGGAGAGTCACCCCAGTTCCTGTGTAAAAGGCAGATCGGGGAGACGGGAGCAGAGGCCGGAAGCCATCTGAAGCCACAGCGATCACTGGTAGTTGTAGCAGGGACCAGAGGGAGACAGGAGAGCAGAGGCTCTTGGGGGCCCCGCCACTGAACCCAGCGGGCACTTGGAGTGTTTGCCAGCAGTCTTGGTGGCAGCAGGATGACGGTGGTGGCAAACAGTCCAAGTAGGGGAGAAAAACAACAGGCTTCCCTGACAATACAGGGGCACTGGACAGAGTAACCGTCTCCAGTGGCTTCATTTCTTTGCACAGTAGTTGGGTTTTATTTCCTTGTAGACTTCCCCTGGACTGAGCGACGTGAGAGCTGGTCTTCGCTCTTCTCATCTCTGTGACCCCCACAGGGATTAGCTCACTCCGTCAGCAGGCCCAACCCTGCTACCACCCGTTGGTGTAAATAAGGCTCGATGGGACACAGACATTCACTGACATATCACCCGTGCCACCTGAGCCTCAACAACAAGGTGTAGGACTTGATACTATGCACTTGATACTATGGCATGCGAATTCTGAAATATTTACTATTTGGCCCTTAAAAAAGAAAATTTGCCGGCCCCTGATCTATCATAGCATCATGCGAAGAACATAGTCGATGCCCCACAAATATTTATCTGCTGTATAAATGGGAACAATAATACCTGTGATCGTAGAGACAGGCTTCTCTGTACCCTGGGCAGGAGTGCCCACTTCGCCCAGAGGAGGGCCCCGTGAGCTCTACACTCTTTCCTTTTTTGAGAATTTTCTCTAGCCGATTTCACCAACTCCTTTAAGAAAATCTCCCCACAGCAAAGTGTTCTGGAGACCGCTCTGAGCATTGGCACACATCACCTCATCCCTCCCGCTTAATCCACACTGTGGTACTAAAGGTGCATGGCTCACCCTCCCTTAAGGCCATCCATAGTGAGTCCGAAATGGCCAAGCCAGCGCAATCGTCCCTGAACTCCAAGACTCCCTCTCCATCTTCCCGTGGGGGGCAGGTCACCCCAGTCGAGAACCATTCCTCTAACCCAAGGAAAATCAGTTTAGCCATGAAATAGGAGTAGTAACACTGCCCTAGAAAATATTAAGAGAACGTTCTGGATAACCATTATTTAAATAGATTTTTTAAAGTAGATGTGTGTGTGTGTTAATGTATTAACTACCTCGGCAGGTCTGGCCGAAGGAGCTATGAGCTCTTGTGATGTCCTGCCATCGTATAGTTGGGGCAACTAATTCACCAACCTCTTTATTGCCCAACGTATGTGTTAGTACTTTCGTCACATCGGGTTTCAGGGACTCCACACCAGGAGAGAACTATGGAACACTGTTCCCTTTTATTGAGTTTGTCAGTGTTCTATTTTGGGAGCCCCATTATTATTCCAAAATAAATCAGATCTTAATTTGAAGCAATGTTATAAGGAGAGGAGCAGCCAGCAATACCAGAGACTCTGTGACTGACCCCAGGAGGGGACAGTCACTTTGGAGAAGCTGCCTGTCCTCAGACTCTGGGGCAACAGCTGGCGGGGACAGAGACAAGGGGGCAAAAGCAGATCTTGTGCCAGAGGAGGGAGGCGCTCGTTTCACTGGAAGGAAGCCTGTCCTTACGGAGTAAACTAAACCTTTACGTCTGAAAAACCCAAGGCAGCGTCACTGATGTTCACTTATTAGAAATTGCCAAACAATAAATATTATTCAGCCACAAAAAGGAAGGAAATTCTGCTGTTTGTGACAACATGGAAGAACCTGGAGAGCATATGCTAAGTGAAAGCCAGACAGAGAGAGACCAATGCTGCGTGGTCTTATACATAGAATCTTAAAAAAAAAAAAAAAAAAAAAAAAGGTCAAACTCATAGAAACAGAGTAGAATGGTGACTGCCAGCGGCTGAGGGTGTGGGAAATGGGGCCGAGCTTTGGTGCAAGCCTTTAGTTATAAGATGAGTACGTTCTGGGGCGCTGATGCAGTGTAGCCACTACAGCTAATAATACTGTATACTTGAAATTCACTAATAAGGGTGGATCTTAAGCACTCTCACCACACACACACACAAAAAAATGAGTGGGGTGATGGGTGTGTTAATTCACCTGATTGTGGTCATCATTTCACAATATATGTCAAATTATCACTTGGTACACTTTAAATACATACCATTTTATTTGTCACTTATACTTCAATTAAGCCATTGGAGAAGGAAAATTTCCACAGCTGAGAACACGACGGCACAGCCAAGACCTAGCAGACTCCCTGCGATGATGTAACACAGGGGTCGGCAAACTTCTTCTGTGAGGAGCAGGTGGTACAACCTGTGCAGCCATGACACTGCCACTGCATATGGCCTCAGCCATAGAAGACAGATAGAACCTTGAAAGTTGAACTTTTCACACCATGAAATACTTTTCTCTTTATTTTTTCTCAGTATTTAAAAACGTAAAACCCAGTTGTAGCTCATGCACAGGCAGCCAGCTGGATTTGACCCATCCACCTCTTACTTAGAACATGAAAAAGAGGGAAATGTTTTGTCTCCTCTGCCACAACAATGAATTCCCACATTTCTATCCTTAACAGGAAGGAGACCACCCTGACTATTTGGAATTTGGTTTAGTTAGTACTAGAGGAATTCATCTACCAACACCTGAACTTCTGGAATGTTCTGTGTTTATAGTACGGTAAACAGTGAGGGGTAAACTTGGAGTCACTTCATGCTGGCCTTTCTCTTCTCCTGCTATGATTCCATCAATTAGGAGTTTAAAGTAGAAAGGAACCAATGAATTGGATTTCTTTAGGACTTCCTGGTTAAAAAATAAAATTAGAGAAGAACCAAAAGATCCTTCGGGTTCTAAGTTTTATAAAGCACGAAGCTCTCAGGTCCTGCATCAAAAGGGACTTGAAAAACAGGCCTCCGATTTCTCTGCCTTCTCCCCCTAAGCACAGCCAAGCCCCTAAGCTGAGGGGAGAGACCCTGACTCAGAACTTCTTGGTGGTTATAAATTTTTCAGCCACCCTGGATTAAGTGTTTAAAAGGGATTTTTCTTCTTTTTTTATTAACTGTGATCACAATTTTCAGATTTTCAACTACTTAGAAAACTTTTTCTTTCCCTCCCCCTCTCACAGAGAAGGTCAGCCACTTTTAAGATATGAGAGAATTTGAGAACAGATTAATGACAAAGACAAATGATGATTTTTATTTTAACAGAAGTTTCGGTGCGTTTTCCCGCCCGGCCCGCGTACTGATAAGGAAGTACACTTGACATATAACTGCGTAAGTTCTCTGCTTTAAAGTTCCACACGGGATCAAAAGCAAGAATTCTGTCTTTAAAAAGGAATGTCTAGAAGGAAAAATAAAAGGAAGGTTGAGGGGAAACCTCATCCACCCCTTTTGTCTCTTTCTCTTCTCTTTGTGGCCTGGAGACCAAGCATTGAGTGACTTCTTCAGAAAAGAGATCAGTGAAATTGTCAGTTGATTACTTCTCCTTGATTAGCATTTATAAGAGCCCTGTGATACAGTATTTGCATTCCTATTTAGCCGTGATTTTTGTGGGGCACCAATGATTAAACTTGTCACAGGGCTTGATTGACGGGGTCAGATCTTCACTTTCTACTCTTTTGAAATTAAAAACAAATGTGTCACTCCCTTCATGGGCCGGAGCGCGGTGAAGCTCGCCTGCCTTGTCATTGCAGATAGGTCAGGAATGTTTTAATTTTAGGGATGGATTCTGCTTGTCAAGTAGAGTGTGATGGCGTGTGGTTCTGGAGATGAGATGTGAAGGGTGTAAAACAAAGAAGGGGAAGAAAAAAGACAAAGACACTCACATTATTAGACAGATTTAATTAGTCTGAATGGATATTATGCTAGATGAAGCAGTGAGCTGTGAAATTAACCCTTGATTACGGATTGGCGGATCATGCTCATAAAGAGAATCAAACCTTTGTGGAGAGACAGGAGGTGTGATTTCAGTTTCCCCTACCCTCTGGGTTGTGTGCCAGGCCCCCACCCCCTCCACCCACCCTCCGTCTACTTGAACACCAGAATCTGTAGGAGAAAATGTGGAAGTCCGCCTTTAGCTTGCGCAAGCAGGCGCACCGAGAGCGGGAATTCTGTCTGGCTTTCCTCTCTTCAACCACATAGGAAGCAACAGGCCACCAGCAGTGGGATAGGAAGCTAAGGGGCCACAATGGTGCAGGTTACTGAATCCGAAATAGAGAGTGCAGGCAGGTAAATTTTCAGGAGCTTTGCTTCGGCTGAGTGTCTGCATTGAATAGCTCCATCAACCAGGACGGAGGGTCACCTCCTAGAAATGTCCTTATTACGATCTTCCCCCAACATGTCCCTACCTCGCCCCGGTCTTCTCCAGTAAAGTCTCGAGAATTCTAGGCATATTAGAAGGGAAATAGGAGGCCAAGAGACCTGACCCAACATTGGCATCCAATTAAACAAAAATTGCCTGTACCAAGCACCTTAGCAAGGAGAGGACATTTGTGAGTGAGAATGCACATAAGAAGGTTTGCGGGGCTGAGATAACGTGGCCTTCCAGCAAGCCTTTAATTTATCCAAGTCATCAAAATGATGTGAACTCTGCTGAGAGTGGCCTTACGTACGCTCTCCCACCTAATGTTTCTACTTCTGAATAGCTCAGTCTAGATCATCCCCAGTACCGATTCCAGGAGGGGAAGCCTCGGAGTAGCATCACATGGAGGAGCAATGTCTGTTCAGTGGGCCCGGCGTCATGAATAAAGTCACCAAATCAGGAACTGAGGGAATGGGGTTGTGGGACTCGCAGGGTGGTGCTTTCTGGAACTCAGCCTTCTTAGCTCCTTCTCTCACCGCCTGTGACGATCGTGCTGAGGGCGGAGTCTGAACTGCGTGCTCCAAATGTTATTATTACAGACCAGTGTAGAAAACACGGCACCAAGTCTAGGTCACCTCTCTGGCTCTGGGCTGTCTTCTCACTTCCATGAGTCCAGTTCAGGAAACTCCCGGTTGAGGAACTCCCTGAACAAACAGGTTTTAAATGTGGTTTGGGGACTCTGGATCAATTGTACTTTACTGTGGAAAAAAAAAATGTATTCCCAATCACTGCTAAAGTCTGCGGGAGGTCACCAAGCTCACTGGCATTGCACTGCCATTTTCTGAAAGTTGGGGACACAAGGCACACTGTAATCCCAACCCTGGCTCAGCCTGTGGGAGTGTCGTGCATGTGAGCAACGTGCTTCACAAGGCAGGGTTGGGGAAATGTGGAGAATCACAGGAAACGTGAGATTCCGTTATTAGCATGTGCTTTGAGTGGTGAGTCTACGAAGGTCGCATGGCTCCAAGAGACCCTTTGGATCAAGGTCCTTTGGCTTAAGGTCTCTGGAAATGGTCTCAGAGTGTTTGTGCAGGTAAACCCAGTGTTTATCTGTAGAAATACATCACTGTTTGGACATGAGGATGGTTTTCTTCCCAAAGATGAAGTTTTGTTTCTGAAGAAAGTCCTTTCTCGGCCCTAAGTAATGAGAGAAACAATTCACTGTCTCCAATTTGACATTATTGAATTTTAGAGGAAGCAGAGACTTTAAGAAATCATCTCCGGGAATTCCCCTGAAGATACAGGGGTGATTTAGATGGTGCCTAGAGGATCTTTTTTATGGGGAAGGATGGTATATGTGTTTTAAAGAATATTCAAGTGTGTGTGTGTGTGTGTGTGTGTGTGTGTGTGTGTGTCAGAATTTCTCCACTTCCACACTGTGGACTTTGTGGGCTAGATAATCCTTTGTTGTGGGGCCATCCCGTGCATTGTGGCCTCTATCTACCAGATGTCAAGACCATCACCACCCCAGATGAGACAACTAAAATGTCTCTAAACATTTCCAAATATTCTCTGGGGTCCAAATCACCCCCAGTTGAGAAGCACTGACATATAACCATGATTCCATGGATATTATGGCTCAGCGTAAGCCTAAAGAAAAAAGTGACTCCAAGTAAAGAAAAATATTAGGTTAAAAATATAGAAAGAATACAGGTGATTGTGACATGGGAAGAAAATCAAGAAGATTGTATGTGACAGAAAGAAGTTTAGGAAAGATTGTTTCTGTCTTAAATCCACATGCTCCAGATGGAGATAACTGAAATCCAGAACACGGAATGGATTTGACCTAAATCACCCAGCTGTTTGTCCCTGTGTTAATCTCCCCAAGATAAGGCAAGAAAGGCACTTAACACCGTGCTTAGCACATAGCAATAGTAATAATCCTTCACATATATGCAGTGCCTGAGGTCTGACAGGTGCTATTTTAAGCTCTTCACATGTACTAGCTCATTTAATATTCACAACAACCCCGGAAGGTAGGAGCTATTATCGTACCCATTTATAGGAAGAGGTAAGGAAACATGTGAAACGAACCTGTGATGGGGGAGGAAAGTCACAAGTCATTCAGTGGAACTATGGATAAGGGTGTGTGATTTACCATTTATTCTCTCATGCCATATTTAAAATACTTCTCCAGAGCCTACTATGTACCGAGTAATACGCTGCATCTGGCCCAGAACAAGAACTCAATTCGTGTCAGCTATTATTAGCTATTATTCCCATGGTTTTGTGTGCTGTTGCCACATTAGTAGAGAAGCCTACCGCTGCCATTTCTGCACATTATTCATACCAAACTGAAGAATATGTTTGTTTGTTTTTTTCAATTGGGCTTCCAGAGTTTTCTTTTCTGTCAAAGAAAAGCAGTAAGGTTATGTATTAGTAATGCTCTAGGTTGCAAATAAAAGAAAGCTTTACACACAGTGCTTTGAATAAAATGAGAATTTTTCTCTCCGCACCATCGTGACATTCAGAAACAGATAGCTATGGCACTGGGTCCGTGGATTAATGATGTTAATTGAGTTTCTTGATTGCTGCCTCATCGTCACAAGATGGCTGCTGCCACTAGACATGATGGCCACAGTCAAGGTAGGAAAAGGAGTCAAAACAACTGTCGTAGCCTCTTTGTGCCCTCTTCTCAGGTGGGCAAGTCTTTCCCAGAAACCCAGCAGAATTTCACTTGAAGCTCCTCAGCCAGAACTGTGTAATTTTGTCATCCCTGGCTGCAAGAGCCTGTGATAGGAGCACTTCCTTGGTACATTGCCCATAGAAAACAATGCCAGAGTTTTAGCAGCAAAGGAGAAAAGGGAAACATATAGTGGGTAGGCCATCAATAGTATCCATCCCATGGACTATTCCAGTAGCAAGGATGCTCTGTCAGCCCCTTCTCCTTTCCTCCAGCAGCCAGTGTTGGAGATCTATTTTCCATTCTGAATTAGCATTAATCAATCACCAAATGTAGACTAAGGAATACTGTTGGCCAAAAATATCCTGGGTGTAACGGGCTATTCGAGTATAAATGGTATTAGATGCCACTATCATCATCATTACTGCCACCATCGTCATCATCATCATCACCATCATCACCATCACCATCATCGCCATCATCACCATCACCACCATCATCATCATCATCATCACCATCAGCATCAATATCATCATTATCACCATCACCATCATCACCATCATCACCATCACCATCATCACCATCGCCATCATCATCATCATCATCATCGCCATCATCATCATCATCATCGTCACCATCAACATCAACATCATCATTATCATCATCACCATCATCACCACAACAACAGAATGGCTGGTTGAGCACTTACTTGAACACTAAGTATTTCACACACACTATCTCACGTAAGCATCACAATGACCTCATAGGTGTTTCCATCATTCACCTTTGAAGGAAAAGGAAATTAAGTTTACAAAAGGCAAAGTGGTTTATTTAAGGCCACTCATTCTGCAAGTGGCAGACGAGGGCTTGAACTCAAGCCTGAGGAACCCCAGAGCCCAAGTCTTCACTGTCAAAGCGTTAACAACACAACAAGGGTTGTTGTATCGAGATTAACCACCATGGGAAGTGGTTTACCAGCCGTACAAGACAAAGTAACAGTGAGTGCTGAGCTACGTGGTCCTGAGAATCGGTTTTGGAAGAATAACAAGGAAGACAGATTTAATGAACGCCAGATGCAGTCAAGACAGGCCCTTGAGTTGTTCCCTAAGAGTTATTTGACTTGCTTTCCATGTGCAGCCGTTATGAAGGTCAACCCTGAGCTCCCAGCTACGACAAACACACAGACACAAACAGAGCTTCGGAAGTCCACACAGCCACAAGGCAAGCAGAAGCCATCGTGCTCGGCAAAGATCTATTTGGAGTGTGCGAGCATTTTGGAGGTTTCTCGGGGTCCGCTGACAATCTGTGACCATCTGCCTGGCACCGAGGATGTCAATGGTTGACAGTGCTTTAGTTAAGCTGAGATCTGGAGACACAGCTGCTGAGGGTCGTTCTGCTTCTTGAGCCTGTTTATTCAGACGGGTGTGCCTAAACCCAATCCAGAATTCCTCCAGCTGAAAACAGAGAGTGTGCTGTTCTTCTCACAGAGAATTTCTGAATACCCATGAACGACAAAGGAAACAAAAGCAAAAATGTCAAGGATACATGATCCTCCCCAAACCACCAAAGAGACAGGAAGCTTTCTGAATCGGCCACCCAGCTCTTTCATAAGGGGTGTCACTGGTGGTGCAGGGACTGTACCGGCTCTTAAAAACCTGAGGAACAGCTTTAATTCAGTGCAGCTCAGTTCAGCCAGCAATTCCTGAGAACTTACCGCTGCCAGAAGCTGTGTGAGGTTCTAGTGCCGGATGCTGGTGACCACAGCGGCAAGGAAGACCAAGAGGGGAACTAACGGCAAAGGAAGCAATAGAGACCTCGCTGAGAAAGGACAAGAGGGTGACACGGAGCACTGTGAGGATGGCCCTTATCTAGTTCTTTCTTCCCAGAGTAATAAGCACTTTGTGCAGGAAGAACTTTGAACAAAAGGGGAAAACCAATCCGTATGAAAAATCAAAATAAGAGAAGGCATTACAGCAAGGTAACAAAGAGCATTTATTTGAGAATCAGATTTTCTGAAGACGTGGGCCCAGCCCCCAGCTAGGTACATGAGTCATTTTACCTCTCTCAGACTCGATTTCCTCATCTGTAAGATGGGCGTGACAACTCCCTACCTCACAAGGCTTCGGTGCCAATTAAATGAGATACTGCACAAAAAGCACTTAGCGCCGTGCCTGGCACACAGCAAGCTCGCCATTAATTTTTCTTTTCAATAACAACAGTGATGAAACTGTATGGTTCCCATCACTGAGTTTAGTGCCGTGTCTGGAATACAGGAGCCCCCAGTTATGGCTCACTGCGGTGGTCTTTGTTGCTGCTGCTAAAGTATTTAACACCGTGTCTGGAGCAACACAACAGCTCAATGAGCACAGCTGCGATCTTTCCAGAGCCCCGATGTGTAAGCATGGGAGAATCTCTGGAAGATGGACCCTATACAACTCCCACCCGTGATTAATGATGGCGGATAATGTGCCTTCTTTTCTTTTACGTCCGAGAAACTACCCTAGGCACCTTGATCCTGCCCAAAGTCATTAGGAAGGTAAAATTCACAAAACCAAAGCCAGAAGCTTCGACACTGCCCTGGGGAGGATGCGTGCTCTCCAACGGCGTCAACTGTGCCTCTCCACCTGATGTCATGACTGACTTCACCGGGATGCCCTCATGAGTGACTTACTTAGATGACACCATGAATGATTTACCTAGATAAAAGATGTGAAGGGTCTGGCCCCATGCTTTATTCCAATTTGGTTTGCCCTTCCGTCCAGATATTCTTGGCCCAGAAACTCTGCATGACCCTGCTATTAAACGAGCCCCGGACTTCCCTTGGAATTCCACCTTCTTGCTCCCTTTGTCCCCTGCACCTCCTAAGGCCTTCCTGAAACACCATCTCCTGTAGTGAGCCCACTGGACTCCTCTTGCTTTTCCCAAGCTAGAAAGGGTCCTCCCCTCGTCTGGGCACTTGCAGAATGCTCTTGTGTGACCTGTGTCACTCCGCATCTTGGTTTATAATCATGTATGCATTAGTGAGGACTGTGGATTGCACATGACAGAAAATCCACTCAAACCAGCTTATGCACAGAGGGAACGTGTTGGCCCCTGCGAAGGTCAAAGGTGTAACTGAATTCATGGGAAGCTTAAACGGTGTCATTGGAAATCTGGCTTTCTCGGCCTCTCAGATATGGAGTCCTCCGAACCAGCATCATTCTCAGGCAGGTTTTCCGTCTTCTGATGGCTCAGAAACCCCTTACACTCCGGCCTAAGCCTCTCCAAGGAAAAGGGCTCTGGCAGAAATCTTTCATTGGACTGACTTGGGTCATGTGTCTGTCCCTGAACCCATCAAATCACTGGTGCAGGAGACCAGAACACACTGATTGGCTGGAAAATTGCCCTGAGAAATGAGAAAGGTGGTCTCCCAAGGGCAAGTCAGGGTTGTAGCCAGCGGAAAGAACCACCATCTGTGGCAGGTATAAAAACCCTGCTGAGTCCTCTTTCGGTACATCAGAGCACCTAGCATTTTGTTCCTCATGAAGTAAATGCTCAATAAAACTACCTAATGAATGAAAAAAATAAAATGAAGTGATGAAACTGAAGGATTCACCTATTGGCTTTGCTTATTTCCTCTCTGACACAGTGATCTGGTCCAGCAGAGATCACGCATCTATGTGAGCATTTCTCCAACTAATGCTTCTCAAGAAAAATCTTAGTAAACCAGACATCACAGACCCTTTCATCTGGCCTCCAAAATGATGAGAAGATACTGAAGTTTAATAATCCAACGTGCCTGGCTCACTATGGGAAAAATGTTGTTTTTTTAACTTAGTAAGCCAGACTTCACCATGACCCCGTCCTTGACCTGCCTGACTGAACCTTTTCTTTCTAGCCATTTCTGGTCATAAAGGATGGGCAGTATTTCTGACATCTTCCATGCTTCCTTGTTATTAAAAGCAGGATCAGTTAATAAATAATTATGATGCTCAGTGTCTAGGGAACGAGGAGATAAGGGCAGGAACACTTGAGTCTCACAAATTACATGCTATCGTATAGATTTTCCACCCAGAGTGGAGAACAGTCTAGTGTTCTTTTTCTTTCCTGTGGCATAAATTGTTCTAATTATACGTGCACAATCCTCTATCCCCACAGATATGAGTTGGAAGCGTTATGTCTGTTCTTTTAATTCCAAGAAGCATTTGCAGTTACGTGTTCCCACCCCCCTTGTTTTCAAACTGAATTGTTTCAGTAGTAGCTTGGTGTGTCAGCTTGTAAGTCTATAAAACAGTTTTATACCAGCTGGAGATTCAACATGCTACATGAATACATAACAGTGCCTAACCAAGAAGGTTTGTAATTCAGTAATTAGCTGTAATTAATGAACACAAAGTAGAGACTCATTTACAGTTTAAATTATCACATTAGCTCCTGTCACCCTCTATGTACACAAAACAGCAGGAATTCAATTATTTTTATTCTTCAAAGCTAATTTAAAATTTAAGGGATGCCATTACATGAAATAATAGGTAGGAAATGTAATCGAAATCACTGGGAACAGTTGGCTGTCCTTAGAATTTAAAAAAAAAAAAATGCAATCGCTGACGATTTGGAAATGTTTTTTCGTCTGTGAACAGATGAAGGATTGAAATCTCTGCTCTTTTCAGTATATTTAATTTAAAAGAGGAAGCGAGTGTGGTGGCTGCTGGCTCTGTGCACGGAGGCTCGTCGCGCGTAATTGTGAAAGCAGTTGATAACTGATAATGCTGTTGATGGTAACGAGATGACAGCCTGGGAGGCTCGCATCCCATTATCCCTAATGGGGTCTGAGTCTCCCGCAACCGCTCGGGGTTCCTGGAATTGTCACCCATTTTTGATGCATCACTTCAGCTTAGGAGACCCTACGTCATTGTCACGTTGCTGTCGTCCTCAATTCTCGGTCGGTGCCTATGATAGATATCTGTTCATTCGTTCGTCAAACATTGACCCAGCACTTCCCCTGTCTCGGGCACTGTTCGATGTGCTGGGGTCACCGCAGCGGACCGGACAGGCCCCATTCTGGACCTCAAGGAGCCAACATTCCAGTGGGAAGAGACTGTAGCCAGGGGGTCCGCAAGCTTGGCTCTTAATAGAATCACAGGGGAAGCTTTAAAAATGTATGTACGTCAAGGTCTGAGCCCCAGCCCCGAATTAACTGAACCAAATTCTGTGGGGCTCTCTCTGCGTGGTTCTCTGCGCAGCCAGCACTGAGAACCAATAAATACGCCTAACAAATCCACATGCGCTGGGACGAGGGCTGTGATGAAGACGGAGGAAGGGGGTGCAGGAGGGGGCCGGGCGCTGCTCTTGAGGGTGGGCAGGGATGGTTTCTCTGGACACTGACGTGGCAGGACACCTGAGCGTACAAAGAGGCCTGGCCTGAGAAATGCTGGCAGCGTGCCGCTCTAGCCCAGGCACCAGCCAGACTTCTTCTTCTTCTTGTATTCTTCCTTGATTTGCATGTTAACCCTTCAAAAATGGAAAAGCTGTCTTACCTCAAGGGCTGTACCGAAACAAGCCTCTGGCCAAATTTGACCCATTCCAACCATGTTCTAGAAAAAACAAAGAAAGTGGACCAGCAAGTACAAAGGCCCTGAGGTAGCTCTGGTGTTAGGGGACCGGAAAGGAGGCCTGGGTAGCGGGTGCTCCGCGGGCAAGGAGGAAGAGAAGATGCAGCAAAGACGTGGGCAGGAGTGGAGATTTTATTTTTATTTTCACTACGATGAACGTCACCGGACAATGTGCAGCAGGGAATGAAAGTGTGTGTGTGTGTGTGTGTGTGTGCGTGTGTGTGCACGTGCGTGTGTATGCGTGTGCATGCGTGTGTGCGTGTGCGTGCAGTGCGTGTGTGTGTGTGTGTGTGTGTGTGTATAGGGGACACATGCTCCCACTCAGCACAGTGTATCTTCCGGCAGCGGCCACACGTCTCTCCCTACGGCCGTTGGGAGAACACAACGCAAAGCCCCCACGTGCGGACAGCACGCTGGTCCCTCGCGTTTGACTTGCCCCTCCTGCACCCTCCCCTCCTCTCCTCAGGTTCATTTTTCTCTTTCCTTTAAATAGGCCGCTCGAAGCTGCTCTGTCTAATTTTTCATAGGTGATCGACTGCTGAGTAGGGGTTTAGGTAGGCAGAGGGAAGAGGCTGATAAGCCGGAGCGCGGATTCTATTAGGGAAATGCGGTGGTAATTAATGAACCCTGCCAGTAATTGGGAAGGTGTGAGTCCCCGGGACGCCGTAACGATAGTCATCCGTCTGCACGGCCCCGTCACGCCGAGCCATCCCTCATCGCACTCTGATCTCGGGCCCTTCGCCATGCAAATCTCCCTGACAGGACGCTGTGTCTCTGTCTCCCTAATTGGGCGGTATAGAGTTGTTTATGGGTATTGTCGGCATTTAGGCCTCCGGTGGAGGCTGTTCAGAAACCGTTAGCAAAGTTGCCCTAACAGCATTGTCAAATACGTGTTCCCCGGCTTCGATACCCGTCTTGCGGAGGCAGGAAGGAAGCGATGCTCTGTGTGGACCAGAGCTCTCCGAGCGACCGATGGCAAACCGAGTCTGAAGGAAAAGGCCGTTTTCACAGTCCCTGCTCGTCCAGCCGAAGATGGACTCGCGTGTGTGTGCCGGGGCGGGGGCTCGTTTAAGGCCCGTCCTGTAGAGCGCACCGAGGGCGGGAGCGCCCGCCCGAGACACGCGGTTCGCACAAATTACGGCTTTGCACTGAGACGCGTTTCCAAACCTCCATCGCCGTTGGATGCCGAGTGGGCTTCGCGGCCACCGTTTCTTGCCAATATTTGTCCTGCACGTGAGTGGCCTCGTTTGTGCCTTCCCCAACCAAACACACTGAGAGGTGAATTGTTTGAAATGCCATGAAATTAAAAAAAAAAAAAAAAAGCCCTCTAACGTCTGGGAAGTGAGCTTAATATTTCTGTCATGATGTTTAAGAGGGATCTTTTAAATATTTAAGAAAATCTGGGAGGTGCCGTTTTCACATATAAAAACACACTTGGAAAGAATTCAAATATGAGATAGAGTTCAGACTGCATCTTAGTCAATTCCCCAAGGGAGAAATTTAAGAAGCCCTGGACCCGTTTTTCCCCCTGGAGGAAGAGAGCACCTTCGGTCCAAGGCCAGCGCCGATCCAGAGATCTTCAGTCTCAGTGCTTCCCCTCACCGGCTCCGTGTGGCCTTGGTGGCATTTCTTGGCCTCCCCAAGCTTCGGGTTGCTCTTCTGGGTCCCCAGCTCTCCACAGTGGGTCTGAGGCCTCAAACAAGTTCATAGATGTGAATATACATTACATGGAAAGGGCTTGGCCATCAGACCCAAGTCGCTGTGCCACTCACTGGCTGGGACAACTTAGACAAATCACGGAGCCCTTTCTGAGCCACACTTTCCACATCTGTGAAATGGGCCAGATAATACAGACTTCCAAGGGCAAGGTGGAAGAGCAGAAACTGAGTCGAGAGCACCCAGGGTGAGCTTGAGACCCAGCAGTTCCTCAGCCAGGGGTGGCTTGTTCCCATGGAAACTGTGGAGGGCCAGCCTGGCATCCAGGGGCACTCGGTCCACATTCATGGAGTGCTGGGGCCGCCATGAGACGCGATCGGCACGTAAGAGATGGTTAGCACGGTTCTGCCTGCCTCCGCAGTCTCCAAACTTGACTTTCACAGCAGCCTTCACAGCTGTTAGGGAAGCATTAGAGCAGCGATGCTGGTCGTGTACGCACCGAGGGAAGGGTGGGATCTTGGGAGCCAACGACCCATCTGGTTTGTCTGGGACTGACGGACACTGGAACCAGTCCAGCCTGGGTCAGCTGGAACCAGTAAGTCACCCTAAGTTTAAACAAAACTCCTCTTCCAGCCTCACCCCAAGGCTCTAGCAGTCCATGGTGTACTAAAGCACCAGATCCTCAAAAACCTTCTCTTCCATCTCTAACTCTGTGGCCTAGTCGTGTTCTCTCTAGAACAATCTGGAATGTCCCAGGTACTCTCAAGAAGCAGAAATGGCTGCTAGGCAATGCTCTTCTACAACAGAGGGCTTCACCTCAACTCCTCTAAAGCATTCTATAGGTACCAATGACAGAGCTACTACTGATGGCTGCCTCTCTTACAAACTGTGGCTCCGTTTGGTGTGTCCAGTGGGAGAAGGCAGGCAAAGGTGAGGGGGAGCCCACCAGTGCCAACATTACAACATTCTGCTGGGAATCGGCAGGATGAAATGGAGAGAGGGTGACGTGACTGGGAGGGGACTTTGGGGAAGTGGGTCGGGCAGGAGTGAATCAGGTAGCCTGGTCAGCGTTGCAAGGCCAGGCCGTGGTTTCCTGTGCACACACACGTCAACAGCTGTATAAACCACCGCCTCTTCCCTCCGTAGACATCCTAGCTGAGGCCTCGGCTCGGTCGAGGGGCCCGCCAGCCCTATAAACTTTGCTGCTCTTATCACAGAGCCTCCCAGGGTGGTCCGGTCCAACAGCCAGGACTTTCGCACGAACTTCATTCACCCCCACTACAAACCAGCTGGGTCGTCTCCGAATCGCAGCTTTGATTGTGCAAGTAGAGCCCTCGCACTCGTCCTTACTCTCCATCCCTCGCTCCCTTGGATTTGAATGAGCAGCTGTAACGAGTGTGTCCGCCTCTGTCGCGAGCATGGCGGCTGACATGGCTCAGCGAGCTAAAGCCCCAGGCTGGAGTCGCCCTCATCATGCCAGAGCCTCCATCCCTGAATATGAACGTGCGTGCATTTCCTGTTGCAGAAATAATAGTAAGGGGAGTGGGGGAAAGAAAGGGAGAAACTCGGAGTAGAAGGAGCTTGTCTGAACGTCGCCGCGACCAACCCCGGCTGCAAACTGCTGTGCAGAGTAATTGTCCAGTGCTGGCATGAACATAAATAAGACAAATTTATTTTCATTATTCATATTTGGTGCTCTCTCCTTCCACTTATTTATGCTTTAAACAACAGTTACAGTAAATATAACAATAAAAAAAAAAGTGCCTGCAGTGGGCAGGGAGGTGATCAGACAGCCCTGATATACAGCAATCCGTGTGTCTTCCTCACAATCACTAACGAATCTTAACTGGAGCCATGCTCCATTCCCATGTGAGTGATAAGCAGTGATTTATTACGAAGTGTCATGAAATCGGAATGCCATACAGGGAGGCATGAGCTAGTGGAAAATACTTCCCCCGTTTCTCAACCTCATTACTCACACATGCAGTGTCCCCTTCCCAAGCCTCATTTAACTGAGTTTTCTGAGCACTCTACTCATTGCAATGGAAATTGGCCAAGGAGAGGAGTCCAGCAAAGTCTGCGGCCTGGTGCTGCAGCCCTGCCCAGCTGGTGCCAAGGCTGCCCGGCGACCCTGGGGCTGTGCACGCCGGCCAGCCTCCAGGAGTACGATCCCAAGAAGTCTCTCCGCTCTCTGCCAAGCAGCAGGCATGCTAACGCGCTCGGGAGGTGAACCCTGCCCAGCGAGAAGGAACCTAAAGGGCAGCTTTGGTGAGCGTGGACCTTATGTCGTCGTATGTCATGCCAGCCTCCTTGGAATTCACGCCTTGATCGTGTAAGATTTACCCAGTGGCCCACGGGAGCCAGGGGCACCCGGAGACAGAGCCCGGGCTTTCAAGCCGGAGTCAGCCTGGGGTCGGTCCCAGCTCTTCCATTTACCTCCGTGCCCAGTGTCGTAGATGCACAGATGGCCCCAGTCCTTCACCCTTCGTGTCCCTTCTCCACGTCAGCTTGCAGTGTCCTCCCATTCTGATTCTAGGCTCAGGTGTGACTCGTTATGTGACCCATCAGATGTCAGCAGAGATGATGCCAGCGGCGGCCTGAAGAGAGCTTGCAGGGTCACACTCACTCACTCTCACACCTCTGCCGGTGCTGTCAGAACACGGCCCACTCCCACCTTTGTCACCGTGGTCGTGCCAGGCTTGGTGCAGGAGGAGCCGGAGGCCAGCTCCTGCACTCGTTCGCTATATCCTCTCTTTCTCTAGGCTCCTTTGACCTTGGATGTGTTGGATCTCAAGAAGAGTATTGGTGGACAGGAGGACACCCTCTCATGCTAATAAAGTGCTGTTGGAATCCTCTGATGTCAGCCTAGTCCCCTGAGGCGCAGGCACCCAGGGGCTGACTCTCTCATGGGGGCACAAGTCTGCAGAAGGGTGTAGAAGTCCCGCATGCTAGCATGGAAGATGTGCTCCATTCAGGATGACTTCTAACCGTCTGCGAAAACCCCTGGATCTTTCCTTGTCTTTCATGACTTCAACTCTCCTGGCAGGTGCTGGTCAGTTATTTTGTAGAATGCCTCCCCATATGGGTTGTCTGATGGCCTCTCATGATTAGATTGAGGTGACGCCTTGCTAGCGAGAATACCATAGAAATGACATGCCCTTGTAGGTGCACCATTATCGGGATGTCATGAGGGTGTATCAGGCTGGTGGTGTTAACTGTGATCCCTTGGTAACCTCTTTTAAAATGTGCAGTGTCCAGTGGTCGTCCTCAGCTCACCCCCGATGGCCTTTTTGATATCAGTAACCGCCCCAAGGCACGGGGCCGTGCTGGGAGGCGGGACCACCGGCAGTTAAACACGTGGTCCTGCGTCAGAGCACTCCTGATGCTGATCCTAGCTGGGAGCCTTTGGGCAAGTTGCTTAGACTTTTTTCTCTTCAGTGCCCTCCTTTCCAAAGGACCTAGCTCATAGGGTTGTCGTGAGGATTAAAGAAGTAACTGAAAGTGCCCAGTGTCGTGCAGAGCACACAGTAAGCCAATGACTTCATCTCTCTGAGCCTCAGTGATGTCATCAGCAAAAGGAGGTTAGGAACACCTACCTCCACAACGAGCTAGCCTGCGTATAACAGAATATTATGTATGTGAAGGTACGTGTTATGGTGCTTCCAAGCCTTCCACTCAGTTCTTCCAAGAAGCTTCCGCTCAGAAATGAGTTGTGCCTCTCCTTGGTGGTTTCCTCGAGGGACACGTTATGTTGTATTGTGGTTAGATGTGCCTGCCTTATCAATCCTCCATAGACTAGAAGGTTCTTGGAGGGCAGAAACTTGTCTCGCTCACCACAGTTCTGTTGGACTCTGTTGGAAGCCACTGGTTGTGTCGGGGGACAGAAATACCAGCCAGTCAGAGGCCCGATGCATGAATGAAGACGACGGAATTATCAATCAGCTGCATCCTTCCATGGGAAAACCATTTCTTGGAACCTAACTGACGTCACAGAAGAAACACTTGATAACTATTGAATGAATGGATGAATGAATGAATGAATTGGCCGTTGGTTATGCATAGCAATACAGAGAAAAATTTAACTTGCATCTTCTAGACTTTGAATGCCTCTGCCAACAAGTAAATCTCTTCCCGGGAGGGCAGATGGCGGCCTGTACAATGAACAATTTAATCTTCAGAAAATGGAACAACTTTGCCAGCAAACTCCATTTTTCTCCACGAACACATTGTCAATAACATGTGCTCTCAAATATGTGGTGAAATTGATGACTGGGCCCTGATTTATGGAAACAGCAACAAATTAAATGATTACCTTTCTCTTCCCTAGCTTGGGGTCCTTCAGACCAGGCGTCTTCCCCCCCCCCCCCCCCGCCCCGTGCTCTAATGATAGAAGAGGTCTAATTAAAATGCCAGGCTGGCTCGTGGTGTGTGTGGAGTAGAGGAAAGAAAGAACCATGTCCAGGGCGTCCTAATTTAAAAGCAGGAGGGGGGGAAAGGCACCTAAGTGATAATGAAGATTAACTTAGGGGGCCTCTGGCGCTCCCTCCTCACATAAAAGCTGATATTGAGGGAATCCTTCATACAGAGACTTTTGTCGCCACTTATTTAGCCCCTTGTATGAAATCTTCTTGGTTTTGGACAGACTTGAGGCTTTGGATTGGACACGATAGACCAGAGAGCAGGGAGGTGCTTCGAGAAAAGAGACTCTCCAGACAGCAGCCAGATCAAATGTCTAAGACGCTTCCTGAACGACAGCCTGGTTCAGAAGGAGTCTCCATCCTAAGACTCCTCCTTCTAGAAGGGTGGCTCTGAACTCGTATTTGGGTCAAGATCTTCTTTGAGAATCTGGCTACGGATCCTCTGCCCAGACACAATGCACAAGTGTGTATTTACAAATGTGCGCACGCACACACACACAGAAATGATTTGCTTATAGCGTCATCTGTCTCTTATCCTTGCCTTAAACTTGAACAACTGGAGTCACAATTGCTACCCAAAATTCCAGGCTTCACCATCTTCCCTGGAATGCTCGTCCAGGGTGAGGAACTGCTTGACTGCCGAGGGCCTCGGCCTCCTTAGGCCACACGTCCCAGGGGCCAGCATCCCATGGATGTGTCTGGTAGAGACTTTTTGAGAAAAAGGCCTCACTGCTAACTGGAAAGAAGTCACTTCCACAAGCATTCAAACAGTGTGCTTGCAAAACAAACAAACAAACAAACAAACAGAGGATAAAAACCTTTCTTCCACAGAGGGCCAGATAGCAAACCTTTTAGACTTGGAGACGATGCAGTGTCCGGGACAGCCCCTCACCTCTGCCGTTCCAGCGTGCGGGCAGCCCTAAATAACGCGGAAACGATTGTGCGTGTCTGTGTGCCAATAAAGCTTTATCGATAAGCTCTGAAAACTAGAATTTCATGTAACTTTGATATAGCACAAAATACCACTTGTCTTTGGAGTTTTTTCAGTCCTTTAAAAGTGAAAACACCATTTTTAGCTCATGGGCCATAAAAAATAGGTGACGGGCAGGACTTAATCGGAGGGCCGTGGAGTTTGGGGTGCAACTCCGGTCTCCCTCTGACTCGTTGGTGGGATAGTGTTTTCCAAATACTGTCTGGCATGGGGTCTTATCCACAAACCAGATCAAATGAAGTGGTTTGCTCGTAATGAGGGTAGGAAGTCCCCAAAGGAATCTTTCAGGCACACACCCCTGGTTACCCCTTCTGGAAATTTCCACATCCTCTTCCCTTCTGAGAAGCTCTTGGAAAGTCCCTGTCCTACAGCTAACATCTGAGGTATCTGTTCCCCGTTTAGTCCAAGGTTCTTGGGAAGCTCCGTCTGCCCTTTCCTTGTAAGCCAGCGAATAGGGGAGTCAGCCATCGCTACGAAACTCCCCTTGAACCGTCCAGAGGACTTCCCTCCCCCGAAGCACTGGTCACGCCATTCAAAATTAAATCCTAAAAGAGAGCTGTGGTGTCACAAAGGCCATCAGATGGCTTTGTGATGTTGTGGAAATGCGCGGGGCCTCCAACTGGTTCATCTCTTGTAGTGGCCTTAAGGACACCTGCCCCTCGTGCCGCATACCCCAGGCAGGAGGGACACGGGAGGGAACCGAGCGGGACACACTTTCCACAATGCGGAAGAATTGGCACCCACAGGCCACAGGGACCAGATTCAGGCTTTGCAACTTGTGCTTCCTTTTCTGTCTGCTCGTTTGCTCAAGCTGCCCTAACAAAACACCGCAGACCAGGCAGCTTACACATCAGACATGTATTTTCTCACAGTTCTGGAGGCCACGAGTCCAAAGTCAAGGTGACAGCGGGGTTGGGTTCCCCTGAGCCTCTCCCCTTGGTTCGTCAATGGCCGCCCTCTTGCTGCCACTGCCTCTGGGGTCTTTGCTCTGTGTACACACGTCCCTGATGTCTCTAAGCTCCTCTTCTTGTAAGGACACCAGTAAGATTGGATTAGGACCCACCTTAATGGCCTCATCTTACCATAATGCCACTGTAAAGGCTCCATCCCCAAATCTGGTCACAGCCTGTGTATGGGGCTTAGGGCACTACAGTGTGACTCCGTGGGATCACACAGGCTTCCACTTGGTTTGTCAATAAAGTTTTTGTCATTATTACTTCCCCGTCGGTGGTCGCTTCTCAGGACCACCTCCCTGCCCCTGCCCAGCGCAGAGCGGGCAGCTGGTGGCTAGGGGAGCCCTGCCCACATGCTTTTCATTAAGTTCTTCACACAAAAGATGCTTCATTTAGAGCTAGGCTAGGAAGGACTGAACGTTTTATAGTAAATTTTGTAAGTGGGGCATTTAAAATATCATTGCTTCTCAACAGCTGATTTGGGGGTGGAGAAAAGTCTTGAATTCCTTCCAGAAAAGATGCCTGGTTCAGTGTTTTCTCAGGATCATGGGGGTAGAGTCTAAAGAGGCTTCCAGGAGGCAGTGTCGCCGGTCAGGGAGCAGGTAAGGCGGGGGCGGGGGGCGGGATACGCAGACAAAGGTCCAAACCCAGGCTGCACCGCTTACTAACCATGGTGACCATCACGTCATGTTCCCACGATGCAGCTGACGCTTTGTGGAAAGGTACTGCTGACAGTACCCTCGTCACTTTTGTTACGTGCGGAGGGACCCCCACCCCGCACCAGCCTCACACAGCACCTGGCACAGGGTGAAGCCTCATCGTCTGAGGGCAGCGATTGCTGTCGTGACTGCCATGCAAGCCAACCCACCGACCCCAGGAACGCACAGGTCCCGCTCGAATTCTTGGTACGGGACGCGGGCTGCTCACTCTTGTATTTGAAACAGGACTAGACCATTGGGGCTGGGACTTGTAAATAAGGGTCCCTTGTCTTTTTAAACAATAGTGCATTGCTTCGTTTTGTTTTGTTTAATACTTGTGTGTGTTGTGAAGGATTTTAATCTACATAGAAATGCAGATTTAGGAGTGGGACGAGGGGAGAGACACAGAGACCAAGACGGACCGCAAGAAGGAAGCAAGGGACACTATCCAATTGTACAAGTCATGTACTCTACCCACCCAGTCTCTACAAGAGTGACTGATTGATTGAATGGCAGTAATCAATCAATCAACGAATCGTGCATTAGCGCAGCAGTTCTCAGTCTTGGCAGCACATTAGAATCCCCTGGGAAACTAGAAACCCAGTGCCCAGGCCGCACCAGGGACGACAGGCAGAATGTCCTGGAGCGGGTCAGTGTGGTAAAGCCCCCAGGTGACGCCCACGCGGAGGGGGGGCCCACGCGGAGGGGGAACCACGCGGAGGGGGGGCCCACGCGGAGGGGGAATCACGCGGAGGGGACCCACGCTGGAGGGGGGCCCACGCCGGAGGGGGAGCCACGCAGAGGGAGCCTCGTGGAGGGGGCCCACAAGGAGGGGGCCCACGCGGAGGGGGAGAGGGGCCCACGCGCAGGGGGAGGGGGGCCCACGCGCAGGGGGAGGGGGGCCCACGCGCAGGGGGAGGGGGGCCCACGCGGAGGGGAGCCACGCAGAGGGCCTCCTCAGCGAGCTCAGTCAGATAACCCCGTGCCACTGACGAGCTGTGAACTCGGGTGAGGGCCTAACATCCCGGAGCCTCGTTTGCTCGTTCTGTCATGGGGATTAAATCAGAAGTAATTGGTTAAACACTTGTGCTCCAGGTCACGAAAGATACTGAGTTGATAAATAACAAGAGTTTCTACTATTGTCATTGTCATCCAATGATCGTGAGGTCTGGGCCTTCACGTCACCACCTGCAAAATGGCTGGGGGCGGGGGTGTCATTGGATTTTTATTTCTCTGATTCTGCAAAGGTAGAGCAAGGACAATGTGGGAAGAAAAGCTCCCATTTCCTCCCTGAGTGACACCCACGGGCCAGGCACTGGGCTGGCACTTTGGCGACTTGCTGAGCATAGCAGCCGCCACCCCCTGCCTCCCTGGAGACCAGCAGTAAACCAGGATCCCCACAAAGCCATATATTATTCATGCCAAGTAGGGGGGCAGTGAGGGAGGAAATCTGGAAATCCAGTCTAGGCTCTGGGATGCGGACAGAACTTTCTGAGCTCGTGATGTGTTCGCTGGCACAGCCGAGCAGGAGTCATTCAGGCGGAGTCGTGGGAAGGGCCCGCCAGGCGAGGGCGCAGGAGGTGCAAAGGCCGGGGGCGGGCGGGGCAGCTGGGCACGTTTGCAGAGCTGTCTCTGTTTAAAGCATAAAGAAGTGACTGAGAGGACATCCTTTTCTCTGAGAGCGTCTCAGGGGACTTGGACTCTCCGTAGCACACTTTGGGAAAGACTGGTCGAGTCAGAGGAGACGTGGTATGAGATCCAGACGAATCTTGGTTTCTCTCCAGCTTCTCTAGGAAATGGCTGTGTGGGTGGTGGGGACCATTTCACCTTCTGAACCCCTGGTTCTTTATTTGTAAAGAGGGAGCACTCACTCATATGTTCCTAATCTACTGAGAGGAGTGGTACTTATTAGTAGCAATCAAATTAGTAACGGGTAATCCTTATTATTAAGAAGCATGAGGTACCTTGGTGACAGAGACATCGGGGTTCCCATCCCAGTTCTGTTCCTTCCCAGGCCTCCTGATCTGGGTCTCGTTCCTTCAATCTCTGACAGTTTCCTGACCTCTGAAAAAGGATTTATAAGCATTACCTTCGGGGGTTACCATGAGAATTAAGCATGACCGTGGCGGCCAACCTTCCCGCAAAGCGTAGGCGCCCAGTGAATGCAAAACTGTCATTAAAATGAAGGCAGAGTCTCCTTCGGAAGCGGGAGGACTTGCCCGAGTTGTCGAAACACATGCTCTACCTGCTGACCCCCGTTTGGCAGTGTAAATGCACCACCAGAAACACCGGTGCCGTGGGCTTAGACACATAACCACGGCGGTAAAAAACAACAAAAACCCCCATCCTGTCCGTTTGTTTTCCATACTTGGAAGGCAGCCGCTCTCCGCCCGCACCCCCCGCCAACGACACCTCACGTTCAGGCAGCAGTCGAGTCCCCTGGCTGTGTCCACGCGGCGACTCTCGTTGGGTTGTAACGCGGTTGTGATAAATAACAGTCGGCCGTGCACCCCACTTACAGCGGACGGCTCCATTGTGAATCACGTCGTTGGCGGCTCGGACTCTGAGCTGTCTGGGTTGTTTATGGTGGTGTTTGCCGGTACCCAGGCCTCTTTCAAACAATTTAAGTGCCCTTTCGGAGGATATGAATGTGGCTCAATAAAAAGTGGGTTCGGGGAAACGGCTCCCTTTCTCTGTTCTGTGGCCGTGCACCAAAAGCGACCATATGTGAAAATTGTCAAACGGTAAGTACGTAATTGCCAAATATGCAATTATACTGAAACCTTCGTGGACATCGTCCCTCTCCAGTGTCAGGATATTGTCCTGATCGTTGTCACCCTTTTCATTTATCTCTTAAAAGGACGACAGCTGGGCAGTCTTTAAGTCTTATCATTTTTCATTATATAGCGTTACTTGAGCAATGTGCCTTTAGAAGCTTCTAGTTAGTTCCGTGGACAGCAATAAATACTGGCTAGACAACAGGCTTTGAAGTCAGACAGACCTACATCCAAATGCTGGCTCATCGACTTCCTAACTCTCTGACGTCCATTCAATTTCTTACCCACTTCAAACCTCTGTTTTCTCATCAATAAATAGGGACAATGAGATCTACTGTCAGCCGTTCCTATAAAGCACAGAGCTTATAATGAGCACTTAATAAAATGGTAGGTATTATGACTGCTTTCTACTTTCTTCTTCCAAATATTCACATCAAATGTTTTGAAACGCTATTTTATCCTTTTTTTTATAAAAGGAGAAAAGTTTTTTTAGCTTCACATCTGATTTGACAACTGATTTCTTTTCAACATTTGTTTAATGCATGAACTAAAGAGCCTCTCTTCTACTGATTTTTCAGAATTTCCAGAAGGAAAGAGTAATTCGTTTTCCAAGGCCAGATGATTACTGATTTCTAACACATAAGCAGAAATGTGTGTATATTTTTTTTAATGTATTCTACATCTTATTCCACAGACCTTTTAAAGTTCTGTATCATATGCAATGCAATAAAATCATAAAAGAAAAGGAAATCATTTTTCAAATCTACATTCTATTGAGTACCAATTGTGTACCAGGCACCATTTGTGGAAGG
Source organism: Lyroderma lyra (assembly GCA_004026885.1). NCBI lineage: Eukaryota > Metazoa > Chordata > Mammalia > Chiroptera > Megadermatidae > Lyroderma > Lyroderma lyra. The sequence goes on along the minus strand of PVJL010000336.1, from coordinate 238,030 downwards.
TACTATTATTCTCTTGATTTTGAAGAGTTGGAAACTTAGGCTCAGAAAGGCTAAGTCATTTCCCCAGTGTCACACAGCTAGTAAATGGCAGAGCCCAGCCATGAACAGATAGAAGAAATGAAGAGAGAGTATGAAGAAGAGTCGAGGGGCATAGACTGTGCATCCTTACGAGGTTACCCAGCTGCTGAAGTCGCACCACCAATTTGGCTCCGAGTTTCCTCGTAGTGAAAGCAAGAATGGGCCCGTGACCCACCCCAAGACTGACCTTTTCCATAAGGAAAACGTGTTCCAGGGTGTAAGAACACACAAAGCTTTCCTGACACTTAATGTCTGGCAGCAATTTCTTGCATAACTTTTGTGATAAAACCAAACACTTACAACGGAAATCACTTCTTTCTGTAAAAACAAAAAAATGTTTTACTTCACACCGGGCTTCGTCCCTTTTGAGTAATTATTCAATCTAAGCTTTGTCAGGGCCTCGGACTGGGAAGAGAGTCGTGCTGAAAGCCAGCTGAGGGAGGGCGAGGCGAAGGCCTCCCTTGGCCCGATGAGTTTTATTTAGATCGACGTACCTTTGGTTGTAATTAGGGGTAACTGTACAGCAGTTAAGACTATAATCCCATCATTAGTTGGCAAGAGCTTTTCGCAGGGCGAACCCTCACGCCATCTCTTTCATTTCTGCTTCTTAACTACGTGGGTAGCCTGAAGTTGAAGAGTATGCTTTAAGGAAAAGATTTTCTGCTGCCATTGAAGTCTTCTAAGCTGACACACAAGTAAGGACACAAATGACACCCAGTGACAGCACTTGCACCACTCTCAGAAGGCCCCAAGTCTTCCTGACATTTCTGTTGTTATTGTTCTCCAAAATGTCAGCCTGTTACTGCCAGTTGCATCCAACAGCCATTTTGCACCATGGTGAAGAGATTTTAAACCATTTCAAGGTTTGCCCAGGAAGCAGACAAAGAGGGAGCTTTTTTAATGGCTTCCAATTCGTCCTCCCCGTTAGACATTCCAAGTTGATGACACAAGGTTGCTCTGGCACTGATGAGAAAAACCCTCAGCAGAACTCGCCTCCAGCTTTAGATCCGTCGGTGGGAGACTGCATGATTTGTGTCCAATGTGTACGAATACATCATGCATTTGAGACACATGGTTGCTTTATCACAAGTTGTGCTTTAAGAGAGGACGTTCAACAGTTGAGATTTTCCCATGTGTCGATTGTGACCTGCATGCCATCTGTAATTAAATGTTCCAAGGAGAAGACGACCAAGGTCAATAATGGTATTGCCTCCTAGTCTTCAAGGGTCTAATCAAGCTCAACCTTTGACAAAGAATTTGTGGTTTTGTCAGTAGAGATCTGATGTCAGGAACAATTAGTTGAGTGGTTAAGAGTAAAGGCTCTGAAATCTAGAAAATATATATTCCAATTAAATATTGGAATATTCAGTTCCACTTACTGTCACGTCACCTTGGATAAGTCACTTCAATTATCGAAACTTCACGTTTTTTCTTTGTAAGACTGGATGCCCCTTTGGATTGCTGAGATGATTAATGAAAATAATGTATAAGTGGTAGGTCGAAAATGAACAATCATGACCCAGATGCTATTGATATATAACCTTTAAATTGTCATTGACTCAGCCTCTTCAAAGTTTGATATAATTTTTTTTTAAAAAGCTCCTCTCCACATTCAGAAACTCAGCCACTTTGTTCTATCTGATTTATTTTGTGACCTCCCTCTTGAAGAGCAATTAGTCTGTTTTTAATGACAAGAAAACCGCATGGAAGAAAGGAATTAAGAAAAGGCAAAAAATCCATCAGGAGTATTTTAAACGATTATCCACCTACTCACATGAGGCTGTGTCTAGTATGTAAAAAGTATTCAATATATTCAAGCAATGATTTTATTCATTTTTAAGGATTGAAATTGGTCCACCAAAGTTTAAAGGTTTCTGCACACAGAGATTTCTCTTAGGAAAAATTAGGTGAAGCACTAATGATGAAATTCAGCACTGTAGGTAAGCCAATTGGATTTGCAAATTGTGAAGTCAGTTTGAAAAAATATTAACTGCAGGTGTCTCCCAGGATTACCTGGTTAAAAATCACTCATCTCCATTTCTATTTTGCTTCCTGTCACAGTCTTCTTTCATGGTACACTTTATACATGTTCAGCACTTTTATTTGAGTCCTGTATTTTTTTTTTCAGTTTTAAGAAGGAGTCAGGTGTCCTGACCCCATCACGTAATTGTCATGAGAGCAAATTACTTAACTTCCCCCAACCTCAACCTTTTTATCTTTCGGCTACTAATACTTATCCAATATACTTCAGAAGACCACATATATATGTGAATGTGTTTGGAAAAATGTAAATTGCTTCAAAATGGCAGAATAAATTACTCTTTGAAGTTGAAAGTACCAAACAGATGGTACAGCTTCTTAGTATCCACTTAAGTTTCCTTGGACCAGTTTTTCTAGTCTCTTCTCTCTTTTCTTTACATGTTCTAAGTTGTCTCTGATAGAGAAGTGAGGATTCCAGGTAAATCTCTTTTTTTGTATTATTTTAGTAATAAATACTTGACAAGTTCTTTTCCACGTTGCAATAGATAGACTTCACGTTACTGTCTTTAGGGCTTCATTCACTCAACAAGCATTTGTCAGGCACCTGCTGTGTGCCAGACGTTGGCTTGTGTGCTTAGGATACTGCTGGGATCAAAGCACACACAGTTCCCACCTCCCAGGGGTCTACAGGCCAGGGCAGGAGGCGGACACTAAACCAAAAATTACCTGTACGATAATGTTTCTAAACTGCAAAGAGTCCCATAAGGAAAACATAAATGCAATAAAATATTTTTTAAAAGGAGCTTAATCACATCCAGGGGTTAAGAGAAGACTTTACTGAGGACGTGGCACTTAAACTGAGACTTTAAGGACAACAAGACACAAAAAACAGGAGAAATAGCATTCTGGGCAGAGACAACAGCATGTGCAAAGACCCTGAGGCATGTTTCAGGCGCTGTCAGAAGGCCAGTGTTCTTGGGACACCTCAGCAAGGGTCAGAGACCCAGGCAGGGTCCGGGAGTGGCGAGGCCAGATCACTTTCAGAAAAATAAGGGTTTCTCTCTAGCCACCGAAGGCTGCGCTGGGAGGGAATGGGGAGTGACCGCGTCGTCTCTTCCAAGCTTTCATGAGCTCACATTGTTGGCCACGTGGAAAACGATGGCCTGGATGCGGAGTGGAAGACGGGAGCCCAGGGAGAGATTGTGACAGCCATCGGGGGAAATACGCGCAGGAAAGAACTGGGTGTGGAGGGGTGCAGACGGAAAGAGAGTTTAGCACAGACAACCCAACTTTGTGGCTGGAGCAATTGAGCAGTTAGTTGGAGGTTTCATTACCTGTGAGTAGAAATGTCGGCAGGGGAATAGACTAGGGGTGGGGGGGATTCAAGCCCCCTGTTGTGGAAGAAGTTACCTTTGAGGTACCCGCGAGATATTCACACAGAGATGTCAGGAAGCCGGTTGGAAGTATGGAGCTGGGACTCACGGTCCCCAGCACACAGACGGCCCTGTATCAGGAACGCTACAGCCCTGGAGGCCGCCACCCAGGACGGGCTTGCGCAGAGCAGGAACCCTCACCCTTTGCAGACGCAGCGCAGGCATTTCCCAACCAACGTTTTATAACTGCCCCTTTACTGTTCCGAAATAAAACTACTAGATCGAATAACCAGCCTACATACATAAATTCAAAAAGCAAGCACCTTATCCTGTGACCACACAGTAAGAAAGAAAGGGAAAGCATTTGGGCACCAAAACTCACCAGATCAGGACTTGCAAATTTAGCTGTGCCTGGGAGCACCCCCGCCTGGGCATCTGGCTAAAATGCAGATTCCAAACCCTCAGGCTTGGGTGGACCCAGCCCTCTGTGTTTCTAACCAGTGACTCCAGTGCTGCTAGTGCCGCCAGTTTCACTGCGGTGTGAGCCACATGGAGAGACATGAGGTCCGCAGAGGAGTCCTGAGGCAGGGCAACATGCGTCCTGGATATGGGCTCAGTAACTGCAGGTCTCTTCGGGGCTGTGGAATGGGCATCTCTACTATAGGCTGCAATGCCAGAGGGGATGTGACTCTAAAACAGCAAATAACTACCAGCAAGCACACGTCGTTTCTCTTTGTTTGCAAGACGGCTTTATTTCTGGGAAAAGAGGTGTGTGTAACTGCCTAAAAGGCTACATGTCTATACGTAAAATAGAGTAAAATTCTGGGCTCAAAGTAATCCCCAAAACATTTTCCACTGCCATCTACGGTTCTGAACCAGTGATCATTTTTCTGCTTCCCCTAAGGGATAGCTGGTAATGTCCAGAGCCACCCTGGGTTGTCACACTCGAGGGTAAGAGGGATGCTGAGGGATCTGGTGGGTAGAGGCGGGAGTGCACATGACAGTCCCCACTGCAAGGAATTTTATGGCCCCAAATATCAATAGTGCCAAGGTTGACAAACCCAGACGAACAGAGAGATTTGCAAAACTGGTGCAGGTCGAGGAAGGATACCCGTGTAAGAAACTGGCCCGCACATGGCAAGGTGCCTGCCATCCCCAGCTCCTAACCTGTAAATGCCAGGGGTGCGTCCGTGATTGTAGCAATCACAAAACACGCCTTGGGTCTGAGAAGAGCTGTGCAGAGTGGAGAGAGAGGAGCACAGGCAGGACTCGTCAGGGGCTGGGAGAGCAGAAAGGCCAACCGAAACCATCTGCCAGGGGATCAAAGATCCTAGCAGGGCCAAATTAAAGTATCTATAATCCTGGCATCCGTTAGTGGCTCTGTAATTAATACAAAACGGTGACATCTCTTCGCCTGGCTCCCCCTCACCAGCTCTCCTTAATGAACACTGCCAAAGACTTTGTAGATACGCAATTAAAAATTTTATTGATTTGTTTTATTTTTTTCGTAGTAGCCCAACATACTGGGGGGCGGGCGGGGGGCAATACCTTTTATTTTAAAAACTGTGCCGCAGCAAAGCTTGACCTCAGCTACCATGAAAGGCAACCAAGAGTTGTTGCTTTCTTTTTTTCTTTTCTTTTCTTTTTTTTTTTTTTTTTTTGCTTTGTGCATTCTACACCATTCACTCCAGAAAGTGAGAAATAATGACACCAGTCCTCACTCCGAGTCCCTGCATTTTCTAGTTTTAATTTTCTGCCAGGGTTTCCTCTGTGGACCTAGAAAAAAAAAAACAACAAAAAAACAAGATTGTTCTTATTCTTTTAAAATAAGGGGCAATAAGAAGAGGTGGACTATCCCCACGTGGGCCAAGATTCATGTTTGCCATTCTCATCCAGCACAGGAACATTGACTGACCTTCCAGAAGAATCTACCACTTCCATCAACCGCAGTGGGATATGAAGAGATCTCTCAGACGGAAATAGCATCATAGCCAGGTTTTAATAGAAGACACTTGTATCTGGAATTTCACTGAGTAACTGCACAGATACTCTTGGGGGAATAACTCTAAATTATTAATAATGCTGGCGTTTAACACTTGACTGTACCGGACCATCACAGGCAATATAAAGGGACCAGAAAAAAACCAGACCTGAACACCCTCCCTCCCACTTGGCAGCCGGGTGACCGCAGGCCACGCGCTCCCCGCGCTGTACGTCTCCATTTCCTGGGCTGGCAAGGGCAGACACTGTGGCCTCCTGCGCTGTTGGCGTTGAGGTGAGGCGAGGCATGGCCTCAGGGTGGATAGCAGAAAATGCACTCAGGAGATGTCGTTACCCCACCTGCAGGGTCCTTTCGGGCCGAGACTCAAAAAAGCCAGGGAACCTGAGTGGGGAATCACAGACTGATCAGCTGCCTTTGTGTTTACGCAAGAATCCGGCATGAGCGTGCTTTCCGGGAGCTGACGCGCACGCGCGCCTGGGAGTGTTCTGTAGGGAAGAAAGCGGTGATCAGACACATCTGGGACGCGGCGAGGAAGTAACGATGCGTTGTGTTTGGTGGAGCTGGGTCATTTGCAGGCCTTCTCCGAGTCTTTAAGACGCTGATGTGCACTGTGAATTTCCAAGAAGGGGACTATAATAAAGTCACTAGGGTCTTTCTCCTTGCTTCCCTTCCCGGAACAAACGTTGCCCAAACAGAGACGTTTGGGTACTGACCCAATCTGGAATAGGTTCGAGGGGAGTAGTCCGGGGAGCACGGTTCTGTGTATCTGCTGTCACGTGCCCATCACGGTTGGGAGGAGACGTGCGGTCCTCCGGAAGCCTGCTGTGAAAACACTTGGCCCACCCCGTCGTCCTGTTTACACCGGAAGGCGCTTTTGCTCTGCGGGGAGGTGGGCTTTGGCGTGCTTCTCTCTCCTGCCCTTTCCTTTCCTTCCCTCCTCTTACCTTCTCTGATGCCCTTGCAATGTCTGGCCTCTGCTTTCTTTCTGTGTCTTTGACCCATCTCTCTTCCTCCGACCACATGACCATCCTCCTTCAAGGTCGTAGACCTGCCAGCAGGATCCAGCCAAGTGAGGGGAAAGAATACTAGCTTTTGTCTCTGAAATGCAAGCCTCCTATCAAAAGGAAACGTGCCTTCCACACTGATGGTGACCATCTGCAAACTAGATAGGGTGGCGTGGGGAGAGCGTGGGAGCTTCCGAAGGGGAAAGCCTAAATTTAAAGCCATTCCTTGTGTTTTATCAGCTGTGTGACCTTGGCCAAGTCACTAACCTCTCTGAGACCTTTTATTTATAAAATGAGATTGTTTCAAAAGTTAGTTGTAATATGTGTAAAGCACTTGGAATTTGGTTAGGTAACTGGTTGCTTGTATTATAATCACACTATTCCTTATAAGGGAATCATTTATATTGTCTGTTACGGTTAGTTTGCTCATAATTTCTCTATATACATCAAATGTCATAAAGTCTTCAATTAGTCTTTATTCTTCTGCTAGAAACTTTGAAGTTTTTCTTTTCCAGAAGACTAATTATATATAGGTCCAAGGTGTGTCTTTTCTCACTAAAATGAGCACTACAGTTAAATAATAAGATATAAACACAGAATACCACCCAGACTGGGCTAATGGAAATTACATACATTTCTGCATTAATCCAAATAGCACATATCTGAAAGAAAATTTCATCGCACTAACCTCCCATAGCAAAGTATACTTTAAGTAGCACTTTCCCACCACAAAAATTTTCCTGTCTTTTTAAGTGTTTTTTGTCAATTACCATTGACATGCAATATTATATTAGCTTCACATGTACAACATAATGATTAGAGTATTACATCATTTATAAATTTATCACCCTGATAAATCTAGTACCCATCTGAAAAAATGGTCCTTTCTTTTTTGACTAGGAAATTCCACACTTTGGACTTTAAGCATAGGAAAATATAACAAACTGAAAGGCTTTAAACACAAAGATGTTCATCACAGTGTTATGTATCATTGAGTAAAACTGGAAACAAATTAAATGTCTAATATCAAAGAATGGTTTAATACGCTCTGATAATGTAGGTGATAGAACATATGTAGCTATTTATAATGATGCTTGCAACTGAAAAAATACAGACAGAAATATTACATGGTGGGCACTTACAACTGTAATATGTAAACCTAACAAAAATGCATGAACAAAGAAAACAATAGAAGAATATACAGCAGAAAGAGAATAGGAGCTCTCTCTGGATGGTAGGGGCATAGGTTAAAGTTTTTTATTTTTAAAACTGCTTTATAATGGAAAACTCAGACTTTATATTTTTATTTTATATTGTGGTTAAATGCACATAACATAAAATTTACCACCTTACTCATGTTTAAGTGTATACTGTTGTGCAACCATCCCCACCATCCATCTCCAGAACTTTCTCATCTTGCAAAACTGAAACTCTACCCATTAAGCAACAATTCTCCAATCCCCCATTCCCCACAGCTCTGGGTAGCCACCATGCTTCATGTTTCTATGAGTTTCCCTCCTTCAGGTACTTGGTATAATTAAAAGCAGACCATCTTTGTCATTCGTATGACTGCTTTATTTTCACTTAGCATATTGTTCTCAAGGTTCATCCTCATTATAGAATATCAGAATTTCCTTCCTTTTTAAAACTGAATAGTATTCCATTGTATGAATGTACCACATGTTATTTACCCATTTATCCATTGATGAACATCTGGGTTCCTTCTACCCTTTTTACTATTGTCAAGAATGCTGCTATGAACATGGGTGTACAAATAACTCTTACATACATTATATTTTTAAAGTTTTTTCCCTAAATTGGCTTTTCCTCTTTATGCCCCATTAACTGGTTATACTACACTCCAGAGTAGACTTAACTATGACGCAATGTAGAACATTAATGCCAATGAAATAGGTGGGCAATTTGACTACATGGGGGAAATGTCCACTTAGGCTATTCCTCAGAAAATAACACATCTCTTTTTGTTGTTCTATTTCCCATTACAGGACAAATGCCTTAGTTTCAACTCTCCCGCCTGGATGCCACTCACACTGAGTCTTTCTTCATTGCACCACCCTGCTTCTGACATTGAACTCCTCCTGACTCCCTGCTCTCAGAAGACTGCCAAAAAAAAAAAAAAAAAAAAAAAAAAAGTTTCGCCCCGGCCATTTCTCTTCATCCTCACTAACAATTTGGTAATGAAGTATTGATTTCCACTTCTCTGCTTATGGACGATAGATTTTCATTGATAAACTGCAATGGGGCTGTCTCGTCTCCAAGGTCCCCTTTTCACTGTCATTAGAAAACAAAGTGCCACTGAAGAAAAATAATGACTGAGAACATTGATGTACTTATTTTGTCAGTTTGTAACACTTGACAGGAAAGAGTGGGAGGAGTGTAAGTCTCCATGGTTTAATGTCCAAGTGGGCTGCACTTGATGTAAATGCTTGGAAGCTTACTTTTCATGGTAATGTCCATTCCGTATTTATAACCCCTCTGGGAACGTTTGTCTAAAGGAAATGTTTCTGTTCAGTGCAACAATTACGGTTGCACCTGGATTGCCCAGTCCTGCCCCTGCGCTAGGGAGCCATTAATCACCACAAAGTGGAAGAATTATTAAGTTAAACCAGAGTTTGAGCCAAGAAAACCTCTGAACAATGTTCTTCTTCTGTGAAAGTTGTTCAAATAGTTAGGCTTAACCATACTGCTGCCAAAGACTTTTTCCCATGCAGTGGTGGGCAACTTTATTATTATCGTTATCTTAATTGGTTTTTAAAAAATAGTTTTAAGCATGCACCACAGTCACATGAGACCTGCAAACTGGGAGAATTGGGGAAGGTGGTGAGATGCAGAATCTGAGCAAAAGCAAGAAGATGAGATCATTGCAGGGTGGAAAGTTCAGCAGCAGCCTTTTCCGGTAATCTCCTTCTGCAGGGCCTGTTGTTTATGGGCTCTAACACACAGCTTAGCTTCACAAGCAACAGAAAGCATGAAATAGGGTGTCCATGTTAAATGTGATTCTGCAACTTTTTTCATTAAAACTTTGAGGGCCCAACTTTAATTTGTGGAATATTCCCGTTAATAATGAGATCTAATTAAGACATCCATTAAAAGCCCGTTAAAGTTAATTTAACGTAAAAATTCCAATAGAACTGTATTAGATTTTCTCCATTAAATTAACGTTATGGATTTTTAACGGATGTCTTAATTATACGTTATTATTAACAGGAATACTGTATTACACAGATTAAAATCAGGTCCTAAGTCAACTTGGAAAAGCTAAGAGCATGTTTTAATATTAAAAGTTTTGCATACCTAGTGCACACTTTTGAAATGCAGGGGTAGATCTGTTTACTCTAGTTGAGCATTTTCTATACAACTGAGAGCAACCTATAATAGATAAATCCATCATTGCATTTAAATAATGAATTTCCTTATTCTCAAAGGACAAATACATCTGGATTGTGTTGTAAACTGCTACTCAGCTCTAGGTGAGATAGTTAAAATATTCTAGGCACAACACTAGGAACTAGATAACTTGGAAACAAAAGAAATATTTTTTTGTTGTTGCTTTAATTACCAAGGTTATCACACACACACACACACACACACACACACACACACACAATCAATACCAACAAAATGAAGTCAAATATATCCTCTTCACCATTTCTCATGGAGGCTGCCTGTTGGAATTGTTTTGGAAATTTTCACATGATCCCTAAATTCAACATTGGGATTAAAAAAAATAACAAAAAAACTTCTTATTTACCTCCTAGGGAAAGTGTTGCCCTTATGCCACATATAATAGCAAATTGCTTTTTTTTATGGCATGCATAACCTAGATGGGAAAAAATATGGCGCTTCGGGGAAGGAGGGAAAAAGTAAATGAAGTTCCAGGAATGTCATTCTGAAGTAATGAGGCATGGACAGAAAATATACCCCTCACATCATCGGATTGAGATGGCAGTCGAAATAGCTTCATTGAAGTGTCAGCACTCATCCATCAATCAATCACCCACAAGGAAAAATCGCAACAGTACAACGGGGCGGCTTTTATGGGATTTACTCATGGGCATAAGGAATAGCAGCTCAAATGTAGTTCTGACATGAAAAGCAAGGTGCTGATATTATTTTTTATGATGGGAGGATCATAAAGTGAATTGAGAACAGCGAGGTCTGTCTTTGCTTAACCTATTCAACCAGAAATGAATGGAGCTCAACTGGAAAGGAACAGTCCTCGGATGGGTTAAGATTGAAGGGTGGGCTCTACAGAGGGCTGTACTTCAACCTCAAAATTCTATTACAGGAAAACCGATGCATTAGCATTGGGGTTCTTGAAGCTATTACAAATTGCCTGCTCCAACCCAGGGCTCGTAGATGAAGTTGCCTAATTCAGAACCAGCCGCAATGGTCCAAGAGCAGATTCACGAGGTCTTGCTCTTACTGGGGGGAAACAAGACAGAGTCCTCAACTCCATGGAAATAGTTTCCCTTCCAAGAAAGAAAAAAATAATAATAAATCATCTGCTTCAACTATTAAGCTATATGGTTTTGTTAGTGCAATTTCTATGGAGGGATGGGGTGGGAGGCGAGAGACAAAAATATGGATGAGGTTGGTGAGACTCATGGATCGTCGCTTGGTAACTATAAATGTCAGTGCAGGGGGACAGCTGCTAACGTTCTCAGGACGCAAGATCTGGGACCCCGCTGGGAAATGCACACGCTTCTGAGTACATTCCTAGAGATCAAGCCTGTCTTCATTGGGCGAGTCCTGGGAGGCTTCTAGAAACTTCTTTCTAGAGAGAAAAACTAAAGAATATGAACTCAGGAGAACGTTTTTACCTGCTTTCATACCATCTGTGTCCTCTCTGTTAACAAACAGAGTTCTAACCAATCAGAACTTTAGAAGTGGAAAGGAAGATGGCATGCAAATTGTACGTGAGTGTCTCCATTGGGTCACCAACCCTTGGTATCCGTGAGGGTGGGAGATAGTCTTCCCTTCCCTTTCTCTCCTCCTAGCTAAAACCACCAACCAGCTGCAAATTGCAATGTTCCCTGAAAAAAAATACATATAAATACTTAAGTTTTATGTATTTGGCCCCATTTTGCAGTTCAGCAATTCACCAAATATGCAGCATTTACAAAGCACTGGGGGCAGGACAGGAAACACAATTTATTCAGCATCTTTACCCAACAATTATTAGTGTGCACCTACCATGTGCATGTCTCTTCCAGGTGCCCTAGGGTGCAGCAGTGAAGAATTCACACGGCATCTTCCTATTGTCATGAAGATAGCTGACACCAGGCACCCGGGGAAGGAGCTCACATAGGGTCCAGCTCCCCTTGTGTTATTTGCGTTTTATTTCTGTTTTTCAAAATAGTATTTCAGAATAGGGAATTCTGCTTCTGAAAAGCACACAAGGAAGAAATAGCTTAAAAATAGGTCAAGGCCTAAAAGCAGAACATAATCATAGAATAAATTGGATAGCCCAGACAGTCCCCACAGAATTTCTTTAAGGTCACAAATAGATTTCTTAAAACTCACCCCCAAAATGTGCCTGCCTGGTTGTTCGAGTCCTGCATAATTAGCGTTTGCAGGCACAAGTCACTGAACTGAGTTGAAATGCAGACAACAAACACACGCAATGACAGCATTTATGTAACTCTGATTAAGCAGTGGGGAGGTGTGTGTGAGGGCGTGTGTGCGGGTGTGTGTCTGTGTAGTCGTATCTGTGAAGTTCACCGTTATTTGCCTGGGTCTGTGGACAGGACCTCGGTAAGACTAGGATTTTCTGAAACTTTTCACAGTAAATCCAGAGATTACAGGCCTTCCGAGGTGCTCGCATTCTGTCCCTTCCCAGGTTATTTGTGTTCAAACCTTTTTTCATCAGGTTTCATTTTTGAAGCTTCTTAAATGTTTCTGTGAAAAAAAAAAAACCAACGTGAAAATGTCATTTTCACATTATCTTCCATTCTCTGCAACAAGAATAGAAGTGCGTGAATGAATGCAAAATAATAATAACAAAGAAATATATCGAAGGCTTTAAACACGCAAATACACCTCGTCGTTCTAAAGAAGCGATCAAAGTAGGAGCTATTTGGAACATGCATTCAGCAAAAGAAAATCACAACTGAACTTTCAGTTTTGTTTTGTTTTTCCCTGTGAGATGTTAAAATGCTCATTGTACGTTGTCCTTTCCTGGATGTGGCACTTTCTCAAAACGTCCGTGAAATACTTTTAGGCAAAGAGGGAGCAGGGGACAAAGATACAAACTTCCATCTCCCCCAGACAAGAGGCATGTTTGTATTGTACAGGAGTATTAGAGATTTTGAAACATGTGAATCATCTTTAGAATTTCTACAGGGGGATTTTTACCTCTTTGTCCAAAGCAAAAGTCACTTATCCAGCGGGCTCCCTGTGACAGCTTCAGAGGCACACGCAGATACACCGTTTCCAGGCTCTGGTTCATCTTTTTCCAACAGTTACGAACAATGGGGTAACGGGCGTGGGTGGTTCTCCAAAAATTATTCATGCGCAAGGCAGCCAAAGCTTCAGGGAAGACTGGAAATGTTTTATGGATTAGAATAGGACTGTTTTAAAATGCTAGGACCAGGTGGAACGCTATTTCTGCAACGGGATTCTGTCCCATTTCCTTTGGAAAAATATATTGCAAGTAAAATGGTCCCTCCCTCCTGAGAATGTCACCCCAATCTGACACCTTTCAGCACACAAATGATTTTCCCAGTAGCCATGTGATTATCATTAAGGCCTTTAAAAAAAAAAAAAAAAAGTGAGCTGTTTGAGAAAAACAGATTAAATACTCCATACTCCTAGCCCTTTGTGCGATGTTTACTTGTTTAGAACCACTGTTGGAACTACAAATAACTCTTTTGTGGGAACTCCCAAGAAAAGTGGAAAAATTCAAACAAATGCATTACTTAAAAAAAAAAAATCTACCACTCCCTTCAACCCCTCCAGAAAATGAATGTCAGTGTGTTCACTGAATTTTCTTGAACCTGAAACCTACATCTGGTTATCTGTCCCCAGGCAAAGGCTTATATTTGCAGAACTTGAACAATCATACAATTATATCTCAAACATGAAGACTTTGTACAGTAATATTTTCACTTTCTAAATGACCCATAGAACATCCAGGAACTCTAAATGTGTATGTATATTTTTAAAACACACCAAATTCAACCAGTCTGCGGAGAACTACAAACTCTTCCGGCTCTGCGTTGAGATAAATACGACAGAAACATTGCAGTTTTACAATACAATATTTAGGCTTATAACACATCAGATGCTAGAATGTGCAATGCAAGTCAAAAAAAAAAAAGCTTACATAGAAAACAATTCTCATTTGGCTCAGGGTTCTTAAGTGTCATATTATCTCGGGATACAATATATATTTGGGTCTCTGATCTACTGTTATCTTCCTGATCTTTTCCGACTTGGATTCCTAACAACCCGGCACTGTCGCCAGCGTGAATCACAAACTCCCACGTCCCTTTAAAATCAAGAAGGAGTTGACCATATACGGTCTCTTTAAGGGTCAACCAGTTCTTGCTCTGCAAGTACTTACAGCTTTTTCGAAAATTTGGCGTGAACCACATTTACGTTGCATATTTGCCCCCTTGCGTTAATTCCAGATATATATATATATTTTTTTTTCCTTTTATAAAAGGCAGTGGGGGAGGTAGGGCAGAGTGAGTCGGGAGAATTGCATCCATCCTTGCTCTGAAGGAACGTGCGTCTTTGCCGACAAAGAAGGCAAACACGTTTTTATATTAGGGAAGCAGACTCGTCCTTTTCCAAGAAGAATGGCGGCACCGGCCCCGTGGAATGTCTCCGTGCAAGCGGACTGACTGTCTGTCGCCTGCATGCTGTGTACATAGCCCATGCGCCTGCGTCCTCGGAGGGGACACCAGGCTGCGTCTTTGTGTGCAGTGCAGCTCGGGTGGCTGGGAAGGCAGGCCCCCGTACCTTTTTATACTGTACATGTTTGTATATACTAACTATATCGCCATGTATGAACACAGATTTTGTTATATTTGCTTGTTTCTGTTTCCTACTAAACTGGCCCACCATGGGGAGTCTTTTGTATAGAAAAAAAAAATGCTTGTAATTTTTTTCCCGATCATTCTCTTTCCATAGCTTATGAAAGAATTAGATTTGAGTTTACAAAGAAACTATAAGACCCAAGTTCGTCTGTCTGCATGAGTCCCGTCCAATCGCTGGATCTAGGGAGGAACCAATGACCTAATTCAGAGTTTTCCTTTAAAGGCATGCTTTACCCCTTGGGAAAACCTCGAAGTCATTCATGTAGAATTACCCTCTTTGTATTTTATCTAATAGTGCCTGAAAATTATTTTTCATGTCTTCTTAGAGGAAGAATTCATAATTGTCAAAATTTGAAACATTAGCTTAATTTTGTTTTTATGACCTCGCGTTCTCCTTATTTATTTGGTTGCTGTTGTAATGGGGCCCCAGGCCATTCCTGACATCGGCGTGTTCTTCTTCTGCATTAAGGATGTTTTTAAAATTACAGAGATTATTGAGCCAACAGGCTGTTTTAATCAAAACCATGTTTCACTTGTTTTTGATGATTATAAATTGTCCTTGCAAAAAAAAAAAAAAAAAAAAGTTTTCTGCTAGGAAAATTATACCACCCTGTGGCCAAACAGATCCATCACAGATATAGGCATCTGTGCCCACTTTTCTGGGGTCTGGACAATGTTTCCTTTGGCTGGCCACGCTTACTTTTACTCCCCGGTGCTATAGTGCCCAGGGCAGTCACCAATGGCAAATTTAAAACAAACCCGGCTGCGAATGATGGCTTTCCAACTTAAAAAAAAAACACAGGGATTTTTCAGAAAAGGTGCTCCTGTTTTTGTCCCTTGGTGCCACCTTCCTGTCATCCCTCCTAAACAATCGGGTCTTGGTATCCATCTCACTTAAATCAGGTTAAAAGAAACATTCGGCTCAGCCCTGTGCTCAGTAAAATGATTCTGTTTGGGGGCATCCGAGATGCACGCCTGTGTCTGATGCTGCCGCATTGAAGTTATCTCTAGAAGGAGAGATTTTTTAAAATATAATTTTACCACTAGAAATAAATTCCGATGGTGGAGATTAAGAAAACCCTTAAATTATATCACCAAAGCCATTCTTTTTTACATGTAAAGAGGTTTTTTTTATTTTTAAGGAAAATCATTCTACTTCAAGAACTGTAATTAAAGCCCTAAGTAATAGATGCTACTTCTTTTAGCTATTGTGAAAAAATCCTAACAACCCACTTGCCAAGGTTATATGGAGCCCTCATTTGCATCAGAAAGGTTTCTATACGTGTATTATTTACATTTTCAAACATGAGAACTCTTTTTTTGTGTGTGTGACAAAAAAAAAAGTCTTTTCTTTTCCTTCTCACTCAGCAGTTATTGGAAATAGACTGTTCCCATCTGAAACCTTATCATAATTTGCATCAGGAAGTCCAACTGCCGACATTAAGGACCTGGGTGTGTTCAATTATGGTTTTGCTGGAGGCTGTCCCTCATTTTAATGCTGCATATATTGAACCACCTTTCTGAAACCCCGCTCATCGCAGAGCACAGACATGCCTCTCAACACCATTAGCTTTGCAAATGGCTTCATTCCAGTCAACGCTGACTTCCGCTTTGGCCAATTGAAAAATGAAAATTTAAGGAGAGAAGAAAGAAAGAAAGAAAGAAAAAACACAGATGCACTTAAAACATGAAAAGAATTATTTATATGATAAAAATATATTTAGATTTTCAAAGCACAAGACTGAATAGAAGTGCTCTTTTTATTCTTTCTGAAGATGTTGCTGTTAAATGTCTTTCTACATCAGGCTTAATAAATCTGTAATGACATTTGATGGATTGATTTCCGCCTATGTGTGTTTTTTAAAGATGGGAAGAGAGGCGAGAGGCAGGGGAGAGGGGAGGAATAGCACCGACCCCCGGGGGGCCGAGCAAAGAAATTCGTGCTGGGCCTCTCTGTTGCTCGGACCTACTGAACCACTCCCAGCTTCTCCCCTCATCTCCAGCAGATTTTTCTTTTTCTACAAATGCCCACACCCCTTGCTTGGTTTCTGGGCTGCCTTTGCAGGCTCTCAAATCTTCTCAGCTTGTGCCTAAGTAATTTATGATGTAATGTCAGCAGAGGCTGTGGGCAGCTGTCTCACAAATTCAGGGCTGCACGGCAGAGGGCAGACGTGATTGAGCCAGCCCGGCCTTCCCCACCTCAGAGCAATGGCCCTGCCTCTCACCCTCAGTTCCCCTGCACGGCCTCTACGGGCTGTGGGAGTGGGAACGTGTCTCCCACTCAAGCTCCCCCAGCAGACGCAGGTGCCTCACCAGGAAGGCTGTTGTCGTCTGCACGGAGCAGCTCACGGTGTCTGTGTCGCATGGCTGCCTGAGCCCTGCTCTCATTCAGTGAGGTCGGCGGTATCACCTCCTAGCACCGCATCACTGACGTGGCCCCACGTCTAGGCCATACACTAGGGGAGGCTGGACTCGAGAAAACCAGAGAGCAGAGGAAAGCGGGAGGGGCAAAGGCAGAGCGCTGGGGTAAGCTGTGCAGACCAAACCAGCCTTCTTGGTCTTCACTCCCTCAGTGACTCTTTATTGAGCACCTAGCATGTGCTAGGTCTGAGGTCTACACTGATAAAGCAGTGTGATGACGGTTATGAGAACAGCATCTAGAGTCTTAGCATCGGGCTCTGTCACATGTTATCTCTGTGATCTAAGACAAATTCAAGGAAGAAGAGAACATTATAAGAGGAGGAATAGAAGGACTATAGGACCACAGAGGTGGCCCCCTAACGAACCGGAGACGTCACAAAGGATTCCTGAAGGAACTGATATGGAAGATAAAGTTAATTTCTCAAAGCAGCATTAGAAGAAACAAAAGCATACCAGTACATATCCCTTCACCACCCCCTTCCTCCAGTCCAGTCCATCAACAGAACCTGTTGCTTTTCACCTCAAAATACAGCCCGGGTCTGTTCACTCCATGCCTCTCCTACACCTCTGTGCTGGACTTCTAACGGGTCCGTAAGCCAACCAACCCAAGTCCATTCTCCACACAGCAGCTGGAGGGACCTTTTAATATATTAAGTCAGATCATGCCATTTTGCTCAAGCTAGGCATATGTTTTCTTTGAAGGGTCAGAGGGTAAATATGTTTAGTTTTGTGGGAGATCCAAGCTCTGGCCCAACAACTCAACTCTGCCATTGGGCTACAAAGCAGCCATATACAATCGTAAACAAATGGGCATGGCTGTGTTCCAATAAAACTTTATTTACAAAAACAGGCGATGGGCTGGATTTGGCCCACGGGTCAGAGTTTGCTGACCCCTCGCTGTATTTGTCTTACACTGAT
Source organism: Lyroderma lyra (assembly GCA_004026885.1). Taxonomy (NCBI): domain Eukaryota; kingdom Metazoa; phylum Chordata; class Mammalia; order Chiroptera; family Megadermatidae; genus Lyroderma; species Lyroderma lyra. The sequence continues at coordinate 220,188 of PVJL010000336.1, read as the reverse complement.
TGCCGGTGGACACAGGCCTGGAGACGAGGATGTGAGGACCCCCAGTTTATACGGGATGTGAAAAGGGGAGGGGGAGGAGAAGAAGGCAAGTCAATGGCTTGAAGAACGGTGACCAGCATGGGCCCAGGCCCAGGCCCACCGGGAACTCTGGGAGATGGGCCAAACGCACCTCAGTTGCCCTGCCTCAGCACTCAGAGAGCTGGGGTAGTTCCACAGCCCCTCTGCTCAGTGATGAGTGGGGGACTGCTTCAGGTTCAGAAAGAAGCCTGAACTGCCCAGCACTTACAATCCACCCAAAGTTTTCAACAGGTAAGCTTCAGTGGCCAGAGAAGACCCCAAGGCCCAGAGTGACAGGTGCTTGGAGCTGGACATAGAGATGACTGACAGACAGGCTAAGGACTGATGCTGAGGGACAGACATCTGCTCCTGGTGCACCCCATCTCACCAATAAAATCCATACCCCTCCGCACATTTGTCCCCTGCCTACTTCCCTCATCTCCTTCTTGCGCAGCCAGCTCCAGTCACACTGCCTTTGACAGACAGTTCCTAGAAGACCCCATACTGTTCCCTCTGGCACAAGTGTGTCATCTCACATCCCCAGTATCTCAGCCTTGAGGTCACCTCCTCTGCAAGGTGCTCCCTGACCCCTACATTGAGAGCACCCCGCTCTCCCCCAGAGCCCCGATCACAAGCTGCCGTCCTGGTGCTCATTTGTGTACCGTGGGTGTCCCCTGCGGGCCCAGGTGTCCCCCGCGGGCCCAGGTAAGGGCAGATACCCCTGCGTCTTGTTTGCGTATGGCCAGTCTGAGGGCAGCACCGGGCACAGCGTGGGTGGCTGATGAACACGTGTGCAATCGGCGAAGGCCGTTGGCCTGGGCCTGCCCGCTCACTCGCGGAAACGCTCCCTGGGCCCTGCTTGCCCGCTGCCTGGTCTGCCAAGGCCCACTTCCTCCCTCGCACCCCCAGCACCGGGACGCACTTCTTAAGGATTTTGTAGGATCAAAGACCATGATCGGCTAGATCCAGGAACATGCTCTTGAGCCATCTTAACTTTCTGGGCAGCCAGGGCCTCAGTGAGCTCCACCTCGGAGTGTCACGGAGCGTGGTCTCAGGGAGGCGCTCGGAGGGGAGGAAGTCAGGGTGACTTGCCCACCCCCAGCAGCAGCCCTGAGCTCATAGTCTGGGCAGAACTTCCGAAGTCCAGGTGCAGAAGCCAGGCACAGACAACCCTGGGGAAGCCGAGACACAGCTCCCAACATACAAGGGGTCAGAATGGATGGGCTGAGGGCCTTCAACAAGCCCCAGATGTATTCAATTTGTCCTAATTTGCACATTGCCCATCTGAATTCACATTCAACAAATAGAGCATTTAAACATTCTACAGATGTACTGACTTTTTTACTAAATGCATGTGTTGCCTTTTCAAAAATTAAAGAATAAATAAAGATGGTAGGTAGATAGAGTATCAAAACACAAATGTCCCTATTAGGTATTAAAATATACTATAAAGTCGTAATAATTTTTAAATGCTGGATTGGCACAAGAATGAACAAACAACTGAATGCAAAACAAAATAAATGTTCAGGAATATAGTTAATGTTTAAGAAAGTGTAACATATTATAAAAGTAGAATTTTAAATTTTTAGAGAAAAGGTGAATTAATAATCAATAAAAAAAGTGCTCAATTGGTACATTTTCCCCCAAAAAAGTTAAATATCTATCTTATGCTATATATTAAATTATACTTCAGATGAATTAAAGAATTACATCTAGAAACATAATCATAAAACACTAGAGGAAAATGTAAGTCAATAGTTTTACCTGATATCAGGCAGGGAAGTTGTTTCCAAGTACAAATACTAAGGAAGAAATTGCAGGAACTAAAATTCCAGGAGTCAAATAAAAGAAAAAGAAGACAATAAATACAATGAAAAGTCCCAGATCGGGGGGAAATTATTTGTATTAATATGTGATTCGTGGTGACTGCCATAATTAATGGTATAAAGAGCGTTTATATAGCTCTAAGAAAAATCAGTACGATCCAAATAGGAAAATTTTGGCCAAATTTATAAACCAACCCCATGCAAGTAAATACAAATGCTTAATGAGCATTTAAGACAATATCAAGTGACAGTAATAACCAAAGGGACATGTATTAAAACAAGAAGAAATCATTTTCACTTATCAAATTGACAAAAATAAAATATAATGTTTTCATTATCGGAGAAAGCTCAGGGACAAGCCAGCCACACACATTGCTGCTGTGAATGATAATGGATAGGAACTTTCTAGAAAATGATGAAGCAATATTTATCAGTTTCTCTAAAATGTACATGCCCTTTGATGAATTATTCTTCTAGAGAGTTTTCCTCCAGAAATAATTGAAGATGTGCTCTGAAATTTATTTAATAAGAATGCCCAATCATAACATTGGTTATAATTGTGAAAAATTGGAAAGAACCTGCGTGTTCCAAAACGGGCAATTGATTAAATAAATTATGGTACACCTGTGTGGTGAAGGAAGACACGTGGATCAATGAAACAACAGAGAGCCCAGAAATATGCCCCCATCGATACAGTCAATCGATCTTTGACAAGGGCTCCAAGGCAATACACTGAGCAAAGACAGTCTCTTCAACAAATGGGCTGGATCGACTGGACATCCACGTGCAAATGATGGCAACTAAGTGGGGCGACCGAAACGCTCGTTCATCGCTGGTGGTGCAGCCATTTTGGAATGGAGTTCAGAAGTTTCTCACAAAGCTAAACAGACCATATGCTCCAGCAATCACACTTCCTGGTTTTTACCCAAAAAGTTGAAAAGTTTCGCCTACATGAAAAGCTCGACGTGGATGTTGATAGCAGCTTGGTTCGTAATTGCCAAAATTTGGAAATAATCAAGATGGCCTTCGGTAGGTGAATGGAAACTGTGGTCCATCGTGGAATATTCTTCCTCACTAAAAAGAAATGAGCTATGAAGCCATGGGAGTTACTCAAAAAATTAAAACTAGAACTACCATCTGATCCAGTAATTCCACTTCTGGGTATATATCCAAAGGCAATAAAATCACTATCTCAAAAGAGATATCTGCACTCCCATGTTCATTGCAGCATTATAGACAAGTTGCTCAAGGTCATCCAGCTCGCAAATGGCAGGGCTGGGATTCAGCCAGGCAGAATGGCTCCAACGTCTGCGTTCTTGGCCACTTCTCCACCAGGCCCATGGGTCAAATCTAGCCCCCCTCACCTTCTTTTAAAATTAAGTTTTATTGGAACACAGCCACACCATTCGTTGACTTACCGTCTCTGGCTGTTTTCATGCTAAAGCAGCCAGGTCAAATGGTTATGACAGAGACCCTACATGGTGCTCGCATGTCCCACACTGCCGCACACACCCTTCAAGGCACTGTGGCATGGCTATAATTCTATTTTGTCTTTTGGCCCAAATCAAAAATATTTACTGTCTGGCCTTTCACCAAAAACATTTGCCAAACCCGGTTATATTTTCACTAGATGGTGGATTCCATGAGGGCAGAGACCAAATCCTGTTTGGTTCATCACTGTATCCCCAACTTCTAGGACACCCCATCATGTGACACAGATCACAGATGCTCAAGATAATATTTGTTGAAAGTATCAGTGAAGGAGGTGTAGCTAATACCTCAATATGTACTAGGTGTTGATGCTTACCCAACGAGTAAGACACCATGCTAAGAAATGTCCCAGTCCTCACACACGACAGCCCCGGGTGGTGCCTACTCACACCCCATTTTACAGGTGAGGAGGCCAGTCGCCCCTTACCTCATGTCGTAGATCGACAGGGCGAACGTGGCATTCGGACCTCAGTTTGTGATGCAGGAAAGCCACGCTCTGATAAGCCTCTAGCATGGGACTTCGCGAATGGTAAGCCTTTTAGGGATGATGGTTGATGCCCCGTATAAAGATCCCTGGGCCTAAGTTCTGTGGTGTGAGCAGGAAGCGTCCACCACGGGGCCTGCAGAGCCACAACGTGAGTGGCAGAGGACAGACACTGCAGCAGAAGGGACTGTGACAGACGCAGAGCTTTGGGCGATGAATCGGTGTCTTGTTTTCTCCCTCGGGTATCCAGTCACCCCTCCGTCTGACGCCCAGGTTCCAGAATTAAGCTCCTCCTGTCCCAAGGGAAATGAAAGGAATTTGGAAAACTACATGATGTCCCACGACGTAAGAGTGAGTTTCCTGCGTGCCCTCACCCGCCGGTAGATGGCTTTGAGTGGCTCTCTGTGGCCCTGGAATCAGAATCAGCCGGGCTGAGCCCCTGCCATTCCATTCCAAAACATCACCTCCTCTGCACATGCCACACGCCAGCCAAACCTGAGTCCTCTGAACTCCAGCACTCACCTTCACCATGGCTGTGGCCTTACCTTTTTTGTGACTTAAATCTGGAAGTCCCCTGCCCTTGGGTGGCACCTGGACTACCCTTTTGCACAGTCATTGCACTTGGGTGACTTATGCCACCTGCTCATCTACTACACACCCCAGAGGGCGGGTCCGGTAAGCCGTTGTGCCCTGGCTGGCTGTCACCTCCCCTGCACCAGGCCCCTGGCCATGGCAGGTGGGTGCTCAGTAAAGATGTGTTTGTCACAAATAACAAAGGTCTGTAGCAGGCTTCCTCCACGTGTCCCCGGGTTTACTCTTCACTGCATTGTAAAGAGGATAAGTGGGTCGTGCCCAGGACAGAGAGCAAGACATAGGGACCCAGGAGTGTTAAACAACGCATCCAAGATCACATGGTGCTATGATGGCAGCCTGAGACCTGCGCCCGGCTGCAAATCCTGAACTACCGTATGACAGCACGCGGTCACCTCAGCAGGGTCACATTTCCTTGCTGTCTTCTCACCTTTGCTCCCCACTCACGGCAGGTATTCACCTGAGAGAGAATACGATGATACGATGTGACATGACATGACTGACATGGTATGATGATATGATATATGCTCTAATATAATTAGCATATGCTGTCGTAATAATACTTTATCTCTCACGTGGCTTATATAATACACATTAATACTTACAATGCTTTGCCGTGTATAGTGCTCTCCTGTGTACAATGCACACCAACGTTTTTGACCCAAACTTTCAGGGAAAACATCTTTCGTTTCCATTTTTAATTCAAATTCTCATTTGTTTATATTTAGGTGCCTTTTGTATTATAAAGGAATTTTATCATTTGTTTTTTTTATCATATTATGGTATAAGAAATTTTATGTAACAAATAATGACAAAACACGTGAACAGATACAAGGTACAATAAATTTTATGTAAAAATTTTTTTGTATAAAAAACTGATTATTGGGGGAGTCCCCTGGTGCTGTGGTGGCTAAGGCTTCGGCGCTGTCAACGCTGTGGCCTGGGTTCGATTCCCAGCCAGGGAACTACCCCCCCAAAAAAAACTGATTATTGTATTCCAGGTTATTATTTTGTATACGGATATCGTCATTGATTTCTAGAGTTACCCTGTTAACTCATAAGCATAAATAAGAGAATTAAAAACAATTCTATAGATACGGAACTAGCATGATCCATGTATAATGCACATTCTTATTTTTCCGCTCACACATTTAGGCCAAAAAGTGCGCATTATACATGGCAAAATATGGTCCCTCTTACTGAGCAGGCTCTGTATCAGGTTCTTGACAGAAATGACCTCTTCCTTAATGTTTACAATTGCCCTCCAGTATGCACTTAACAAGGTGGACTCTCTTCCAATCAGCTCCGTGGGGAGTGGAAATCCTAGCTATTACAATGCTTTGCGGTCCTCCAAAGGGCCACAGTATGTAAACACATATATCTATGGCATGAAAATGTCATGGGGAGGGAGACAGTTAGGGAGAAAAAAAGTCTTAAAACGTTCCCCATGGGGCATTGTTTTAAAAAGGTTAATTACACTCCCTGAAATGTAAGTGTTGTCATTAACCCCATGGTACAGGCTCAGAGAGGTGAGCCAATCTGCCCAAAGTCGCACAGCAAGTAATTCGTACATAGATTTATTGTATGTTAGCTCTATTTTTAATAAAAAATCACTTAAGAAAAAAGGAAAAGGATTCAAGCCCATCTGTCTGATGCCGAAGCCATCCCCTGAATGACTTCCAAAAGCTGTCTCCCGAGATCAGCTGAAGTCCTACAAACCTCACCCCTCAAAGTGAGGTCCTCCAACGGGTGGAGGCAGCAGCACTCCTGCGAGCTCGTTAGAAATGCAGAGTCTCGGGCCGCCCCAGACGTGCAGAGGGAGGTCTGCGGGCCGAGGGGGTGAGAACGCGCCGCACGCGCCGAGGGCGGTGTGCGGGCAGGTGTGCGGGCAGGTGTGCGGGCCGAGGGGGTGAGAACGCGCCGCACGCGCCGAGGGCGGTGTGCGGGCAGGTGTGCGGGCAGGTGTGCGGGCCGAGGGGGTGAGAACGCGCCGCACGCGCCGAGGGCGGTGTGCGGGCAGGTCTGCGGGCCGAGGGAGCAGGATGCCCCTGGGCACAGCTGAGTGACCCTCCCAGACCCTGCACAGCAAAGACGCCAAGCCACCTGAGCGGTTCCCACGTCTTAGGTTCCCTGCCCCAGTCGGAAACTCCCCTGTCAGACTAATTATACGGAAGGGTGTTCTGTGACTTGCTGTATTCCCAGAAAAAGAAAGAGAAGTGAAGTTCTCTTTCAGGTTTTCAGGGTAGATAATGTCAAATATTTACCGAGCAAACATCACTGGAGAGGCGCGCCTTTCTCTTCCCGCTGATTAGGGCGCTGTCAATCACGCCCCCACGACAGGCCTGTCAGCGATCTCACTAGAAGCCACCTGTCATCTCAGCTGAACTAGGCGCGCCTGCCAGGCTGGGGAGCGCAGCAGAGCATTCTGAAGGCAGGCCCTCCGGGGGAGGGGCTTCCAGGGTCGCATGTGACACCCGCTTCCTGAAATGGGGCTGCTTGAGGCTGACTGTTCAACGGAGTCGCTGAGGGAGGGTGGGAGAGAGGCCTTGAGTGCCGAGGACACTGCGCTCCCCCATCAACCTGGGTTTGCAAAGGCAAGACACAGGCAGGGCTGGAGAAACCCCCGGAAGCTGGCCCTGCCCCAGGGTTCAGTAGTTTGGGGGTGGCGCCTGAAAATTTGCATACCTCCCCAGCTCCCAGGTCTGAACCTTCCACCCCTGAGTGATTGCTCCATTTCTCTTTTCACCACTTTACAGTCTTTCATGACAAGCAGCCAGTGTGATCCTTTCAAACAGGTCACACCAAGCCCTGCTCAAAACCCTCCAGTAAAATCCCAAACTCAGAGCACTGTTTGGCCTCACGTGGCTTGTTCCCACACCTCCCTTACATCCCTCCTTGTGGGTGATACCTTCCTCTCTATCCCCTTCACCCACTTCAGTGTTCCTCATTGGACACATCACCACCAGATCTGATATCATACAGTTACTGGTTCACATCCACCGCCTACGACTAGGCAATTCTGACCCCCCGCCCTCCAGAGGACACTGGGAAATGTCCAAGACAGTTTTGATTGTTGGGACGGGGCATGTTGCTGCTGGAATCTGATGGGTAGAGGCCAAGGATGCATTGAAACATCCTACAGTGCCCAGGACAGTTTCAAGAAAAAAAAAATGACCCAGCCTCGAAATGTCAGTAGTTCTGGTTTCCATGTTGATGTTCTCCAAGAAGTTAGGGACAGTGCCTATCATATAGATGCTCAAAAAGGATGGGTGGGTGGGTGGTGGGTAGATGGATGGATGGATGAATGGATGGATGGATGGATAGATGGATGATGAATGGATGATGGATAGATGGATGGATGAATGGATGATGGATGGATGGACGGATGGACGGATGGATGATGGATGAATGGATGGATGGATGGATGGATGGATGGATAGATGGATAGATGGATGGATGGATGGACGGACGGATGGATGATGGATGAATGGATGGATGGATGGATGAATGATGGATGGATGAATGGATGATGGATGGATGGATGGATGATGGATGGATGGATGGATGGATGATGGATGGATGGATGATGACTAGATGGCTAGATGTATGGGTGATGGTTGGACGATGGATGGATGGATGATGAATAGATGGATGGATAGACAAATGAACAGTGGCTCAGTTTGATAGCTCAGAAAGCCAATTCTAATCCCTCACCTCCTCACTCCCAACTCCTCTCCCTCTTTCCAATCCCAGCTGATATGAGCCTTCAAGCTGCATATGCCTGAGGCTAAATTTTAAAGTAACTACATTTTAAAAAATAAGTAGAAAGAAACAGGTGGAATTAAATTTAATAATATAGTTTATTTAACTCAATATATTCAAAATAGTATTTCAACATGGAATCATATTTTTAAAATTAGTGATAAATACTTTACATTTTTTTTAAATTCTGGTGTGTATTTTACACTCACAGCATGTATCAGTTTGGATCACCCACATTTCAAGAGCTCACCTGAGGCTGGTGACCACTTTATTGGTTCTATTGGAAGAGAACTTGTGATATACTTGTCTTTCTTTTTTGTTGTTATTTTTGTGTTTTTTTTTTAATAGTTTCCATTTTCCTCTTTCTTCTAATAACTGTTACCTCCTTTCTCTTGGGGATTTACCTCTCTGTATTAGTTATCTATTGCTGGTTGTTATGGGTTGAATTATGTCCCTCCAACAGGGAAAAAAAAAAAAGATATTGAGGTCTCAACCGAGTACTTGTGACTGCAATCTTATTTGGAAGTACAATCTTGGCAGATGTAATCAATTTGCGATGAGGTCATTAGGGTGGGCCCCAATCCAATATGACTGGTACCCTTATTTTAAAAAGGGAAATTTGGACACAGACACAGACATGCACAAAGGGAAAATTCTGTGAAGAGCCCCAGTGAGAAGATGGCCATCTGTAAGCCAAGGAACGCCTGAGGCTACCAGACGCAGGGAGGCAGGCCAGCGACAGATCCTCTCCGCGAATCTGCAGAGGGAGCGCCGACCTGCTGACATCGCGATTGTGGGCTTCTGGCCTCCAGCGCCGTGAGAAAGTAAATTTCTGTTGTTTTAAACCACTCAGTTTGTGGTACTTTATTAAGGCAGGCAGCCTTAGCAAATTAATACACCGCATAACAAATTGTCCCAAAAGTTAGCAACTTAAAACAACAAGCATGTAAGACGTCACGGTTTCTGTGCACCAGGAATGCAGGCATGGCTTAGCTGAGTGTCGCGTCCCCCGCAGGCTGCAATCAAGGTCTCAGCCGGGGCTGCGGTCTCACCTCAAGTTTCCACGTGGGCAGGATCCACGTCCAGGTGAATCCGTGGCTATGGGCAGGACGCGTTCCTGGGGAGTTGTGGGACTGAGGAGCCAGCTCACCCTTGGCTGCTGACTGGAGGCCTCAGTCACTTCCGTGCCACATGGGATTCCCTTTAGAGTGGCTCTCATGTGACAGCTGGTTCATCACAGCAAGTGAGTACAATGAGACAGAAGCCTGGTCCTGCTACAACCTGATCACGAAAGCGTTATCCCCTCACCCTTGCCTCATTCTCTTTATTAGAAGCAAGCCATTAGGTCCAACTATACTCAAGGAGAGGGGGTCTCACAAAGGTGTGACCACCAGGAAGTGGGGATCAGGGGCGCCACCTCAGAAGCTGCCTATCACACTCTCCCAGACTGTCCCAAGGGGTGGGTGGGCAGGCATGCAGAACTATCACAGTCTTTCTCATCCAGGAGAGTCTCGATTCATTCCTACTCCCTGAATCCCAGAGCTGCCCTGTTTGCTGCCCTCCCCAAGCCTCGTCCTTCAGCTGATAGTTTGTCAGCTACCCTGTGCAATTTCAAAATTGAAAGAGTCCATTTTGTTCCATACATCCATCAAACTCTGACTGATAAAGGTAGGACAAATTTAGAAAAATAATTACAAACCTTGAATTCAAGTATTGTAACGCAGATGCCCATCTGCTCAAATGAATGGATGAATAATGGATGGATGGATGATGGATGGATGGAGAATGGATGGATGGATGAAGGATGGGTGGATGGAGAATGGATGGATGGATGGATGGATGGATGGAGAATGGATGGATGGAGGATGGATGGATGGAGGATGGGTTTGAATCTCTTTGTGACAGGCCCATGAGCCCTTTCATCTGCCCAAGGACTTTTAACATCAAGGTCATGATAACATCATGCTTCCTATTTCAGTTACATTTCTTGGTTTTTATCTACTTAAAGCAGAGTAGTAAGAGTAGATGTATATATAAGTGTGTGTGTGTGTCCTAGTTTGTTCACATTTATTGACTTTCTTAGGTATTCTGAAATTAAGCAGGCTTGCTAAGGAACATTAGTAAATATTTGGTAATAAAATATCTTCAGAGAACCATTTTCTGAGTTAACCACACCCGATAAAATCCTCTTGCATCATTGCAAAGCTTGTCTGGCTGTCAGGCAATGAGATCGTTTTATTGAAAAGACTCATGATGTAGTGAACAAAAGCTTAGGAAATAAACTCTAATCCCCAAAGGAACACTCGATACAACTCGACTCACACTAAAATATTCAATTTATGGCCTATATTGAATCCTATGTCTATAATTTACTGCCCTAACTACAAAGGAGTTTTTTAATACAAACCAATTTCAATATATTTTACTATTTTCCTTGCCTCTGTTAAAGCAGAAATAACAAATTTTGCTGAAAGATTAGGAGACAAATGCACTAGGGATTCCCAGGGATGCATCTTGCAATCGCCTAGTTTTCATCAGAATCTGAGCGCCTATGACTGTGCTGGGTGCCCTGGGCACCCCAACAGGCATTCTCATTTTCACTGGCTTCTCAGGTAGTTCTGCTATACGCCAAGGGCAACCGCTCTACAGAAACAGCAATGTGTATATTCAGTAAATATTGACAGAGCACCTACTACGTGCAAGAATTATTCACAGTAAACAAACTAGACAACGAAGTCCCTTTCTTCCAGGAGCTGTCGTTCTAGAAGGAAGAGAAAAAATGAATGAAATATACACTATGGAGGATGTTCTGGAGTCAGAAAAGTGCTCACTAAGAAGGTGCTATTTGGGCAACCTTCTGAAGGAAGGGAAGGGAGGGAGCCTTCATAGATCTGGGGCGAAAGTGACCAGGAGTGGTTTGGAGTAGAAGAATAAATAATCAGGCCTATATTTTTAAAGGATCCTTCTGGCTGCTGTATTTAGAATTGAGTCCAGGAGACTAAGGACAAAGAGCGGTTAAGTAAATGAGAGGTGACAGAGATGCACCAAGGTGATAACTGAGGACATGGGAACACGTGGTTGGATTTCGGATGCACTTTAAACTTAGGACAATGAGAAGTGCTCTTACGTCAGATCTGGGTTGTGAAATTAGCACAGACTTTAAGGATGGCCTCCAGGTTTTAGGAACAATAACCATGACATTGTCATTTTCTGAATAGAGAAGACAGAGAGAAGATTATGTTTGCAGAATGACGATCAGGAGTTCAGCTTTTGATATGTATTAATTATCAATTGCTGCATGATAAATTTACCCAAAACTTAGCAACTTAAAACAACAAAGGTTTGTTATCGTACAGTTTCTGTGAGTCAGAAACTCAGGAGCAGCTCAGCTGGGTGGTTCTGGCCGACGGAGGCATTGAACTGGGCACTAAGACATCTGCTGGGGCTGCAGCCTCAGCTGAGGGCATGCCCGGGGCTGGGAGACCCTCTTTCAAGAGGGCGCCCTCACATGGCTGTTCGCAGAAGGCCTCTGTTTCTTGCTGTCTATTGGCAGGAGGCCTCAGTTTCTCACCACATGGGTCTCTTCACGGGACTTGTTGAGTGTCCTCACATCATGGCCGCTAGCTTCCCCCAGAGCGAGTGACCCAAAAGAGCAAGGCAGGAGTCACAGTACCTTTTATGACCTGGTCTTGGAAATAGTTATTTCCATAATATTCTATTAGAAAAAAGTCATTAATTCAACCCACACTCAAGGACAGCGAAATTAAGCTGCACTCCTGGAAGGACATTGTGTCAACGAATCGTGAACATTTTTTTAAACTATCACCGATGCCTATTAGACCTGCGAGTAGAGGTATTACACATGCAGCTGCTTATGCAATCCTGGAGCTCGGGGGAAAGGCCTGGAATGGGGGCATGCCCGGGGCTTGATGGTATATGGTTTTTATCGTTACTATATATTCTTATACCACAGTGCTCATGAGCACAGGCTTTGGTGTTAGACCAAAGTCCAAATTCCAGATCATGCACTCATTCGCTGTTTGACTTTGATCAACACATGCAAAGCCCTTGCAGTCTCACTCTTCCTTATAAAATGGGGATTGTAATACCTATCTCGTCTTATCCCAGTGGAGCTTTGGTTCATTCACCCAAAAACCTGAACGTGAGATAGGCTGGTTCCCCAAAAGAAATGCCAATTGTGGTACCAGGAGACAGAGGACAGAAAACAGACAAGCAAAACCAACGAAGGCTCCTACGGGCATTTGAAGTAGCGTGAGCCAGGCAGCCCCTGTGAAACACGTTTGCATGTTGGTCCCCGTGTCTGTTTGTCCTAAGAAATGCTCAGTAAAGCCCTCAGTGCCTATTAAATGGCGGTCTGAGTCAATTTGCAGTTTAAAGAGAAGAAGAAGCAGAGTTGCAAGGCGGAGAAAGAAACACACTCAGAACCGGAGCCTGGGAGCGAGGACAGCCTAAGTCCACTACCTTCCCTCAGCAATTAGCAGAAACCTTGGGGAAAGATCTGGAATTGCATAGGCTTAGGGAATGGGGACTTCATCGCATTTGGACCGGATATCGAGGGGCAGGGAGTTCTCTCACTGTCATCCAAGCCGTAATTATAATATCGAGTTATACTCCACGCCACACCAACAGAGAGTGGGAAAATCACCTGAGTTATGACCCTCAAATCTCCCACATCATAGTAACTGGATCCACGGGGGGAAAATGGGGGGACGGGGAGCAAAGGTGGTAGGGACTTCAAGAGAGCCGTCTGGTGAGACGCGAGAAGGGAGGAATTCCAGCTCCGGAAAAGTTCAAGGTCATTAAATGTGGAGACAGAGCTAATCTGAAGGAGGTTTATTCGGTTTTTATAATGGTTTTATGAATTTCTGAGTATTTTTAATACAATGCTTCAGACTTATGAAAAGGTATTAGAGAATAAAAAAGAAAACACCTGTATTCCTACCACCCAGCTTTAATAAAAACCAAAACTTTATTTAGTTAACAAACACTTATAGAATGATTTTAGTCTTTCAACTATGGACATGCATGGCTGTGATAAACATAAAAAATGAAAAAGAGTTATTAAAAAATAAAACACTAGGGCAATAGAAGAAATGTTAACAGTAAAATTACAGTGGCAGTGTCTTATGTGCTCATAATAGACTGGGTTTTTAAGCAGCTGTTTTTCTTTAATGAGTAAATAATTACATCCAAAATATTTTACAGTAGACCCCTGTGACCCGCTGTGGTCATATGCGCCCCCTTCCCCCCTGAGACAACCACTATCTTAAATCTGATGGTTTTCAGTCCCATGCATACCTCTATATATTTATCCTTAGATGATATATAGTGTTGTTTCGCATGTTTGATAAACTTCAGACCAGTGGTATCGCGCTGCACTGAGCCTCCTGCAATTTGCCTGTCTAAGTGTTAGTTTTGTAACTACAGCCACGCCAATTAGCATAGCTCCACCCCTTTCTACGGCCCCCGGGCCGGTCATCCGCGAGCCCCACAGTTCACTTGTGCAGTCCACTTTTTGCTAGTGCGCAGGTTTGGCAACAGTCATTCGCGCAGCTGAGTCCTTGTCCACCCGCGTAGGCCTCTGTCTTCAGTTTCCCGGCCTGTAAGGCCCACAGGTGCCCCATCGTGATGAAAGGCAGGGCATTCAGCAGGCGTGTCTTTAGGAAACCTGTCTCCTGAGTCCCTCGCACATCACTGTCACATCACCCACACCTGCAGGATCAACATCAATCTAAAAAACTCCATAAACAAATGATGCGGAAAACGAGCCCTGGGCCTGACGGACGGGTTCGGTCTCCAGCTCTGCCCAATTACTGGCGATGCGACCTCAGGAGAGTTCCTCAACCTCTCTGTTCCTCGGTGTCGTCATCTGTCCAATGGGTCAAATCCTCGTGCCTTCCTCACAGGCCTGGGAGGATAACGAGGGTGCACTGGCCACATGGTGCATGCAGTGAAGTCAGTCACTGCGGCTGTGGTCCGTTTAAGACCACCCCACAGTGGGGTAAGACTTCACCTGTAGTGTAGTGACCTCTACACTAAAGGGTCTGAAGGACTGAACCTTGACTGGCAAGGCTGATAAACCCGGTAGCATCTTCCCACGACCACCGCTCAGCTGGAAACACTCTTGGAACAATAGTAATAACATTAGCACAAACCGTCGCCAATAACTGAGAACTCAGCACGTCGTGGACATTGCTAAGCGAGCCTTTTGTGACGTCTCCTGGAAGCGTCCCTGCAGCTTTAATGGGGGCGCCACGATGACGCCCGTTGGAAGAGGAGGCAACGGAGCTCACAGCGTCATTAGCATTAAGTGACAGAACAAGGATCTCAGTTCTCCCTGTCCCCAAAGCCCAGGTCCATCCTTGTCACCTGGATAGCGATGCTATGTGAAACGGCGAGATGCTCAGCCTTCGGAATGGAGGGATTTAGAAGACAGAGAATCCTGAACTTTGGCAAGAGGCTGTCGGTACCAGCAGCCCCTGCTGGTGGGCTGTCATTCGTGCGTCTACGTCGGAAGTGAGTTTAGCGATCAAAGTTCAAATTGGGTATGCAGAGCCCCAATAACCCGGGTTCTACCCCCTCCTACTCACCCAAGAGAACACCATCACGTGAGTGCAAATGGGCCGTTTTTAAACAAGGAGTAAGTCTAGATGTGCTGACATGACCCCATCTCCTACACATGATGTTAAAAGTGAAAAATAAACACATTACAGGGGGAAATTTTCAGAAGAATTTCTCGCGAAGCCCTACGCAGCTATTTAGCGTGGGAAAACGTCGCCGAGACACACCGGGCCTGAGAGCGAGATGCGCCGGAGGCCGGCGGGCGGCGATTACAGGGCGGCTGCTCTTGCTGTTGTCCGAATAGCTTCCGAGGCGCTCGTTTATGTTTCCTTGGGAGCATGTCGCAGGGGAGTGGGATGAGATAAGGCCCAGCGAGAAGGAAGACCGCCGGGCAAGGACGCCTCATCTTCCTCCCAGCTCATCTCACTTAAAAAAAAAAAAAGCACTTTGCACATCTGTACACAGCTCACTCAGGGGATGCACAGGGTCACTGAAAACGACCGGGGGACCCGGTGACCCCTGCTTAAGACACCTGAGATGGAGAGGAGGGGCCCTTTGCGACTCCTCCCACGGAGAGGTGAGGTCGGCCCCACCCCAGAACCTCAGCGGCGTCGGTGGTCCGCTTGGTCAGCAGGGTGGGAGGGACTCTGGGCCCTGCAGCTGTGCCTGGGCCCCTTGGGACACTCACTCTGGGGGAACCCAGCCTCTATTTGAGGACGCCGACGCCCTGACATGGCCGTGCTGCAGAGGCCCCATATAGCAGACAGTCCCCAGCTGACCCTGCATGCAGGCATCCCTGCCCAGGCCTCAGACATGGCGAGAAGCAGCCTCGTACCTTCTGACCAGCCTGTCTACCGGCCTTCAAGTGATCACAGTCTGCTCCACGAGGGGGAAAAACCGCCCAAATTCCTGACCCACAAAACCAAGGACTGTAACTCACTGGCCGATTGGTCTTAAGCCACTAAGTTTTGGGGTCCTTTGTTACTTGGCGATAAATGAACAAGAAAGGGGTACACTCCTGTGATCAAGGGTGAAGGTGGAGACCCCCACCCACCCAGGGGCCCTGGGAGAGGTCCTTACTTCAGACCTACTAGCTTAGGTGTGTCCTAACCACCCATCCAAAAACTTAGCTTCCTTCCTTCCCCGCTTCCTCACATTAATTGAGCACCTACTGAATAAGGACAAAGCACGGGCCAGACTCTGAGGAAGCACAGATCCGTCCGATAAGAGTCTCTATGCTCCAGAGAGTCAGTCTCGGATGGCTAGACAAGCAGATAAATAGTTACGACGCATCCCGAAAGCACACCTAGGGACCACCGTTGTTTCATAATGAGAATAATAAAATCCTTCGCATTCATTGGCTTTATATGGATCAACTCAGCCCGTCCTCACAGCAATCCCCTGAGATGGGCCCCATAATGATTATTTCCATTTATCAGATGAGGAAACCGAGGCACCCCGGCGTTAAGACACGCCTCCAGAATCACAGTCAGAATCTGAACACAAGCTATGGGGTTCCAGAGCCACAAGACCCGTTAGTTGGGGAAAGTGCACTGCGGGGCCCCCAGGAGGAGGCGTGGGTCCAGGTGGAGGTGCTCTGCACTAGCAGGATGGAAGGGGCGGGGCGAGAGCTGTGACGAGGCGCAGGTGTATGTGGGAGGGTGATTGACAGGGTTGGCCGACAGGTGCATTTGGGAAAGAGAGGATCAAGGTCAGAGACGGGGCAGGCTGTGGTTTGGGGCATGTTCGTTTGGTGACTTGCACTGGAAATCCACTGACGCGTGCGGGTGGCCCGAGGCAACTGAGCCCACATTTTGAAGGAGAACGTTTTACCCTAAAAAATAACCTCAAATTCATGGGGACAGATAACAGAAGGGTGGTTGCCAGGGGTGGGGGTGGGCGACGAGTTCGTGTTTAAGGGATGTGGAGTTTCAGGTGGGGACACGTTGTAGAGAGCTAGGACGGTGACAGCTGCAGCACGGTGCCACCGGACTTAACGTCACAGAGCTGTACACGTTGAAGAGGGTACAGGGGTCAGTTTTGTGATGTCACTACGATCAAAACAATCACCTGTTTTTTTGGACTTTTTGCAAAGCTGGAAGGTCTGGAAAGACTCCCCGGTCCCCTCCAGGTGCCCACGGCCCCCCGGGGTTTTGGGGTCCTCAGAAGGCCCAGCCGCTGCAGAACGTGCTTCCTTCTAGCGGGTTCGCTGGCTCCCTCCAGCCCCCGAGGCCCAGGAGGGGCTCGCGGGAGAACAGCCGTGTCTCTGAGGAGGCGCTGGGAGCGACCCGCCCGGCCCTAACCGTGAGCGTTTCTGCCCGGGATCGGCTGGCTCTGCCGCCCGGCGTTGAACAGTCATTCATCAAACCCTGCGCCTCCTTCAGCAGAACGGCGTGGCCCTCGCCCTGCGCCCGGGCAGAGGCGGCTCAGGCCACCCCTTGTCAGTGCGGAGGCCAGGGTTCCCGGCCGCTCGGGCCCCCTGACGCGTGAAGGCACAGCGACAGCGAGGCCGCGGGTCACCGTGAGGGGACACCCCTGCCCGTCACGTGTGTGCGCGCGCACCTGTGTGAAAGCTGCTTAGAATTCAGGCAGAACCGCCCTCACACGCGCTCCCTCCAGGGGCTTCCAGAAGGCTCGTTCCTTCCTCCTCCAGCTCCTGGGGGCTCCGGGCCAGCGTCCCTGGGCTGGTGGCCGTGTCACTCCCGTCTCTGCCTCCGTCTTCAGGTGGCCTTCTCCCCTGGGACTCTGTGTCTCCTCCTGTCTGTCTCAGTGACCTCGGGGCCCTCCCTCGTCCAAGATGACCGCGTCCTTCCCTTCATCACCTCTGCAAGGGCTCTTACGTCGAACAAGGGCACGTGCTGAGGTTCCAGGTGGGCATGTGTGGATCTTTTGGGGGGACAGTTCAACCCAAACATCATCTGATTCCAGGCTTTGATCTTCCAGGCCACTGGGCTCATAGAACATGTCCCCTTAGCCCTCTTGGGTCTCCTGGCCCCGACCCCAGGGTCGTAGCCTAGTCCTGGGCCTTCGGCTGACGTAGAAAACCCCGAGGTTGCCTTTGTCCTGACCTGCTAGGACCTGCAGTCACCAGGGACAAAGGGCCATGGTTCCGGAACAGACTAGAACACTAAGTGGAGGAGGTAGAGTCGAAGATGTTAAGGGCGGGAGGAAATGCTTCATCTTCTTTTTTTTTTTTTATTTTTTTTATTTTATGTTTTTTCATCTTCTACTGTTAAGTGAGCCGAGGAGCATGCACATTTGTTTATAATGTTCAACCTCAAAAAAAAAAAATAAAAAAGGACAAAAAGCTTTTCTTTAATAACGAGAAGAACCACGCTCACGCGTTAGCTGCCTCAAACTGGCAGGTGAGGTGGCGAGCACACCACGCGACGCGCGGGCGATGAGTCACAGGAAAACCAGCTTTTTCCTAGCCCATGTCACCCCCACAAATTCGATAATCGAAAAGAAAATATAATCTTAAAAACTGGAAGATTATGGGTGATTTCCTTTTTTGATGGTCCACTGGGGCGGGCGTTGTGTTTTAAATTTTTAACCGACCAGTTTTCTTCCTAGAGGAACCTGCAGCGTCCAGACAACGGTAAAGGCAGGATGGCCCAGTGGTTAGGCCCGGGGCGTGGGGTTGTGGCCGCAGCCTGGATGCAGGTCGCAGCACCCTCACACACCGACGCGGGTTCTTACATAAACTCTGCATCGCCCACGTCCCCCCCTAAAATGGGAACGCTACAAAGCACCCCCTCCGAGGACAGCTGGGAGAGGTGCGCGGGGCGGGGGGCGCAGAGCACCCGGCCCACTGCGTGCGCTCCGGAAGGGGAGCCCTTCTCGGCCCGGGGGAAGTGGGCCGTGTGTGCGGGACTCCGAGGACCTGCTGGGCCTTTGTTATCTTCATTTTCTTCCCAAGTTTCTCGCAGACCAAAGGAATTAGCACCTTTAGGATGGGCGCCAGGTCTCAGTGACGTTTGCACCGATGTGCGTGTCAGGAGGCTTGTTTGTTTGTTTGGGGGGGGGGGGTTCATGTTGTTTTTCTGTTTGCTTTGGTTCTTGTCAATGTAAAGGACTGCCCTTTAGTTTTCAATATAGTTTTTGTGACTATCTCGCCCTCTCTTCTATGAAATGACGGTGACAGTAAACGCCAATTATGTGCGTTTTTAATACCCTCAACTGACCGAGATCTGAACTTGGTAACCCACCCTGCGAGGACACCAGCTTCTCTCACTGTGATGGGCGCATGAATTCCACTGTCCCCCCGCCAAAAGAGGAGCTTGTCCTAAACGCTTGCTGTCGAACTAAGCGTGCCCACTGGAGACTTAAAATGTTCTTCCAGGGCTGAGGGGTGCCCTTTCCTCCACGTCATCACCTGCCTGTGACAACAGAAGGGCTCCGGGGGCCGGGCAGCTGCGGGTGCCATGGCCCTGGGAGCCCTTCCCGTAGGTGAGAGTCCTCGCTGTGACTTCTGAGCTGACGCCTGCTCTGTGTCACATGTGTTTACCCGGAGTTCCACAGTTGCTGACGAGTTTCCCCCAGTTGCCCTAGAAATCTAGAGGCCAGCCTCTGCGCTGGTGACTGCGCCTTTGTTCCAACAGCTGCTATTCTTAGCTAATGCTGTCCCCATGTGGACACAGATCGCATTACGGTCACCTAGGAGAAAACCCTCCCCCACCCAGGGTCCACCACCATTTAAGGAAGTGACTAACAAGCTTTCTTTAATAAAATGAAAGTGCCATCTCCACCCATGTCTGGGTTCCCAGTGTTCCCGAGTTCCCCGGAGAGAGAAAGGAACCCAGTTTGAACCCACACTAGATGTGAGATTGGGACAGAAAAATTAAAACAAAACACAGCCTATGCTTTTTATGAATAAGGGTTCAATAAGCAGTTGCTATAATTTATTCTTGTAGAGACTCAATTACAGGCCCGGCATATACATGACATTTATAACAATTCTTCAACTGTTGTAACGAAGAAGGTACACGTCCATTGACAAGCACGGTTAAGTCTTGGCGGTTTGTGTCGCTAAGGGTTGTGTCGATGACCATCATTCATTCATTTCCTAAAATATATTTATTTAGCATCTCCTGTTTATCAGTTACTGTTTCAGGTATTAGAGATTCAATAGTAAAGCTGGGGGGGTGCAATTACTAAGGTTTAGACTACAGGTCTGGGGGAAAACGATCACCCTAAAAATAAGTTTGGTATTTTAAAATAAAAGGAAAAAAAGAATGTGTGCTATTATTCATGACTCATAGGACCAAAGAATTCCACTCCTGGTTACACCCAAAAGAACTGAAAACCGACGCAAACAAAACCCGCGGCGGGGAGGCCGTCGCGCCGGGCGGGGACGTGGAGACGCGGCAGCGCGGCTGCAGCTGCGCCGGTAACCGGCCCGGGGAGGCCATGCAGGCAGAGCGACAGGGTGGGCACGGCCAGGGCGAGACGCCTGTGTTTCATCATAAATACGACTGGGTCGTTTTAACCAGCTGCAAATACCATTTTGTTCACCTTTCTTTAGATGGAAATGTCAACGGTCTGGAAAGGGCGATATGGCACAGAGGGCCGCGATCACTATTCAGTTAAGGGAATAGCCACAATCTTTCGTTTGAATGTTTAAATGCTCCCTTTGGCCAAGTGGCCTTTGGCTTCAAAGGCTTGTCCAGCTTGAAACTACACGCAGCTGCGAGCTGTTCTAGGGAAGAAAACGCAAAGCCCCGTCGTGGGAAGCCACGTAATTCAGGCGCAAGCTCAACAAAGGAGCGCGCAGACCTCTCTTTACCTGATGACGGGCGCCACCGTGTGGCGACGATGTTTACGCCAGCTTCCGTTCCCCCTGCCCGAAGTGAGATTCTCGGAGAATTCCCAAAGGTGTGGGATTCTCGCCGTTGCTACCTAGGTGCATACCATGCAACTCAGTTTAACATGTGGCTAAGTCACAGTTTTAGTTTTGCATAATTCAAATTTACAAGAAGGCCCCCTGTGTCAGGTGGGGGTCTCATCAGGCTGATGCTACTTCTGAAAATCGTTCAGCTTGTCAACTGCATGCAGGTGTCGTCTGAGCTGTAGAGGAAAGGAGCCCATCGAGCTGGTTGTACTTTATGCTTATTTGTTTTATTTAGAGAATCAGCAAAAAGCAATTTTAAAAAGCCATTAGAGGACTCCATTTTCCAATTCGCTGCACTTGCCCGCTCACCTTCAAAATCTAACCAGTAATAATGAGGGGCACGTGATACAAGTTCAACCAAGAGTTCAAGTCTTACGGTAGGTATCTGACTTTCTGCGGCTGGTCGATAAAACCGTGCGGTCCCGTCGCTCTGCAACTTTGCGCCCTGCAGTGTTCCTCGTGGCCACAAGATGGCGTGCACTCCCTCACCAGCTACCTGCACCTGCTCAGCCTCTTCAAACCCTTCCCCGACAGAAAATTCTCCACTCAGGTGCTCGCCACTTACTGATGATCCCTGAGTAGGCCTCACTGCCTTCAGCCTCGCGGAAGGCACGTTCAGAGGAGACGCAGGTGCAAGTCTCAATGAGATGGCACTTCTTCCAGGAAGCCCTCCTGGTCTTCCTCCTGTCAGATGCACCAACAGATGGCGAATTCCAGAAACGGAAATTAAGTTCAACGTGGTGGGTTGAGCAGCCCTGGCAGTGTGTCTGCTGCATGGACGTTCAAGCCCATTTGCAGGTAACATCCATTTGATGACCATGGGCAGACACCATGCTAGGAGTTGGAGATACAGCTGTGACTAAGGGCAAGCGTGTTAATCCTCTTCTCGGGGCCCCCAATGGCTCGCCACCATGCTCAGAGCAAAAGCCGAGACCCTTCCAATGGCCCAGCAGGGCCCCGTCTCCTCTGCTCTCCTCTCCTCAGTTACCCGGCCCACCAGCCAATCAGCGCCTTCGCACGGCTGCGTAACTCAGGGCCTGTGCAACTGCCCCTTTGCCGGGAACGTTTCTGTCCAAATAACCCCACGACTTACCTCCTTCAAGTCTTTGTCCAAATGTCATCTTTTCGGTGGAGACTTTTCCAACCATCACATTTGAAATTGCACCCTCACCCCCACCCCGAGCTCCTGTTCTCTGTTTACTTTCTACATGGTTCTTATGAGCTCTGTCATCCTGTGTACCTATTTGTTGCTCCATAAAGCCAAAGGTGTTTGTCTTTTCACGTGATAGGCCCTCAATAAATAAATTGTGAGTGAGTAAATGAATGAATGAATGAATGAGCCTGCCTCGTGGAGCTCAGTCTTACGAGAGAGAACCCTCCTCTGGCCGACTCCACAAACGGACATCTCGTTGTTGTGTCGGTGTAGCAATAATCGTACAACTGTGAGAGGGAGCCGCTCTGCTGGACGCACCCAAGGCTCCGGCCCCACCCGAGACCAGACCCCCACCCTGCCCAGCCCTACCTGCGCCCGGACTCATGATTGCCGAGCTGTCCGAGCCTCAGTTTAGTTCTTTAGAAAATGACATTAAATCGTGCCGACCATAAAGGCACTTTGCGAGTCAAAACATCAGTAGCACTCTGGTTTTTATTTTCTAGCATTCCCAAATACTTTATGGTGCTTTCTTATTTTTAATTGAAGCATAATAAACTCGTATATGTACATAAAAGTGCCTGGATCATAGACACCAGTGGATGCTCACAAAGTAAGCCAGCACCCAGCTCTAGAAATGGAGCATTTGCAGCAACTCCTAAGCCCCGCCCTCTCTGCAGGCCCAGCCCCACCACAGCACCCACCCGCCTCACTCCCAGCAGTGTAGGTTAGCAGTGTTGCTGGGGTTTGTCCTTTACGTAAGTGGAATCCTACAGAATATTCTCCGTATTGCCTGGTAGTTTTTGTTCCAAATTAAGTTTGTGAGGCTTATCTATGTCACTCTATGTAGTTGCAGATTGCTCGTTTTCACCGCTGGACAGTCCCACTGTGAGAACGTACCACAGTGTCCTTGTCTGCTGGTGCTGGGCATTTGCATCTATGCTAGTCTAAGGGGCTAAAATATCGGTATTATTGATCCTGTATTATACGGTGTATACCATCATCTCTCTCTATTTTTTAATTTTTCAATTACATTTGACATACAATATTATATTGGCTTCAGGTGGCCGGCACAGTGATGAGTCCTTTGTATGATTTACAAAATTCTCATTCCGAAACATCCGGTTCCCCTCCGACACCACACCGTTACCACAGTGTTATTGACTGAGTGCCCTGTGCTGCACTTCACATCCCTGTCATCTCTATTTCTTTAAAAATCTGAAACCAGAATTATTTATATCGTGGGGCACAAAGGGGACATGTGTTGCTTTAAACTTGTATCTTGAACAGAAGTTCAAGAAGTCTTGTGATCACTGTCATCCTGTTGTTTTCATTCCCATTTGGGGGCGATTGGGTGAGTTCCAGCATTCACCTGTGTTCCTTTTCTTTTAGGTCCCAAGAGCCATACTTAGCCAGATCCACTTCCGGGAGGAAATTCCTGGTGGAGGTGTCCTGGGTGGGGGAGGGGCGGAGGGCAGCTCAGTGGACAGGCAGGACGAGCAGGACGAGGAAAGGGCAAGAAAGAGGGAAGGCGACAGGCTGTACCTGCCCTGCCCGGGACCCACCTCCCCCAGGTCGATTACCTGTCCTGGAAGGCCTGGACCCCTCCTCTCCAGGATCATGGACTTGAACCTGGCCCTTTTCCCGACATCCTCCTGTGAGCCAGAAGGCAGACGCCCCTCCGCCCACCCTGGGCTCACTCTGAGGCCGGCGCTGGAGGGCAAACCAGAGAAGGCAACTGGAGTTTCCTTCTTCTTTCTTTCTTTTTTATTTTTATTTTTATTTTTTAATTAAACTAAGTCTTGGGCATTCCTGGCAACAAATTCCGAACTAAAGTGGTGTCATTCTGCTTTCATGTTACAATCACCTAGTGCCAGGACTGCACTGTGTAATGAACGCAAAGGCTCGCTCGTGGAGTGTGGAACTATAAACACTTTAAATATTCCCGTAAAGTCATGGAAGTAGAGTCTCATAGTTCCTGCAGCAATGGAAGTGACACAAACGTTCTGCCTTCGAAATTTTGTCCCAAGTAGTTGATGAGCCAAGCTGGTGGGACAAGTGACGTATGCGACAGCGCCGCCTTGTGGCGCACTCTATTTAACACTTAAGGGTGAAAAGGTCTGGGATCGCTGGTCAGTTCCATGCAATAAAAAAAAAAATAGTTTTGAATTATTCAAAGTGTTCATTTATTGACTGTCTTCAATAGCCAGCTACGTATCTATATGTAAAGAGTGCAGGCCCAGCTCAACGCCCTTCCCCGCCACGGGCAAGCTGCTTAACTTCTCTGGGCCTCAGTTTCCTCAGCTGTAAAAGGGTGGAAATAAATTGGCCACGTAGCAAAAGCTCGATGCTTATACGTTCAGTCGGGGGTGGGGGAAGAACGACTTTCAAAGGGCTACAGAATAATCCCATTTCTGGTGATAGAAACAGATAAATAGAGAAAAATCGGAAGGCATAGCTTCTCAACTATTTATTAAAGGTGGTTATCTTTAAGAGGGAACTTTTACTTTCCATACTATATATAGACTTACATAAGGCTTTTTTGTTGTTATTAAAAACATATATATTATGCTTGTAATTTTTAAATTAGGGGTTTTTTTGGGGGGGGGATTGTGTTAAAATATACATAGAATTTACTATTTTAACCATTTTTAAGTTAACCATTCTGCTTTCTGTCTGTGGACTGGACTAGTCTAGACAACTCATTTAAGTGGAATCATATAGTATTGACCCTTTGGGGCAAAATTGTTTTTTTTTTTTTTAGTAGAGCAAACAGAAGTAAAACATCTCTGGCCCCTGTAAAGCCCTCAAGTTCCAACAGGGTGGCCCAGGGACCACTGAAGCTCCCAAGACCCCTCAGGGGGTTCACGGGGTCAAAAAGATCTGGTACTATGAAGTTATGTGACTGTCACGTTTTCCGGAGGCCACAGGACGTGTGATGTCACAAAAGACTGAATGCAGGACAGAGAACATCCAGCTTTTTTTATTAGGATTCCAGTGACAATTACAAAATAAGAAAAACAATGCCATTCTTCTCAGAAAGGGCTTTTGCTTTAAAATGTTTATTTACCGTAAAAGTGTTACTTATAGTAACACATGGTGGGTGTATGGTTGTTCCTCGTGAATTAATGTTTTAATTCTCTTTTAAATTCTAATATGATGAATGAGAACCTGTAGGCATAACCCAGATGAGAGGCCCCTGAATAATTTTTAAGAATGTGAAGGGATTCTGAAGCCAAACATTTTAAGAATGAGCATATTATGTTGAATGATGCTTTGGGGTGGCATGAACCACAGAAACGTTTTCTATTTTACACATGGAAGTGACTTGAGAATGTCTAAACTGCTGGGCGTGGATTACATCACCTCCGGGCATGACAGCAGACCTCGGAGGTGTGTGGGGTCGTTCCCACCACAGTACGGCGAGTAGGTGTCGCGATCAAGCCAGTCGCACAGATAGTCTGGTTTCCGAGTGTACATAAAAGTTACATCTGCATTATACTGTGGTCTGTGAAGTGTGCCATAGCATTATGTCTTTAAGAAATGTACATACCTTAATTAAAAAATACTTTATTAATTAAAAAAAGTGCTAACCATCATCTGAGCCTGTTGAAAAACTGGCACCGAAAGATTTGCTGGACACAGCGTTGCCACAAACCTTCCATTTGTTTACAAAAAAAACAAAACAAAACATAGGGCCGGTGCAGAGCGGTCACATGAGTCCTGCCCGTATCTCCAATCTCCTATAATCTGGGGTCAAACCCCGCCCCCCGACCATCTCCACCACGCTCGCCCCCACCCACACGCACCCAGCGGGAAAACCAACCGTTCAAACACTCCAGACCAAAACCCTCCTGGTCCTGGCTGCCTCCGATCCCCCCGAAGCGCCTGCGGACCCACCACCATCTCCGAAGCTCCTCTCGCGTGGTACGCTGTGTGAGTGTGCACTCACTCGTACCATTTACTGCTACGGAGAGGCGGAAACGCTTGCGTGGAGCAAGTCAGTAAATAATCGCAAAGGAGTGCCATTCTTCTGAGATAATTCTAGAGCACCTCTGTCACAACTGCCAGGATAAACCACATCTATTCATCCATCCATCCATCCATCCACCTACCCACCCACCCACCCTTCCATCCGTCTGTCCTAGCAGCAAATATTAGCGTGCCAAACCCTTCATTAAGCCCAGGAGATAGACAGAAAAAATGAATTCCTGCCCTCAGGGAGCTCGCCTTCAGGAGGTGGGCAAACGCCCCTGAGAATGGCAGGTCGTGCTGAGGGCCAGGAGGAAAATCAACACCAAATGCAGGGATAGAAACGACTGGAAAGGCATGGGCGGCAGGTGACAGGTGAGCTCCTGAATGTGGATTATCCAAGAAAAAGGGGTTAACCAAGTTCAAAACAGCAAAGGCACCCCTGCTGAGAGAGAAAGGCGCCTGGAAGTTTCCAGGAGGAAAACTAAGTCCAGAGTGGCTGCCACAATAAACAAAAGAGGGATGGGGGAGCCATGGAACCTGGCCTGAGCACCCGGTCCCTGTGACCCTCCTGCTCGGCTCCTCCTACCGCTGTAACTGTCATCGCGGGTCTGCGGGCCAGTTCCCCGTCCTTCAGGTCCCCACAGGGAACGTAAGCTCCAGGCGCAGGAAGCGGAACTTGGGGTTCCTGGGGGGCAGCTTCCCAGCATTAGCACTAAGCGCTCAGTACTGAGTAAAATTTCAACCATCGTGCTGAATACACAAGACCAGGCAGAGGTCACCCACTTGCATCTCTCCAAATGAGATTTTTTTGTCTTTGAGTTATTTGATTTTCAGGAGAAATGAAACCACCCTAAAGTCTGCCTGGCTGGGTATGTATAAGGGTAATAGAGAATACCTGCACATACACCTGTGCTTTCAGAAACGGCAGGATAAACCAAAAACTCATTCTTAAAAATGGTTACTTTATAGGAGGGAACGGGGTGGGGTGAAAGGCATGAAAAGCCAGACGTCTCTGACTATACCTGGTTTTATAGTTTTGACTAGGAAAGTATGTTTTACATAACAAAATTCTATTAAAAAGGAAAACAAAGTGAAGCCACGTCTGGCGACAGAAAACCATGAACCCAGCAGCATGTGAATTTGTCATGATGCCACCCCAATAGGTCATTCCGGACTCCCTGATACGTGACGGCCTCCCTAGAGTGGAATTCACTCAGCAAACACCTGTGAACACGACGGGACTTGGTAACGCTGGCCCCCACCTCCACAGTTCCAGATTCCGCAGGTCTGGGGTGACCCCGACCGTTTGCATTTCTAACCATTTCCCAGTGATGGTGATTTTACTACGCCGGGGCCACGAGTAGAGAAACCTGCTATAAATAAGGAAAACCACTTAACATTTTTCTGTAAGCTTAGCTTAGTAATCACGTTGTAAATAATACTGGCATCGCCCTGCGTTACATGCAGCAGGATGAAGTAGGCCAGTCATTAGTATCAGGAATGTGGGTCCTCAGAAATATAAAATCTAAGAAAAACATCTTAAATTTGAATTAGAAACAGTAGCGTAATTCATTGAGGCATTTTGTATGTATCTTAAATATATAAACATTGTATATGCAGAGGGAGCCAAAAATTGTATATACATTTTAAGAAAGGAAAAAACTGTATTAAAATTGTAATAATATATACTAATAACAGAAGATGACTACAAGTCACACTTGACGTCTGCAATGACAAGAGGTGCTCACAGTGGTGACCATCAGCGTCCAGACACTTCTAATCACAGCGAACTACTGCTTGAGCAGCGCTGACCCAAGTGCCCACTTGTATCACTGCACATGCCGTTTCCATTTCTTCCCAAAGGACCACCAGTGTAGCCAGAGTTCTATGGCACACCACATCCCTTAAGGTCCCCCATGGGTACAAGTCAAGGGGTGTCAAGTCAGGAGAACATGGGGGAAACTCAGCTGCACCTCTTCATCCGATCCATTGTCCTGGCAAATGGTCTTGCACCCAACAACAGTGCTTCCACCATTTTCTGACTGTCCTGCCTGTCACATGGTGACAGCATTCATTTGATGAATGCCATCTCTTGAGCAAACGTCATGCTACACATTGCTACCCTAATTCAACTTTGAAAAGCAATATATAGATAACATCTTTTAAAATGTGTGTACACTTTTTTGCCACCCCCAGTGTATTTCCTTCTTCTCTACATCAAGAAGCCCCAGAGCTAAAAGCAGCCCAGATATAATGATCACCTCTTACCCACAAAATCCCCATTTCCCATTAAAGAGACCCAGGATCCATGCAGACATCACTCCAGGCAGGTCTGGCTCAAGAAATGCTCAAGGTGAGCCCAGAACTTAAAATGGCAAAAAAAAAACTAAGGAGTCTTCAAACTGTTGTCCCACAGAGCCCACCGGGAACGCCCCTTGGCCCACGACAGGAGCCTCTGAAAACCCAGATGATTCCTGCAATTGCTTAAAACCCATCACAGGCGTGAGTTCACACCCAAACGTTTACAGGTTTGTTCACCAGTGTGTCTGAAAGAGGCTGCGCCAACGCGTGTTTCCCAAAGCTGGTTAATCAAGGAAAATCGAGGTTTATCCCTTTTTGTTTCAGCTGTACTTCGGGTAACTAAATAACCACAAATGTGGTCTCCTTTAAAGAATTCCAACTAGTAAATGCAGAAGAAATACTTTTGTTGTTTTAATCACCTTTGGTAATGTTCGCCAAAGGAGAAAAAGGCTGATGGGGAACTGTATAATGGCTGATGAGTGTGCCATCTGACCTCACTGACCCAACAGGTAACACCACGACAGGTCAGAAGGCCCAATACTGTGCGTATCCAGTGTTGATGCTATGAGAAGTAAGTACACAGCCGCCCCCTTCTCCAAAAGTGATCTCAAATCTACTTGAAAACTCTTGATGTGATTTACTAGTCTACAGGACAGAGAGAGGCTGGAGAAACAGGTTAGATGAAACCACAAGTATGTAAGAAACCCAGACAAAAATGTGAAAACATCTATGAAACCAATTACCCAGTTTCTGTGATAAACACATTAAGAGTGTGTGTGTGTGTGTGTGTGTGTGTGTGTGTGTGTGTGTGTGTGAAGGAGAGGTTTTTAAATTACAACAGGCTTAAGAAACCTGAAAATAAGTGGGTCTTGTTTGGCTCCTGATTGCAACTGACTAGATGCAGGAAGACATGTTTGAGACAACCGACTGAAGATGCATACATGGAGGCTGGGGGGGAGAAATCACTGTCCACTTAGCTACGTGGGAGCCTACCAAACCCCCATCTGTTAGACACACACACTCTCCAGTATTTCAGGGATGAAATTAAACCATGTCTGAGATTCGCTTTAAAATGCAAAAGGATGCAAAATGTTGTTGACCAAGGGTCGTCATGATACTAATCTCTCTATTGTCGTGTATGTGTAAAAGTGTATTTATAAGGAGCTACAAAAAACAAAAGCAGAAACCAGGAACACAATAAAGACACAAACCCAAGAGTGCAAAACACCAAATCTATATTTACATCCACATATAATAACATAACTTTAAGCTGAAATATATCATAAATAAAACATGTCTACTGTTTGACAACTTAAGTATCAACAATTAAAATAAATCAAACTGGAATGAAATAAATACACAAACAAAAATCCAACAGATTGTACCTCTATTATATGTACTGTTGTCTCAAAGAAATACAAACATACAAAACCAGTAGTATCCCAATAGTTAATACTGATGGACAAAAAAAACCACACCCTATTTTGGAGTACAAGGGCTGTGGGAAAAATAAACTGGTATTTTTATGCATTCAGAAATGTGATTAGAAAGACAAAAAGAATGAAAGCCCCCAAATTTCAGCATAACATGAACTGACTTGTTTTCACATAGATTTGGTGATTTTTTTTTTTTTTTTTTAAATACAGGTTTAAATTTCAGTCCTCTATTATCACGAATCCCCTTTTAAGATTTACATTTATAGTCAGAGCAAGCTTTCGGTAACACTCATTGCATCAGGCAATGATCAAGTCAATCATCTTGCAAATGTGTTAATCTTCAAAAATATGCTATAAAAGTGCAAAACTATGAAAACAAAAATCTAGGTTATGTACATATGGCTCAGCTTGTGAACAGGAAAAGGGTTACTAGTGGATACTTTCCTGATACAAAGCACTTCGCTGCAATGCCAGCAGACTGATCTCCAATTAGGTCTCCCTCTCACATGGGAGTAAAGACATCTCTGTCAAGTCCGCTTCGTGTTGCATAATGAAAACAAAACAGAAGAGCAGGATTCTTCTAGGACTTTTTACCCTTGCTCTAATGGAGCAGGGCAGGACAAGAAAAATTAACAGTGCAAATTTATTTCTGAAACAGTTTCCTTAATAAAATATTTTGTGGTTATTGAGCCCAAGACCTGTTGAAGGAACTCAGCCATGGACAGCAAATTAAAGGAACAAGTTTAAAATACCTAGTGAGCCAAGTGCTGGCTGTCTCCTCTTTAAAACCCAAACTGCATGTGCACTGAGAAAATGCTTCAAAAGAACCAAAACTGGGACAACTGACGTCTTCAAACACATGACGTCTTCCCGATTATCCGAAGGCTCAGCCAGCAATTCCACATTCAGAACGACCGTGTCTGCAATGAACCTGAGTGTGTCCGCGGTTAACTCTGTCACAGACACACCTTAACTCTGACGCAGATACACCGAGACTTCCGGATAGAACCCTACGAGTGACCCCAAACTTGCATTTTCCTTTAAATTTGCTTCCAATATACTCGTATGTAATTCACACGTATAATTTAGAGTTTACACTCTTTATCTACGAATTTAGGCAAATGTCCCAAAAACTGAGTTTTCCAACAAAAGTGATTAAATTGACAGGAAACAAATTTAACTGCACATACAATCTGGTACATTTACGGGGCAGGAGGCTGCTCTCCTAAGGAAATGCACTTACAAGCCCCACCGTGTCCCCGCAGTCCCTCGGGAGGGGACGGGGCCCTGTGTCCCTCCTCACGGAGATCGGCCCCCAACGGGCACCCATCCCGAATGGCTGACCTCAGTACCTGCAGCACGCACACGGGGGGTCAAAACTTCCATTAACAATGTGAAGACAAGAGACTGTGGACGATTTAACATAATACAAATCATTGAGAAATATATTTTAAAAAACATAACGTTTTAAATGAAAGCACAAAAAGCAGAAACTGCTCAAAGTGATGAGCTACATTAGAGGAAAAGAGTACACATGGTAATGAACAGGCAGGTTTACAACTTAGGTATTTACAGATAATTGTTACCTGAGGTGCAAGCATTATACACTTTCTCCCCACCCCTCCCCCCAACCCAACTGAATCCTTTTCAGCAGCGCTCAAGTTTGCAAGAAAGTCCACTTCTTATTTGGTCAATTCTAAAAAAAATATTATTCAGGAACAAAATAGAGGTTTCCAGTCTCCATTTGTGTACAACCCAACGGTTCCAACTCTAGGTTTTATTGCTATTTGGTACAAAAGTTAACAGAACAACTTTACAAAACTGTAGTGTTCCTTTTCTGTTACAGGGACAGTACAATCACAGCTTATTTCAGTAGCTTTCACCATTCGCTTTCTCAAAGGATGAACTAACTTAAATTTCATGGAGCGAACACACGTCCATCAAGACCTACAGGGAAAAAAAGGTTTAAAAGGTGATTAAAACAATATAGTTTAGAAAAATCTTTTTATTCAAAAATAATAAAACTAAAAATATTTAGAAATGCAATGGGTTCCACTTAAGCTTGCATTCTGCGATGATAAAGTATCAGGTGACTAAATAAACAGATAAAGCTACACCCCACCTGGATGGCAGAATCTACTTAACCCCAATTCACCAAGATGATTTAATCAGAATTAGTGTCACTTACGCTAAGACTGACAACGCCAAGTGCCACCTTCAGGAACCCTGAAAGTTTACACCTGATGAAAGGAAATGTATGGCACGGGCCAGGAGGAGACAAGTCAGGGTGACCTCCCTCCATGAGGCGGCGGCCGCGGGAAACACTTAGAACACTATGTGACAGAGTGAGCTATCAATGACTTTGCCAGCAGTGGGCGAGGCGTCAAACGAAGGCATCTCCCACCAGCTCAGCTCGTGGCGGGAGCGGGCACAGGGGCAAGAGGGGCAGAAGGGGGTCCCGAACGGAAAGTAGAGGGAACAGAAACGGGAGAGCCCTAGCTCCCCGCAAACACGTGTGGAAATGACAGGCGAGCTGGTCCCGGAGGATCAGGGAGGCTGTTGGACAGAGGGCGCAGCAGGGAAGTCCCGGGCCGGCGGGGGGATGCAGGCCGGGAAGCAGAAGGGCCAGGGCTGGACCAGTGGGACAGTCTGCATCTGCGGCTCCCGACTGCGTGGGGTGCAGTCCAACAGTCAGTTACGAATATCGGCCCTGACAGTCCATGACTGTCCTTGCGTCCAAGGTGGCGTGGATTTCATCACCTCCCTGGGTGACACCCCTTTCCCCACTCTCGTTCCACCTGCAGCAGCCGCGTGGGATGGGAGAACACGGACCTGTGCGTGGCTCCTGGGCGCCACGTGCATCCCCGTGACAAGAGGAAGGAGGGACTCTGAGCCCTGAGCCCCGCTCCTCACCGGCCTCTGATCTCACAGGCACGTGCAGTGAGTCCGAGCGAACTCCTATACACATCCCAGTCCCTGCCCCAACCTGGGGTGAGCCAACTGAACATGCGCACAACTCTGAGAACACGGGAGTCTCACAGGGTCACTCTCCAGTTAAGACACTTTGCCACGTGAACGAGAAAGTTAAAATAAACCTTCTACTTGCTCCTGCCCCCCGACCCCCACCCCAACAGACAAGGATTTACAGAGGCTTTGAACAAGCTCTTAATGGAGGGTTGGGGCGCAGGCTTGGGACCTGCGGCGCCAGGACAAAAGCCAAGCAGAGTGGGGCGCCCGCAAGTTACATGAGCCAGGCCTCGGCCTCCTCATCTTTGAATGTGTACAGGACATCCTAACTGGGGGGTCAGAAAAACCACTTCTCTCAATGCCTAGCACTTAGGAAATGCTTAGTAACTTCCAATTCCTGGTTTATGTTTCTCTCCTGAGCACTCGGAGTTTTCAAACACCTTAAAAAGTCAGAATGAAAAGCAAAAGCAATTCTACTTTCTATTACACTGGATAAACTAGATAATTTATTTTCAGTTAAATAAAACCAATACAGTATATAGGCTCACCTTTCTTCCCCAAAATAGGAACTCAAGTCTTTTTGTCATTTGGTCGATAATGTGCGTGCCCAATGAAATTCTCATAGTTTCTCTTTTGTAGCATGTTGTTGGATAAGTGTTGATACGACACAGGCCTTTTTCCTGATTGAAAACAAAAGTGTCAAAGGGCGTGGAGAATTGAGTTCAAGCACTGAGGTAAGAGGTGGGTGCATTGTTACAGGTCAATTTTCAAACTTCCCAACTCCAGTAACACGGTAGCCAGAACATACCCCTCATGCACGTGCTGTAAAGCCACGGCTGTCCTGTTTTTAAGGGCCGTGAAGACACCTGAGCCATCTAAGGACCAGGTTGTCATCAGAAAGAATTAAAAAACCCAAAGAAAACGGCAGCTTAACATACTTTGAACCTGTAACCATCATGAACCAAAACTGTGCTGGTGCAAGAGGACACTTGCCACATGACCTTTTGTCGTCCAAGAGTTTTGACTCATGTCCATTTTAAATATTGAGGGGGGACAATGGACACTTCGAATCAAAAGGCAGCAAAAATTAGTATTTCATCACAATGTAGAGAAGTCACTGGAGCACTGAAAGCAATTTTTTTTTAAATTTGCTATCTGTACCAGCTCAGCTGGCATCAAGCTGTCCGTGATGGAGTATTGTCACCACAGACTCCTGAATTTGAAATTAGTACAGATGGAAAGGTTTAAAATGGATCTGTCCCTGAGGCAGCACAAACCTGGCCGAGCCTGTATCCCACTGAAAAGGTGAGGTGGTTTCACCCAGGGGCCCAGTGGGCCAGGCGCCCAGGCCGCCCCCATCTCCCCTTGCACGAGTGCAAGGGCCAGCCACCTCCAGGAAGGGCTGCCACCGGGAGGCCGGGGCTTTAAAAACCTGTCTGTGGGGAAACTCCCGAGGAATCAACACGTGTGACAATTCACACGAGGGCTGTCCACAAACAATCCAGCCACAGCACCCAGCCACGAAATACAAAAAAGAGGCATTTACAGCTGGATTGTGTCCAGACAGCCCTTCTGTATGGGGAAGTAATGACCCTCTGAAAACTCACTTAGGATTTCCCAAAGGCTAAACAGGCGATGTAATTCGAGGTCCCGACATCAGAACTGGTCCAAAGACTGTTTAGCCAGCAGTTCTGACAGTTCTGTCCTGACAGGTCAAGGGTCTTCACGTGGTGCTCACTGCACACCCCCACCCTCCAACCGCCATGTGGGGACAGGTGACAGGGCTGCACGCAATTCAAAGCTCTGCAAGAGGCGTTTCTGCTCGAGAAAGTTCACAGCCCAGTAGCGGTGTTAAGATGCGGACAGAAGTACCCCAAATCCCAAGGCAGGGTGGGGTCGAATGCTGGGCACACCGTAACTGGGCAAGGAAGAAAACAAGGCATTGATGTGGGGCAGTGAGTTGGGCGCACATGACACCTCAGTTTCTACAGCAAGGACAGGGTCAGACCTGTGGCTTCTCAACCTAATTATCTTCTGTGTCACCGCCACAAGGGAGAGAACCTACTGAGAAAGTCAACACTCGGGAAGGAGGCTTCGCCCTGTAGGGCTGAGCGTTAGGGGCCACTAACCATTGCCTAATCTGACACCCTCCGCCCCCAACCTGCTGGCCCGACACCCCCACGAGAAGGCGCGCGGATGGGACAACAGTGATCTCAGGCGGCAGCGCGGCTGGGCCCTGGAGGTAAGGCTTACCTTCGAGCGCGGCCCCGGCCGCCGGGCCCGCAGGCCCGCACGTGTAGAGCGGCCCGGCCCCGCCGTAGGGCTTGTGCACAGTCAACACGCTGGCAGAATCCATCTCCCCAGAAGCCAGGAACCGCGGCTTGGCGGGCAGCACCGCGGGCGGCGGGCACGTGTACTCCTGCGGCAGCAGCGACGCCACCCCTCGGACCACGTGGTATTTGGGCAGATCGAAGCCTCTCCTGTAGCTGGGCGCTGGCTGCTCCCCGTCCAGGGACCCAGGCCCGGGTTTCGGCCTTTTGGGAAGCGGCTCTCCGAACTCCGGGCCGGCACTGCCTGCACTCCGGCTGCAGAAATAGTCTCTTCCGGGGGGCGCCCACGGGCCGTCATGCTTGGCGGGGAAGTCGGCAGAGCCGTTGAGGGAGCTGCTGCCCGCAGAGGGCTGAGCCGCGGCGGGGGTTCTCAGCTTGGCCTCTGGCCGCTTTGCTTTCTCCGGGGCAGGACAAACACCGCTTTTGGAAAACATGTCAGGCAGCTGCTGCCTGGCGGCCGGAGCCCCCTGCACCCCGAGGCTCGGCTGTGGCCTGTGCGACTTCAGGTTACTGGGGGCTAAAGTGCTAGAGTCAGTCCCTGAAGTCGGAGGGACTTTGCCCGGCCCTGAGGGGCCCGGCTTCCCCTTCTCTGAGGGCAGGGACTTGGGCTGGGCTGCGAACGCTGGCTTGGGCTTGGGCTTGGGGACACTGGACAAGGGAGGCACGTCTTTCCCCAGTAAAGCTGGCGGGCATCCGGTCCGTCTGCTTTTCAGCCAAGACTTGCTTCTGCAGTTCTTGTGACTGTCGGGGTTGTACTTATGCTCTAGTCTCTGGTGCATCATTAAAACCTCTGGATAAAATGTCTTGAAGGTACAAAACGGGCAGGTGATACTTGGGATTAAACTTTTACTCAAAGAAATGGCCGGGCAATTGTGAAGAGCCCCGACGGACAAATTTAAGGGTTTTTCTTGACAGTCCGTGCTTGGCTTGAGTTTGCAGTCCGCTGCCATCTCGACCTTCTCTTTGTGGCTACCGTCAGCATTATGGGCGGTACTGCCATCTGGGTGAGGAGTGACACCCACTTCTGTGGGACAGATGAGGTTACTGGCCTGAGGTTCAACTGCTGCTTTCTTCTTTAGTCCGTCCAAATACGCAGGGGCAGGAGTTTTGCTCATTTTATCAACACTGTCTTGAGTTGCATTTTTATTGAAATCCTGAGTATCTCTGTGTCCTTGTGAAAGGACAGCACTGCCCAGAACATTCTGGAAGGCAGGGGCCATCCCTTTAAGTTGCTTTGCAGGTGGGCTGCCCTTAACATCTTTGGCACCGTCAGAAACTCTTTTCATAGTTTTGGTTTGCGCGCCGTCGGCGGTCAGTAGTGCATCTTCCGTCTCCTGGGCTTTCCCGTCGCTCCTGACGTCGGCGGCGGCGGCGGCAGCGGCGTCGACCTGCTTGTCTTTGTGATGTCTTTCCAAGTGATACCGCAGAGAAGTTTTCTGGGCTGCAGCATAGTCACAAAATTCACATTTGTACGGTTTTTCACCTGGAACAAGAAAGGCTGCTGTATTACCGAAGCTGACGAAAAGCGCCAAAATAGATTTGTGGAAACTAGAAGACTCGAACACAGAACACAGGGTTCTTTCCATTTCCCTTCTCTATCTACTGATCTTCACATCCAGGATTTCTCATGAGGTGTCTGTCCGCTTTACCCACGCTTCCCACACTGAACATCTGAACTTGGGAAGAAGACACATCTTTAATGACAATAAAACAGCAACACTTCAAACTTCACAACAGCCCGAGCAAAGTGCATTATTCACTATCCCACTTTGACAGCTAAGAAAACTGGGGCTCAGAGTAGTCAAATAACTTGCCCAAGGCTGCACAGTTAGTAAGTGGAAGAGACAAAATTCAAGTGTGCCCAGCCTCCTAACCCCGTTAAAGCTGCTTCTACGATCTGAAGAAAAGAATACTATATTCACATTTCACTCTAAACCACAAAAATACAAAGAAACTATGGCATTAAAAGACATTAAAGAGGTCTGAAAATGAGAGTCAGGATATAGTAGTCAGAAACTAAATAAGAAACTAACTTCAAAACAAGAGTAGTTCAAATTACAATGATACTAAAAGACTTAAAATGACAGCTGCGATCTGCACACTCCACAATCATCCTTAGGCTATACGAGGAGTCTAGCAGAGTATCTGAACAAAAATACCAGACACAGAACTGCATCATAATTCTTTTCACTAATATAGCCTTTAAAAACAAAATCTATGAAGTTCCTTACCTGTATGCGTTCTGAGATGAATATTGAGGTAATAATTGGAACGGAAAAACTTTCCACAATAACTACATTCTCTAGAGGATGTAAGATGCTTTATTTTGCCTCCGTCATCATGTTTATCTTAAAGCAGAAACAAAAAATAGGTAAGAAGGTAGCTCAAGTACACGAATAAGGTGAGCTGACTTAAATGTTTTTTATAGAAACATTTTTAGAAAGCAAAACTTAACTTATATTAGTGTTGGGTAAACCAAAAAGGCTAAAAACACTCCAAATGTTTTGAGGTTGTCTGAAGTTTTGAAGCTGTTTAACGTGAGTGTGGTTTTTTTTTGTTTGGGAGGTTTTTGGTTTTGTTTTTTTTTTTTTTGAGGCTGAGCACAGCAGAGTTCGTGGCTGAAGGTTCAGTTTTCCGTGTGCCTTAACCACAGAAAGATCACTTAACAGACAGGTGCACGGGCTGCTCTTTCTCTCAACATGGCTGAAACGAACAGGACCTGCACCCACGGGCTGGAAGAACCAGCTTCTTCAGAGTAAGTCATTCAGAAAACTGAGCCAATACGAATCGCCCATTTTCCCAACCACCAGGGGGAAAATAAGTGTTTTATCTTAAGTTCAGGCAAGTTACCGCTAGAGGGTAGCAAGCACAACTTAATCTTCACAGAAAATAAAAGGTTTGGCATGGGCAAACACCTAGGAAAGTTTGTCAAAATTTAGCCATGTTTTGGAAAGCAGACCGTGTCATCCACAGCACTCATTGGGCCACCATGTAGGTGAGAAATCAAAACCTGTCCTCCAACTACAATGCATTAAAACTTTACACTTCGCTCTCCCCAGGATGATCAGGACAGTGCATGCAACACGCACCAGAGTAAAGGTCCACTGGGGACACTAATTAAAGGGTGGTTACACTTCACACAAACAGCAGCCCTCCAAAAGACAATCAGCTGTGCTACAGTTATAACAGAATGCCTGCTTCCCCAAAAATGAGTGTTTAAGTTTTAGATAAACAAACTTTCTTATTGTAGCTCATATTACATACATTATAATGACAACTTCTGAAGTCGGGTCGTCTCTTAAAATTTAGCATAACTAAACGGGTCATTTTGTCTCAAAAACCGGTCATTTCCAACTAACAGGTCTCTCCCCTGCTCCTTCCACATTTTTACAGCCCAGATTATTTGTAGCTCACTGATTTTAAAAGGGAGCTTATAAGCAACCTCCGAGAGCCTCCAGGTACAACAGAGGCAGGCCTGTACAATCTGTCACCCCTGAACTGCCCCCTGAGGAGAAAAAGCACCCACCTCTAAACCTAAACACCTCTAAACATTCTAAACTGGCAGAAACAACCTTTGACGTAAAAAGGTGTCATGAAGACTTTAAAAAACTATCCTGTGAACCATGATTATTAAACCCATTTATAAAAGCTGAAAAAAAATTTAATAAATTACTGTTATTCTGCTTTTTGATCTTCTAAAAGTAAACCTAAAAAAGCAGCCAGGTTGATGGTAAATCCCAGTAAGGAAAGTCCAGACTAGACCACAGGAGAATACAAATGCAGGAAAATCAGTTCCCTACGTACACGCCGTCCGGCTTTCTCCCTTACACACCCGCCGAGCCGGGTCTCTGTAGCTGGGCTTGTGCCCTATCGCAACTTCCTACTTCCAGCCGTGTCAGGATTTATGGTACATTGCATCACATCCAAAAAGTGATGAAATGTCTATTTTAACAGAAAGGACATGAAATGTCCCCATCTACCTGGTTCCTGCTCCTTAAGCATCACCTTTGGTTGGTTTGACAGTGCTGTTCTTAAAAGGGCTGTACCTTTTTTACGAAGAGGTGGTTGAAATTATCAGGGAATCAGGGCAAAGACAGGTGAAGCAACACGTAATAGGTCACAACGCAATGCAGGGGTGGAGCCAGACTAAGCCCAAGTGCTCCCAGCTATCCCAGGCATGTGGGCCACCTGAGGGCCAGCCCAAGTTTCCCACCCCACGCTCCTGCCCGCCCACACCGCCGACTGCGGAACGTGACGGCACATTTTCCCCCTTTCAGGGCACTGAGGCATCTCCTGGGCCTAGTTATTTCCCCATTTATGCACGCTCCTCAACAGCCCTGACTGTGAGAAAAATCACCTGGAAGATGAAAGATCTGGGCTTAAAGCGTTGCATGATGTCGCTAAGACACCACAGTATGTTTTCTAGATCTCTGAAAACCGATGGTTGTAGTTCTTATAAGTGCTAGGTTTCCTGTGCCCCAGGAAACTTAAAACAGTCTAAGTATTTGATATGACAACTACTGCTATCACATCCGTCACGTGACCAGAAAAAGAGCTGGGCACTGGCTTATGGGAAGATGAAGAGTCCAGTGTGTGGTCTGGCCTCCCCTTGGGCACTACCAACATCTGGGGCCAGAAGCTGCTCTGTGGGGGCCGTCCTGTGCACGGCAGGACGTTTAACACCCACTGGACACCAGCAAGTTGTGGCAACCCAAAATGTCTCCAGACAGTGACAGCTGTCTTCTGGGGGTGAAATCACCCCCCCGTTTATCACTGCTTTCAAGAAGCCCTGCTTTCAGGTGATCCACGCGTTAAAAATACGTGTGTCCTTTTAGCAAAACATAAAATCACAGAATTTTCAGAACAGGAAAAAACCTTAAAAGGCCTTTTAACTCAACTCAGAGGGCGGTCAAACGACAGCGCACGGACACAAGCCCCGCCCCTAAGCTCCGGACCCGCCCAGTTTGCTCTGGGCGTGAGCAGGAGGTGCGATGGAGCCACTTACCCAGGTGGAACCCCTCAGGAAGTCCGTCCTCAGACCCATCTTCAGAACCACCTTCTCGATCGACGGCTCCGTTTTCGTCCAGTGGGGTGGTCAGGTCTGGAGAGCCCATCCGGGGCTGCCTTCCATCGACGGACATGGTGGGCGACTCGGCGTCCGCCCTCCTGTCCTTCTTGTGGACGCGCGAGTGCAGGACCAGCTGGTGGTAGGTCCGGAAGGCTTTGCCGCACTCCGAGCAGTGTGTGGGCTTCTCCTTGCTCCCGGGCAGCTTGGGGTCCGCGTCGCCGGCAGCCGCCTCACCGCTGCCGTGTCTGGGCTTCTCCTTGTCGTGGGAGAGGCCTGCACAACCGCTCTTACCGGCTCTGGACTTTCCAGAACCCTCCGAATGGCTTTTACTCACGCTCCAGATCTCTCCAAGTTCTTCCTTGTCCGAATCATCGTTGTCGGTGCTGCCTTCCTGCCCCGGCTGCTCCTTGACTTCTCGGCAGACGGCGACCTTGCCCTTGGTGGCCAGCTGCCAGGCCTGGTAGGTGGTGAAGGGGTCGAGCTGAGGTATCCACCGGGCGGGCGGCCGCCCAGCTTCCACGGGGCCTTTGGGTCGCAGGTTTAGGAACCGCAGGAACTCCTCGCCGGGGGCCGGCATGCCCGCCTGCTGCGAGTCTGTTTGGGCACTGCAGCTACCGGAAGCCGTTTCTTTGGTGTGCATCTTCCTGTGATCTATGAGGCTTTCTTTATTAGGAAATAGGAAGCCACAAACCATGCAGATTTTGTAAGGAGAGGAGATGCTCTCGGCGGCGTGCTCCTGGACCACCTCGTTGATGGTGGCCGGGCTCTCCAAGCCCTGCTGCAGCTTGCCCTTGGCCCCCGACTTGCCATTGTGTGTCCGCATGTGGTTCTTCAGAAACCAGGGCTCCTTGAACCTCCGGCCACACACGCTGCACCCGTAGGTGAAGGAGTCCTTGTGTTTCTTCATGTGGATCTCCACGTCGAAAGCGACTCTGAATGTCTGCCCACAGACGTCACAGCTCAGATCTTCATTCTCTTTGACGTTCTTATCCTTGGGAGGTTCCATTCTCACTTGGCTTTTATCAAGAGGACTAAGATACTCAGCTTCCACACGCAAAACTGCAGGTTCACAAAGGATGGGCCGGTGTTGCATTAAGACGTGTTTGTTAAGGTCTTCTGAGTGTGTGAAGGTCTGACTGCAAAACATGCAGTCCAGAGCCGTGTGGCCTTCTATCTGGATTATACTTTTCTCTTGGGTGGCTCTGAAAGGAACAGCAGCAGTCCCTTTGATGGACATGGCATCATCTAGCTCCATCTGGGTGCCAAGAGAATTGCTAATAACTTCCGGTCCATCCATATACACTAAGAGGGATTGAGTTGGCATGTTTCCTGTCACTTTATATAAAGTAAGAATCCGGGTGAGGAATTT
Source organism: Lyroderma lyra (assembly GCA_004026885.1). Lineage (NCBI taxonomy): Eukaryota > Metazoa > Chordata > Mammalia > Chiroptera > Megadermatidae > Lyroderma > Lyroderma lyra. Next base: position 178,909 of record PVJL010000336.1, on the reverse strand, counting down.
CTGGAGTTGGAATAAGGCCACTTGTAAGACTTGTCACTCACACCCCGAGTAGCTTCAAAATGAGAGCAAATATCTGTTATAAAAGTTCAAAAGAAAGTGTATATTCCTCTAACTTCTTATCTTCAGAAGTCTTAGGAAGCTCAGTGATTGAGAGTATCACTGGTTCTTTCCACAAAAAGGCAGACGGACTCCCCAATGCTTTGTTTCAAGTGAGTCAGCACAAAGCACTAGTTCTCTTTGTCTCCACTGAGTGATTCAATTGAGCAAGTCAATTCCAGCAACCTGGAGACAAGGATTTCCAAAACCTAGAAAAAAAAACAGAAGCAGTCAGCTACAGTGAAAGAGGAGAGGTGGCTGGCACGCATGGTTCACAGTGGTCTTTTCCACATAGCAGAAAAGACCTACTTCAACTCTCAGGACTAACACAGTGCCAACCCGTTACACGGACTTGTTAATTACGTCATTAGCATTTTATCCAATCAGTACATTTATTAAATTGCTAGAATTTCATCCAGTTAAGAAAACTTAAAGGCTTTAATGGTTTAAATCTAAAATGTGAAGTTTGAGTACAGAAATTGTTCAATTCAGCTGAAAACGTTTAAAATGCCACTAAAATGCACATGTGTATCCTTATAAACAGCCCCTACAAATCAGGAGACCATAAGAATTGTAAAAAGAAAGATGACAATGAAAGAAGGCACTTTGGGTTAAAATTTAAAAGCCAGAACTTCAAACTGTCTCATATACAAACACATAAGCATAAATGCCTAAAAGCAGAGTAGGAGGTAACACTGCCACAGGTCACAAGGTAAGCACAGAGAAACAGGAACCTTTCCTAAAATCACCCATTCAAGAAATAGAGAAGAGAATGGTTGCTCATCTTGACCAAAGGGAACCTTGATAAATTTTGGTTCAATGCATACTCTAAACCTCAATCCACCACCCAAATCCCAGTTTGCTATTGACAACTCTGCCTTCAACAAGCGTGAGGGTAGGGCTTCCTGTCCAAACAATAAATAAGAATTACATACACAAAGATACTTTGTGAATGTACACATTTAAAATAAAATCCTCAACATAGCTGGTTCAACATGGTCTAGTCTTTAATCAGAAAATGGATCCTCTTCTTTCTTTTATCCGCCTTTCACACTCTACACTGTCCAGGTGAAAAACAGACAGATGACTTTACTTAGCTCTGCAGGTTCTGAATTAGAAGCTAATATTCACTCTGGGAGAAGAAATAACATCTTAAGCCAATGCCCCCCACCTTCAGGGTGAGTATAGGAATTGTTTTTAAATAGTCTCAAGTCCTTTAACTGAAGTCAGTTAATTCTACCCAAGAAAACAAAAAGACATGCAAACTATTCCCACCACAGGCTACGTTAAAGAAAAAAATAAAACACACTTTACTTTCCTTCTCTCCGGTTCTTCAGAGGGCAAGGCCTGTGGGGCCAGGAGACTAGGAAGCATGTCTTCCCCCTCTTGTACACACACAAAAGGCAAATCCTCATGCTGCTTGTTATTGTTAGTTGTGAATAAACTAGATTTTTTTTCATTCATTTTTATTGATAGACCTTTTGGGGTGACATCTGTTAGCAAGATTTACATAGGTTTCAGGCATATAATTCCACTGTACATTGTCAACTTGTATAAGTTCACCACTTTTGTGTAGATTTTTAATATTAAGCTTTTCTAAATAAGACCTCAGATCAAAGATTCAGGCAAAGAAAGAATGTACTGCAGCGTTTTATCTTAATTTCTTGGTCTTTTGTTGCAATCACAAGGAAGGATAAGCATGTGGGCTGCCTACCAGCTTGGTGGGATAGAAAAGAACACTCTAGAGCCCCGACTTCTAGTCCTGGCTCAGTCACAACCTTCCAGTTATCACCAGCACATACCTCCACCTGCATTTGCTTAAGCGAGGTGGTTAAATTATAGGATCACCTCAGAGTTCCAAAATTCTGTGTTTCTGGGAGGTCAGTCTATATTCACAAACATATTCAAAAGAATACTGAACGATTATGCTAATCAGATATTAAGTGATATTTGGATATGTGACTGATCATTTAGGTTTCTATGTAGGCATTTACTCATTCAACAAATATTTACTGAATGCCAGTATCCCAAGTAACATTTCAACTCAAGAAATTAACAGCACATATTCTCAAGAAGTAGGTATCCGACTCTCACAATACTGACTTCATGGCCAGCAGCGAAATGAGAAACAGAGAAACAATTCAAGGAGTTCAAATTAATTTCAGTTTGAATACAGATTGGCCTTTATTTGAGGTCTTTTCTACTTTTTGGTTCCAAAATACCCTTTTTAGAAAATAAAACAGTCGCACTGGCAACAGTAGAGTTTTTTGTGTGTGATTTTTTAATGTCCTAATTTGGCAAAATAAAAGTTAGTCCCCCAAATCAAACCTCAATGTTATTTTTTATCTTTATTTTTTTTAAGAAATCTGACTTGTCTGTGACATTTTTAAGTTTGGGGGAATTCCACTTTTCTATAAATAGTCTTTCCCAAAAGGACACCTACCCTAAACTCCCTCTCTGGATCAGAAACACAACGTGAACGTGGGTCCATCCCTATTATTTCCCTCCAAGGGTAACAGCACAGACTGGAAACGCCTGCCTTGGGAAGATGATTTATCTTCCCCTCCGAAATGTTCAAATATCTAGGTTAAGTAAGTTATCAGCTTCTAACACAAGACCTAAAGGACTGCTAAAGGAGGCACAATGTGGGAAACAATCAGAGGAGGAAGAACAGCTTCAGTTTGGGCGGGGGAGAGGGGAAGGACACGGACTGTGAACAGGAAGGAGTCCTGCAGGTGAGGGGCAGGCCAGCCTAGGCCAGGGAGCACGCCCCTGCGATCAGCTTCTGAGGCAGAATCTGGGGTCACTCACTGTGCCCAACTGTCGCAAGCATTAGAATGAATATACCTTGGGTCACAGCAATCCTCACTGCTCACCCAAAATGATGAAAACCCTGGGCCATCCCTCTAAAGTCAGATCCTAGGAGCACAGACCCAGTTCGCCTTGCTCACTGCTGCCCCCAGTGCCTAGAAGGGGTCCCTGGCACAGGGTTAGGGACAAACACCTTGGTGAAGAAATGAACAAACACTACACAGTCAATACAGGTGTAGGAATCAGTGTGCACATCTCCGGCCAGTCACCAACCATAACTGATCTTGATGCTGAAATTAACTGGAATGTCATCAAAACTTCCACATGGCAACCTATGACTGCCATCTAATTACCATTCTCTACAATTTCAAGAGTCTAAAAAGAAAAAAAAATCAATCATACCATAAAGTTGACCAGCACAAGCAAAAGTGCGTCACCTGGGTTTGCAAACACTCTCCCACTGACCCACCAGAACAAAAGCATGGACCATGCTGAGGAAACCTCTGATGGCGAATGCCTTCAACTCTTGCCTTAGAAATTATACAAACAAAACACTTCCTTAAACTATAAATCAGTTATCTCCATCCCTTATAACCAATCTGCTAAACAAAAATCTTTAGAGTGATTGCAATAACAAAGACTTCAGTAATAACAGAACTTAAGAAAAATACACATTCTAACCTAATTACTGTTCGTAACAAATCACCATTTCCAGTTGACTGAAGTGTGCGCACACACACACCCTTCCCGGAGCCTTCAGTGTCCACATGCGGAGAACACAGAAGCCAACAGTGCACTGCTGATAAGGTAGCTTGTCCTGCCAAAGCACTGGAGGGGAAAAGGTGGACCAGTAACCAACACCTACAGTCTAAATGCTTGTAAGTCTGCAGAAAAGTGAGCATTCTGAACACATAGGCTTATGAAAGGCATTTTGCAAAAATGTTTTTGAGTGTTTAAAATTTTTTTCTGAACTTTTCTTCAGGTAAATAACAGCACTTAACCTTCTGCCGCATACCCCAAGGCATCCAAGGCAAGAGGTTATTCAGTACAACCTTACATGAGATAATACTAGGATTTAATTTATACTGTGATCACTTACTTTTCAAAAGAATTTACCACAGCATAATCTTTGAAAAAAAGTGGGAACTATATTGCTTTAACTGCCTGAAATACAAGTGAGATAGTTCTTTAGGTCATATCTTCCGTTTTTCATATTTGTGTTTTTTTCTTTAAAGCAGGCATTTGTGAAGTAAAGCTACTGCAAATTCTGTCACCAGCAGCAGATCTTCAAATCAGTAAACAGTACATGAAAAGCACAGTAATTTGTGCTTAAGCGCAACAAACCAGAGGTAAATGCCACTAGGCCGACAACTGCTGTAACTTTTCAATACTGTTGTTCTTTACGCGCTCTGTTCACCATTAGGGACCGTGCAGCTCTGCCTAGGCTGCATGGGTTCCCTTAGTATTTTTTATGTGGGATATTCACACCACAGTATGGAGCAGTAAGGTGTTGTTCAAGGTCCTCAAAAACTGTCCAAGAGCACAGACATTCCATGTACAGCCAAGTAACTGGAAGTATCCAGTAAATCCACTAGCTACCCCTTTCCAGTTACTTAAGTGCCCAATTAAACCATAATGAAAACATTTAACCTAAACAAACTGCTATTTGTTGACCAATTCATTTGTACCCTTTAAACTGCAAAATTATCCCTAAGATCTAGTTAGGAAACTTAACAGTTTTTCTCTAAGTTTCCCTTGTATACTTTACACATACTATTTTTTCTTAATCTGACAAGTAGAGAACTCTTCTACTGTATAGTAATCTACAGTAGCAATCGAAACCTGTAACTTTAAATCCTTCATCACTATTTCAAGGAAATCACCAAGGTCACACCCATGAGCTAACCGGTCAACCCAACTTTCCTAATATAGCTGTGGAAAGATATTTAAAAGTTAAGTGAAAGAAAAGATTAAAATTCTCAAAGTTCCTATTCAACATCACAAATGGTTGTTCAAAGGCAAGGCTTGGGAAGATCCTACAGGATATGGTGTCATTTTCTTAAAATTTTATATGTGTTCAGTTCTAAATACAATTAGAGACCAAAGTAGTGCCAATAGAAATATAACCACATTAGCATATGTGAATGTCATGATTAAGAACTATGCCTAATCATTCCAAATCAATTAAGGTCAGTTAAAGGATCTTAATATGAACCTAAAGCACTGTATTAGTTTTAGTTTCAGTATCATCAATATTAACAGATACTGTGGTCTGTAAACTGGCTTTTAAAAATTCCATTTTGACCTGTAAGAGAACTACCATAAGGGAAATGGATTTAAAAAAAAAAAAAAAAAAAAGATTTTTCAATTAAGCAAGATTAAGCTTTGCTATCAGTGAGTTTCCATTATTATTACTTAACCAATACCTTAAATGTTTTGAAAAGACTTGAGACTAACTATACCAAAGAGAAACTTAAATATCAGAGAACTCAAAACTGCTCTATCTTTACCTGTATGCTTTAACTAGCTCTCTACAAAGAAAACGCTGAATGTGTACATGTACACTCACAAATAACTGCATATCCATATAAAGAGATATACAGATAACTACAGGCATTAAACCACACCATTACCCTCCACACCTACACCTCTTTTTCACAAGGCCAAACGGTGGGTGTTCTCCATTGTACCCAACTTAACTAACTCCAGATTAAATATAAACATGGCAATGCAGTTCAAGGCGTGAGGTCTTTCTTTAGCAAAACTAAATACTTCCCTCTGTATCTTTGCTGAGCAAATACTAAACTTGTATGTCTGGCCCTTTCAAGTCACTGGTTTACTTTCAAAATTAAGGAAGAGAGTCTCCTTTCCACTAACACATACAGTCACTGCTCAGTAGATTCATATACTGAAGTACAACAACAAAGAAATGCATCCACTGATTAAAAAAAAAAAAAAACAAAAAACAAAACCACTTCTGGTACAACTGAACTATTTTGAAGTTACCCAGATTTGACACAGGTAGGAAAAAAATAAAAACAAGTATTTTTCCTAATACTGATTCAAGAACAAAACATCCCTGGGTTCTCAATCTCCAGGCCACGTAACTGCTACTTAAAATTCAAAAGGTTTTCTGATACTAGAAAATAACGAAATCCAATACACAAAACCCTCCAAGAACCCACTAAAACCCAGCTTCTGACAACTGTGTTTTTAAAAGCCACAGGACAAAAGCTAAGGAATTAAACTAATTCTCAATATAACTTATTCAGCTGTCTTTTCAGGTTTAGTAATTTTATTTCTCAACTTTATCATAAAATTACCAAACTGGCCACAAATTTCCAGTAACTCAGTTATGTTGTTACCCTGGGCAGGAAGTAATGGGGATGTTAAGGTCAGTCAACAAATGTTCAACTACTGTTTTTAATTGAGCATTCCAAATATTAGGCGCACAAGGGCAGCTGGTGGCAGCCGCGGGCCGGCAGGGGCTGCCCCTCCATTTATTCGGAAGATAGCTTTTTATACAAGCATTGCCCTAGCTCATCACGTGCTCAGATTTTAGGAAAGGATGGTCCCTGTCCCCTCACTTCCTCAAAACCAGAGGCCTACCTGCCCTCAGGGTCTTACTTCAGACTCCTTTGCCCCACATACCACTGCAAGTTCGCGTGTGTTATTGGTTGGGAAAAACCAATCTGAATCACCTTTTTCCTATCGCCAGAACTTCATTCAACTTGCTAAGCTACACCCAAAATGAGGCACTGAGTTACAATGATCAAGCTTCCCTCACCCACTCTTAAGAAATTTCCTGTTGTCTGTGTGTAATCCATTCTTTCTTCCATGTGCATTTAAGTTAGTCAACACCCTTCTCCACACAAAACGTGGAGGTGAGGTGTACAAATCCAGATTCTTCCCACTGCCCCAGTTTAATTTACATGCCGGGAACGAACCTAACCCTTCCCTATTTGGAGTATTTTGTATAATTGGAATTTCTTTAATACCTGTTCTGTAAATACCTTCAGGTTTTTACTCTGTAATCCCTCAGTAACTGGAAAACTATTCTATATATTCCAATTGTAATCATCTGAGATCTCGTTACATTCATTTTATTCTATTGGCATACTCATCCGTGTATAAAGCTGTCTCATGCTTTTATTCTTACTGTATAATTCTAAGGCTTGAAAACACCTAGCCATTGTTCAGTGCTTCGGCTTCACCTTTCCACTACACTTATTAACCACACTGCCACAGGATTAAACTGAAGCAGGGATTTAGGAATAAACCATTTAAAACAAGTCAGACCCAGCAACCTCAGAAACCGTAACACACAGGCCACACTGGCATCCATGAAATGAAACAATGTGAACTGAAAAAAAAATTTTTAGTAAAAGGAAAAAGCTTCACGTAAAATATAAAAGAGGTCCAATCACTTACAGTCCTAAGAGTCAGATAAAAGCGTATCTTATTTTTAAGTAGTCAGTTGTAGGCAGTCAAGAGTCATTAAAACTATTCGAAAGTTCTTATCAGCCAATATCATGTTTGTGACAACTGTGAGAAAAGAATGTAATTTCATAAAGTGGGAAAACAGCACATCTTTGGGGACCCCTGAGGCTCTCATCAAGCATTTCAGAATGAAGAGTGCTCAGAGTGGGGAAAAGGCAGCCCCGCTGTGGCAAAAACAAGCCATTTCATCAGAGATACTGTGAAGAGAGAAGTGATTAGCATTTATCTGAAAGGAGGAGAGGGACTCTGTCCTTGCCAGGCCATTATACTCCTTAATTATTTCATCAGTTTGTAAGTGATGTGATGACTAAGTCTTACTTTTAGATTTCCTCTTTAAAAGGCCCACTGGAAGGAAAAAACTGGGGCTGTATTCCTCCCTGAAGTTCCAAAAATGGAGGCTTACAAAGAGTATGCAAATCTATCTCCCCCTTCACCTTAAAAGTAAAGGCAAAGTCAAAACCTTCACTCCTCCCTCTTCCTCTCCTATTACCTTGGGAGGGGGGGGAGGGGGGAGGGGGAATCAAGCTGTTATCTAGATTATTCTTCAGGGCAAACGGGAAAAATGTGTCCTACAAATTTCGCCTAAGTGTGTATTAGTTCCTTTTTTTTTTTTTTATTAAGAAGTGAATGGGAATAATATGAACCCAAGACAACTGCTAACCTTCAATCTCGCATGTTACTAAAAAACAAACAGCAAAGATCAAACTGCAAAGTGTTAGGTGTTGTGAAGATAGAAGGATTGAAAGAAGTTGGACACTAAAGGAGTAAAGTGTCCTTCGCCTACAAAAGTCATAATCTTTTCCCCTACTTCCTCCTCCAGCATGCAAATCAGTGTACAGAGCTAAGCCAGCAGCCTTCCTCTTCACACCAAATAATTAAAATTCCAAACCATCAGATTAACCCTATTTTAACAAACAACCAAATACATTATAAATTTGTCTTGTAGCTACCGACTTCTGGATTTTTAAATAAGAAGGCACTGCCTCTAGAATTTAATGCTTACATAACTGATTAAAAATGGTAGTAATTGGGGATGGGGGTTGACTTCAACTAAAACACCAGGATTAAAAACATACTACTACACTCTTTGGAATACTGAACAAAACAGTATCTAAAATAAACATGACTTCTCAGAAAAAGTCATCTACCATTAAGGACACACCTTAAAAGTTCTTAGCACACATTAACTAAGCAAGCACAAACTAGTGGTTTGACTGTTATATTTTGCAGACAAAAAGCAATTAGGTTATTACTCTGCACTTGTCACTACAGAGACTGAAGGCTTTTGGAAACTCTAGATCTATTACTCATTCTCAAAATATTATAAAATTCAGTATTTTACGTCTTACTTGATATCAAGGCAATCCATCCACTCCGGGGGCGGGGGGAGTACAGTAAAAGAACATTTTAAATAAACTTCCTGACACACAGAAAAGGTAAAAGGCCTCCTAAGACCCCTACCTAAGTCTCCAGGCCTGGCCGGCAGCTGTTGTTACCCTGCCTTTCTTTTGTTGAGCTTAATCTCATGTCAACTCATTCAACCAACTCAAAAGCGATGAAGACATAATTGAATCAACCTGAACTAAATCAGACCTAGATTTCTTAAAACATACAGCTTAATGGTTGCAAACGATCTAGAAAACCAGGAAACCAGCTAGGCTGTAGTATGCACGGTGGTCAGTAATAATACACGACCCTAAAGTGGCCAAAGGACCACTACAACCGCCATTTATTTAATACACGTTTAGGAATGTTCAACGCTCCAAGCCCTATAGGCTGATTCAGAAAGATAAATTAAGGCTCAAAGAATTTCAAAGGGGAACACCACACCAAAGCCTTAAACTCTTAAGTGAGTATCCTTTCCTTAGGGGAAAAGAAAAAGAAAGTTTCTGCTGCTCCAAGTGTGAACAGGCTACTGGGGTCCCAGAAGTGGCTACTGGTGGCTCCTTCCTGCTCCTGAAACTAAGCCTTGCGGAAAAACTCGCTGCCTGCCCACCCCACCCACCCAAGAAAACAGCTTCCCGTCTTCGGTGGCCCTACCCCGAATCCTAAAATGTGGATTCCAGCCCAGGACCTGAAGATCCCCGGCGCGCAGGTACCGGCCTGAGCACCTCGCAGGCCAGATCTCGGCCGCTCGGAGCCAGGACCGCCCAAGCCACCCCAAATCCAGCCTCCCGGGCCCCCAGCAGCGCCCTCCCCTGCCCATCCCGCATTATAGGGCCAAATCAAGAGTGAAGAGGGCTCTACATCTGAAACTGCGCGGTTTCGCCACTCAGCGCCTACTGGCAGAAACTTCCCTTTTACAAAAAAGAAAGAAACACTTTTAGGCTAACATTTCAATCCCTCCTGCCCTTTAGAGTTCCTAGTTCTGCTTCCAGCTGGCTTTGGGTCTCCCACTAGAAGTGAGTTATAAAGATATTCTTTAAATGTTTCAAAGGATTATTTTGCAAGTTTTTTAAATCTTAAAAATTAAAGGGGGAAATAAAAATATCTAATCACACATCCAGAAAACGCAGCCCCATGCACCGCCTGCCCAGAGATGTGGGCAGAAACCGGGACTCCTGGGGACGGATTTCGGGGCGCCCAAAGGGCTCGATGGGGTGCGCGTGTCGAGGTAAGCAGACAGGCCAAACCCCTCTCCCGGTCCCTGTAGACGCGCCCTCGGCCGGGCCCGTGTGGACAGTCCCGGCCATTGTTTGCGGGGGACGCCTGTTAGGACGCATTGTTTTGGCTGTTTCCAACTTGCCCCGGCCCCTCCCGAGCCATCGCGGGGAACCCCGCGCCGGCCCCCGCCCCTTGCCGCCGAGTCGGCAAACCGGGAGACCTGCCCCGCGGAGCCACCCAACTTTTCAGGAACAGCCCCCCACGCACCCATGCTTCGGCGTCCTCGGACTCCCTCAGGCCGACCCCTGGCTCCAGACCCGGAGAAGGGGAACACCCCCGCCCCCAAGCCATCTCGACTATTTCCAAGAGTGAGTGTGATGATAAAACACTGTCTGTACACACTGGGGGCTCGCCCGACACCTTCTCGCCGGGTGGGGAGGGGGCGCCCTAGAGGAGCGGAATAGAGTAGGAATGGGGGGGCGGGCGGGGCGATCTCACGGGGAGGTAGGCGAGATAACGAGCACCGGAGACTCGAGGGCGGGCTCGGGGGGACGCCGGAGGGGCGAAGCGGGGCACCCCCTGGGGCCCGGCGCGGGCGGGGGGTGCGCCCCCTTTACCTGCGGCTCCGGCTCCTCGGCCATTTCCTCGCTCGGCGGCCGCCGGGACTGAACTGACACCACACGAGCGAGCCGAGGTTTGAATGAGGAGGGAGCGGGCGAGGAGGGGAGGGGGCGGGGAAGGCAGGAGGGAGGGGAGGCGACGGGGAGTTTCTCTCGGCCTTTTGTGCGGACACCTCCCGGATTCCGCGCCCGCACCGGCCCCCCAAAAGACAGGGGGCCACTGGGCGAGGGGCGAAGCCATTCCCCCACAGCGCCTCAAAGCCTCGAGCCTTGAAGACCCCCCAAAAAAGGAGCGCCCCCCCACCCCCACCCCGAGGATTTGGGGGCCGGGCTCACCTCGGGCGCGGGGCTAAGGTGAGCGGGGTGGGGGTGCGCACAGGGGGCAAAGGCGCGGGCGCCCCCTACTCGTCCGCGCCGGGACAGTGCAGGCGCGGGGGGTCCCTAGAGCCGCCGGGCGCGGCGCGTCCGGCGCACGGGGACTGTTGGGTCAGAAAGTGCTCTGGGAGCAGCTGTTGCGCCCTCCCTCGGCCCCGCGGCTCGAAAAGGCCCCGCCTCCTGCCTTCTCCGGCCGCGCGGCCCCGCCCGAAGCCCCGCCCCGCGCCCATGTGACCCGCGCAGGCGCGCCCCTGCCCCTCCCACTGCCGCGGACTCCGCCTTCCAGACGCGAGCGAGCAGACGAGCACGCGCACTCCCCATTCTCGCCCGGGAGATTCCCGCGCACGCGCGCGTCTTTCACCGCCCCCACATCCCCCGCCTCCCGCCATCCGGCTTCTCGTGGCCCGCGCGCGCCCGGCAGTTTCAGTGACAGGTACGCGGGGACGGCGGGGGCCCCGAGAGCAACGCGCAGGCGCAAATCCAGGCGTCTGCCTCGCTGCCTCCCCCTCCCTGCAAGGTGTGCCCAGGCGAGGGGAGGGGCTGGTAGCCCGAACTCCTGGGTCATCTACAATTACCAACAAACAAAAAACCTTTACACCCATTTGGGTATGTTGAAAGGCAGCTGTGCACAAACATTTTTTCAGATTTTCTTCAAGTGGAGGAAGGTCGATGAGATAAGATTAAAATGTTTATACCTTCATCAAGCTATACTTTGTTATTTTTCTGAAAGGGCTGGGCCTGCGCTACTATAATTTAAGATTTCTAAACTTGGCCTGGGTTCCAAGAATCCACTTGGCTTTGACAAAAATCCACGCGGATGAAACAGGGCTTAAACTGGGAACCAAAAAAAAACAAATTAGCCTTTCCCGCTCCTCCCCACGACCAACTCATTTAAAGCGTTTCCCTACTGTTCTTTTCCTTGCTCTCACACACACACAACATAGTTACGATTCCGAGGACTGTAATTGCCCCCATTTTAAGTAAGCTCCAGGAAGAAGCAACAATCATCCACTAAGTCTTCTGCCCCAAAATGCAAACAAATGCAAATGTAAACGGAGCTATGCAAGTCACCACAAACATAATAGCGCAGTAATTTTTTTTTTTTGGCCTTCGGTGTACCAAAAATATAAAAGCTTAAACACATCAAGAAAGACACTTAAAATATATATTTAATAAATCAGGACAAAAAGAAACGCTACATGAATGCTCTACCGGTAAGCAATGCAATCCTTAATAAATAGAAAATGAGATAGCTTCTTAAGCCAAGGAGAAGAATTTGCCATGTGTGATGTTTTGCTGTCATTTTATATATAACTACTAACCCCACATATGGTCTGGTTAGTCTTTTTTAGAAAGGAAGTGAACCAATTACTTACTCACACTTAATTAATTAGCAGTGCCCGAAGTAGATTCGTAGGCCAGAACCCTTTCAAGTACGCTGATGATGGTTATGTCTAGTACTAGGGCTCTTTTTCTCCAGGAAGATGAATACTTTTCTTTAAAATATTTTTTAGAGCCTTATAGTCACATCCTAAAACACAGTCCAAAGACATCCTCTTCATAAGCAAGAAGCTTCGCTGAACTTATCAAAACAAATGACTTCCAGCACAGCTCCTAAACAAAGAAACTGAACTAGTGGAACCAGGTTGTCTTAACAGAAGTTGTAGCCTCACTCTACATGTTAATGGATAACCTTTGAACTCTGAAACCTTGAATGCTGTAAACACAATAGCACTGATAGTTCAAAAATCCTACTATCAAAATTGAGCAAAAAGAAAAGTCCAAACTTTTCAGTAGGAGTAGGGAAACAATCAGAAGTTTTGACCAATAATCGTTTCACTAAGAACAATGAAGGTCCTGGCTCTCAGACCTTGTTGCTACTGAATTATTTTCTGAGCAAAAACGGCTGTGCTTTTCTCTGTGCCTTCACAAAGCTACCACTTTGTTAGCATAATAGCATCACAGGGTTTGTTGGCCATGTTTCTCTCCCCTCTCCAGCCCCCCCCCCAAAAAAAAACCTTATTATGTAGTAACTTTTAAAATTGAAAGATAATTGTATTAACTGATCTATCTGCTAAGAGTTTTATTTGTGATCCTTACGTTTGAGCAAAGAATTACAAAGAACCTTATTCCTGGAAGCATGCCAACAAAACTGGGAAATCGTTGCAAAATTCTGCCAGTGACTGAGTGCTGGGTTGCAAACACATACTGTGTTTTTAAATGGACAGAGAGTGATCTGAATTAGCTGGAGGGGCCTCTGAGACATAGTCTCCCTACTTAAGATATATTTGGAAAGCATGTATAGTTAAAACAATTAAAAATGGAAACTCCAAAAGTAACAGGAGAACACTGGAACATTTGGTTTTGTAATAAAAGCTAAGAATTTCTATTACTGTATGAAATGAAAATTGAAAATCAGAACGTTGGTCTACAGATGCTTAAGCTCCACCCACGAGTAATCCTGTTTTGCCATCACCCCCAGCTAGACTAATTCTAAAGAAGTCAGGTGCTGCAGACAGGCAGGCAACACAAACAAAGAATGGAACCAGAAATGTCCCTTAAAATGTGAGCTGATGCTCTGCACATGTTACTCCAAGAAAGGGCAGAAAAAGCCCCACTTCACCTCTTTTTAATGCGACAAACATCAGCTGCACCTCATTTTTCACAATTATCCAAACAGACCAGCCTTCCTTAAGATGTTTCCCAGTGTACGCTTAAAAAATCGCACCATTATCTCTGATTTAATCCTAGTGATATGAGACCTGGTCTTTTAGCTAACTTCTGATTTCCTCTCCAGATCCTGCCTGCCACAGCAATCTCAGATCTAATAACAAAACAAACAAACAAAAAAACCCTTCTAATTTGCTATATTTAACATTTTTGGGAATCTTCTTTTGAGACTTAGCCTTAATTAGAAGAATAGAACGCGGTATGGTCTTCTTATTTCGCAAGTATTTATTTTACTGTGGCACTATTACAGAAAAACAATTTGGAAACTGTGTGGAAAACCCTGGAGCTGAAATGGAGCCAACATAGATACTTGACTTAAAAAGAATTCAGTGTTCAGAGCAGGAAAACCTGAAAAACTACAGTGAGGAGTTAGCAGGAAAAGCGAATGGAAAAGTTAGCCAACCCTGCCAGCCTGGGCCAACTACAAAGGACATTTGAGAAGGAAACGGGGCAGCCCTTTTAACACGACTGAATGCACTAAATTAAGTAGAGATCACCAACAACTTGCAGGAAACACCACACTTCTCTTTTCTATTGTTTCTTGATTTCACTCAAGTCATCTCAAAACTTTAAACCGTCCATAAAAGATCCTAATAGTAGATGATAAATATAAATAGCAGAAATTACCTTTCAGAAGTGGAGGCAGTGTCTGGAATCCAGGGACTCTCTCTGTTGGAGTGTGCCAGTCCACCTGGCTGGGAACAATACTGGAAGAGATGTGATTGCTGGATTTTATAAGCAAACCGAAAAGGGAGGGGCCAAGAATAAGACTCAATTTAAATAGAAGTTTAGATACAATCCCGACTTGATTAAATTAACTTGATTGCATTCAGGGGACATTGTTTACTTTAACTGTATTCATCCCCATTGGCACGTTTGATCAGTGCCTGCCCCCTCTGCAAGCACAACTCTTGTCTTTCTCTATGTTCTGGATGGTTTTCCAAGGTTGACATCACTCAAAATGTAAATGTAAACTTTCTCTAACAATTACACGTGTCACATAACTCTCGGAGCACTTTACAGCTTTTTGCACTCATCTGATATTCCAAACAGGAACTTTGACATAAGAGGAGGTAGGGTTAGAGGCAGGTAACTAAGGTTTATTGAAATCCAGTTTCCATCCTCATCTCAATAAATGGAACCATCTACAACTCAACACCAAAAGAAAAAAATCCAATTAAAAAATGGGCAGAGGACCTGAATAGACATTTCTCCAAAAAGGACATAGAGATAGCCAAGAGACATATAAAAAGATGCTCAGTATCACTAAGTATCAGAGAAATGCAAAGAAAAACCACAATGTGAAATCACCTCACACCTGTCAGAGTGGCTACCATCAATAAATAAATTTAAAATAAAAATACAAGTGTTGGCGAGGGTGTGGAGAAAGGGGCACCCTTGTGCACTGGTGGTGGGACTGCAAATTGGTGCAGCCTCTATGGAAAACAGTATGGAGGTTCCTCAAAAAATTAAAAATAGAACTCCCTTATGACCCAGCAGTTCCACTTTTGGGTATCAATCCAAAGAAACCCAAAATAGTAATTTGAAAAGATCTATGCACTCCTGCGTTCACTGCACAGTTATTTATGATAGCCCATATATGGAGCAACTTGGGTGTCATCCGTAGACGACTGGATAACGACGTGGTATAATACAAGGGCTGTCTGGAAAAAATTCAGCCCTAAATGCCCCTATTTCTCATATTACATGGCTGGATACTTTCCAGACAGCCCTCGTATATACAATGGAATAATTCTCAGCCACTTAAAAAAAAAAAAAGGAAATAAATCTTCCTACCATCTGCGACATGAATGGACCTAGAGGGTATTATGCTAAGTGAAATAAGTCAGACAGGGAAAAAGACAAATACCATATGATCTCACTTATATGTGGAATCTAAAGAACAAAATAAACCAAAAGTAAATAAAATAAATACAACCACCTTCCAAGCCAAAACCTAGAAGCCAAGCTGTAATATTTCATCTCCGTCCCCACACACACCTTTAATCCATCAGCAAACCCCTAGCATTTCTAGCTTCGTCTGTCTCAGCTTTGTCCACTTCATCTTCACCACAGTCCCGTTCCGCAGCATCACAAGCCCGCACTCTCCCCTCCGAAGATTTGTGTGCGGTCTCTCCACGCTTCTCTCTAGGTTTGCTGACGACATTCTCCAACCGTGTAGCCCGAGAGGTCTCTTCCAGTGTAAATCAGATACGCGGCCCTACTTAATGGCTTCCTCTTGCCTCAGGAAAGAAGAGCAAACCCCTCACCAGTCCTGTCCACCTGGCCCCTGCCTAACTCTCCAGCCTCGAGGCTTGGCCAGCCCTTCACTTAGGGCTCTAAGCTTGGGCCCTCACGCCTTCTCTCTGACCCAGAGGCCTCCAGGCCTGTGGTTCCCTTTGCCTAGCATTCCTGCCCCATTCTTTCAGGAAATCGACTTCTGTTTCTCCTGAGTGATTCAGTCCCAGGGTGTGTGTTGGGAAGCGGGCAGGGGGACACTTGTGGGGGCGGGGGGTGTCCTCTGCTCAAGTGTCAGAATGTCTTCTCTCCAGTTACTTGGGCTCAAATACTCTGGTTCCAGGTCCTGAAAGCTGCATCCATTCTAGAATAGTATTTAATCTCTCTGGATTTGTTTCCTCATCCACTAAATGGGGTGATGATGATGAAGAGAAGGAGGAAGAGGAAGAACAATTACTTAAAAGTTCTCATGGTAAGGAGAAGAACTGTACCCCTATGAGATGAGGGGTCTCACCTAAACTTGCCGTGGTGGTCGTTTGGCAGTGCATACATACATCACACCACTGTGCTGCACGCCTCAAACTGGACGCCTCCTGTGTCCATTATATCTCAATAAAACTGGATAAGGAAATACACAAAATTATTTGTGTAAACCATGCATATTTGCTTTTATATAAGACTCTGGAGAAGTAAATGAGACCCCCTGGGAAGTTGTAAGCTCAGAGTCTTGGGGGTGGGGAGGCTGTTCTAGGCACAAGAGGTAGGGCTTACGGTAAGCAAAATAAATGAAGCCCTTGCCCCTTTGGAACTCAGCTTCGGGGTGGGGGGTCACAGACAACACACAGGTAGTCATATGGGTGACGATCGGTCACCGGAGAGGGGAAGGTGCTGGCTGTTTTGGACTGGGGCTCCCTGAGCAGCAGGTGGGGGGACGGAGGTGGGCAGAAGGCTCTGGAGCGGGAGGGAGGCTGGCGTGGAGAAAGAACTGCAAGTACCCGGAGGCCAGGGCACCTGGGGCCTGGAGGGTGAGGACAGGAACGCTGGGAAATAAGGAAGGAGCCTGGAAGGACAGAGGCAAGAACTGGTGCTTTGACTCTCGGTGCAGCTGGATGTCAGTCAATGCTCCGTCCCCGTTTTCCTGGCCGCATCAGCGGCACTGGATAGAGTCAACCCCTTCCTCTTCCTCCTCCCTTGATTTGGGACAGCAGGGTCTGCTCATTGCCCTCCGTGCTCACTGGCTGCTCCTGCACAGTCGCCTGGGCTGATTCTCTCTCCTCTCCCTGACCTCCAGACTTGAAAGTGCCCCAGGGCCCAATGTTGCTGGCGCCTTCTGTTTCTTATTTGCTCCCTGGGTGACTTCATCCAATTCAGTGGTTCAAAATACCATCTACAAGGCTCCTAATTTTGTTTCTCACTCAGCCCTTTCCCCTTGACTCCCAAAACATTATTTCCAACTGCCTATTCCATCTCCATCTAGATGTCCAGTAATGAATTCTAGATTCCACTCTGACCTTCTCCCGCAGTTCTTCACCACTCATGGGTATGTAATACCATGGAATTGTACAGGACTCAGGAAGTGAGTGCTGATTGAGAAGGGTGGATGGAAAGAGGGATTAGCCACTGGCATTCGATCATGCACCCCAGCCAGGTACCCCCAGAGCTCAAACCCATGCCGTTATACCCACTGCACATTATAATGTAGTAATTATCAGTTCCTCCTGCCCCGCTCCTATCAGACTCTAAACTCCATGAAAACAGATGACGTGTCTTGCTCTGTAGTATCTCCAAGTCTTAGCGGGATGTCCGCCTATCAAATGTGCTCAAAACAAATGAATATGGAAACGGGTAAGAGTACACAGAACTCAGCCGCAGTGAGTTCCAGTGGGAATGGAATTGAAACCGGGGTCTCGGGCCAGTCACTGGGGTCTTGGCTCAGCTTTCTTATGTGTAAAACCAGGATTATAACTTCTACTCATTCTGCCGCACTGGCTGGTTGGGTTGCGCTATGTCCTACCACAGAGAAAGCGCTGCGTTGTGCACCAGCAAAAGGGTGTTTTTATAGAGACGCTTTTTGGGAATGCTGTTGACCCCTGAACAACACGGGTTTGCACTGTGCATGTCCACTTATACGCAGATATTTTTTCAAATCCGTACAGTACTGAAAATCTATTAGGATTTTCTTAAAACATTTTTCTCTCACTTTATTGTAAGAATACAGTATGTAATACATCTACCATACAAAATATGTGTTAATCGACTGTACATATTATCAGTGAGGCTTCTGGTCAATAGCCAGCTATTGGTAGTTAAGTATTGGGAGAGTCGAAGTTATATGTGGATTTTCAGCTGCACGGGGTGAGCACCCCTAAGCCCGCATGGTTCAAGGGTCACCTGTACTGAGCAACCATTCTGCAAAGGGCTCCGTGCAGGACTCGTCTTCGACTACTCCTGGCACTCTCGTCTCAGCTGCCCCGATGGCATTTACATCACACCTGGAACCCCAGCGATTCTGCATTCACTAGGAAGACCTTTCAGAACCTTTGACCTCACTTCTCTCCTTTTCCTCCCAGCACTCCCTTTTCGATGCCAATAAAGGGCCTAGAAGTTGTACGTATAGTTGGTTGGTTGGGAATTTTCTTTTCCTTTATGTTTCTGGTCTGCGTCAGACTGTCAGCTCCATCAACAGCGGGGACTCATCCCGACGCACACCCTGCAGGGTCTTTTGCTGCATTTCTCTGCCTTGGGAAGGGCTGGGTGGACAGTAGCAGTGATAGTTCATGAAAATTCTGTACCAAAAGCAGGGCCAGGGAGGCGGAGGCTAGCTGAAAAGCTGTACCCTTCGCTACATTCTCAGTGTGTGCTTTTTACTCTGTAACTCATTTAATCCTCCTAACGACCCTCCTAACTACCCTGAGGTAGGTTCTATATTTTTCCTTTTTTATAGATGAAGAAACTGGGCACAGGGGGATGCAAGGACTCTCCCAGGGCCCAGTGGTCATAAGCAGCACAGCTAACAGACTAAGTCCAGCACCTACCTGCAGGTACACAGCCTCCCTCGCAGCCCACTTCCCCTGCCTGGGTCTCCAACCTCAGCTCCTGTCTCCCCTCTTTACTCCCCCCTCCCGCACTGTCCGTCACCACAGCAGCCTCCTTTTCTGTGCAGACACTGGCCACGCCTCGCCCCCACACCTCCTGGTGTAGCCCCAGGCCCTTGAACCATGCCTAGCATGCAGTAGGTGCTCATCCACGCGGGAGTAAATGGCTACTAAGTGCCAGGCACTTGACATCCATTATCTCTTACATTCTTCTAGTAACAGAACCAAATGGCTATTTTTAGTCTTGTCTTCAATGCAGAGAGGTTAAGTATGCGTTCAACCTATAGCATGCACACCCACTACGTTGTGTACCCGACATTTTCCCCCACTGCTGTAAGGAGCATGAACTCTGGGTTTCCAGTGCTACCATTCCAGCAGAAATGCAGACGACCATCTATGTCTGTCACACTCATCTTTTCTTTTTTTTTTTTTTTTTTTTTTTTTTGCTTTTTGGTATGTGGGTAGCTCCCTGGCTGGGACTCGAACCCAGGCCGCAGCGCTGACAGCGCCAACGCCGAAGCCTTAAGCCGCTACACCATCAGGGAGCTCCCCCACACTCATCTTTTCAAAATCCCTTTCTGATTACATCACAGCCCTGCCTAAAACTCCCAATACCCCTCAGGATGAAAATGGGATTTCTGGGAACGTGCCGGCGGGGTGTGGTGGGCCCTGGGAAGACCGGCGAGAGCCGGGGAAGCCACTGGCAGGAAATGGAAGCAAAGCCCAAAGAACGGCCGAACTGCAAGACGATCTCATCCAAGCAGCTGCAGCTGCAATCTGACCAGTCTTCACCCTTTTAGCTGTTACTGCCTCTTCTTTTAAGATGAGGACACTGAGGCTCAGGATGGTTCAGGAGCCTGCCTGAGGTCACAGGGCGAACCGTTTTTAGGTCCCTACCTTCTAGACTCCACTCAGGCCAGCGGGCCACTTGAACCCAAGGTCAAACCTCAGCTCTGTCGCCGACCTCAATTTCCTCACTTCTGAAATCTACTGATGCACATTTCTAGTCACCCCATTTCCTGCATGTCCACCAGTCAGGGACAAGGGTGAACCTACTCACCCTAACCTTCCTCCCCTCCCCCCATTTCTGGAACAGCGGGAGTTCACCGTGGTGGCCCGAGGGCTAGTCCCCTCCCAGCTCAGTCACTCCCTAGCACTCTTAGTGTACCTGTGTCCTAGTCCACCTTCCCCAACAGACTGCAACTCTCCTTTGAAGGCAGGGAAGAAGGTCATGCAAACTCCTGTCCCCCCAGCAATCAGCGGAGGGCTTTGTGCACAGAGCTGGGAGGCAACAGATGTGTACAAAATGCAAATGTCCTACACCAGATCGGCCTGCCTTTACCTGGCCCCTCAGAGCTAATCAGTTCGTAAATCCTACACATCCCATCATGCCAGTTGTCTGTCACATGCACCCTTCCCTTTCTGTTTCCACTGTCCCTGTCCCCCTTGCCTTTTGATCCGCATAATGATCTCCTGACGGGTCCTCCGGACCCTGTCCTCTTCCTAGCTTTTCCCTAAGCCCCACTAAGAACCATCCTGCTTACGGCCCTGTGCAAAAAATCTCAAGATTTTACCAAAGTAAGTCATAGTTCCCTCTCTAAGGATGCAAAACCGCACCATGGCCCAGCCAACCTTTTAGCCCTTTAGACCCATAAATACTTACTGACGACTCCTTTGTCCCAGGGACTCGGCTAGGTAGG
Source organism: Lyroderma lyra (assembly GCA_004026885.1). Lineage (NCBI taxonomy): Eukaryota > Metazoa > Chordata > Mammalia > Chiroptera > Megadermatidae > Lyroderma > Lyroderma lyra. The sequence continues at coordinate 158,140 of PVJL010000336.1, read as the reverse complement.
AATTAAAGAGTGAGGTCCAAAACAAATTGTATTTCTGCCCTCGTGGAGCTTGTATTTTAACAGGCGAAATAGTAAACAAATTCGAACATAAATAAATAGATAAGCATATAATTATAGTGCCTACCCTACAGTAATAATCACTCAGGTACACAAGAGGCACACACAAGGATATTCATGGCAGCACTGTTTACAACAGTGAAAAATTAGAAACAACCTCCATGTCCATCAGAAGGAAAGTGGCCACACAAACTATGGTATCATCCAAATTTAAGAACAGAGGCAACAGCTGAAAAGAATGAAGTAGTGTCACGTTATACCCAGGTGGCTAGAGCACCAAGACATGGTGGAGTAAAAAATAAAAGAATCAAGCTGCAAAAAGGTATGCCATGTTTGTTTAAACACAAGCGTGTCCAACCTGCGGCCCGTGCGTGGGCCACATGCGGCCCAGGACGGCTTTGAGTGTGGCCCAACACAAATGTGTAAGTTTTCTTAAAACATTATGAGTTTTTCTGTGACCGTTTTTTAGCTCATCAGCTATCGTTAGTGTTAGTGCATCTTATGTGTGTCCCAAGACAATTCCTCCAAGTGTGGCCCAGGGAAGTCAAAAGATTAAACACCCCTGCCGATACTTTCTAAAGGAAATATATGTGTATGTCCAGAAAACATCCAACCATAAATGCCTCTATTTTCATATTACATGGCTGGATACTTTCTGGACAGCCCTCGTATGTGTATAAATGTGTATTATGCATACAATATATAGACACGCAGATCATAAGAAATATGTACACTGATCATTTCACAATATATATACAAATATTGAATAATGTTGTGCACCTGCCACTATGTTCTATGTTCATTGTATCTAAACCAATACATAAGAAACAAAGAAATACATATATGCAAATACATGAAAGTTAGGAAGGCCCACACCAAAAGTGGTTAATTCTCAAATGTGTATATACGTATATTATGCATATAATATATACACACATGTAGATCACAAGAGATATGTACACTGATCATTTCACAATATATACAAATATCGAATAATGTGCAACTGAAACTAACATAACGTTCTATGTTAATTAAATCTAAATAAATAAATGAGAAAGAAATATATGTGCAAATACATGGAAATTAGGAAGGCCCGTACCAGAAGTGGTTAATTTTCAAATGTGGGCAAGGATCCAAGACAGTCTGGTGGTAGCTCAGGATTTTGATGTTTTTATATGTGAAACATATCCATATTTTACCGGTATAATTAAAACTTAATAGCCTATTGACATAGAATTATTCCAAACTGTGTCCAATGCCCTGGGGAATAAAAAAATGGGGACTAAAACGTTGAGGACTTACATATACTGCTTTCTGACGAACACCTGATAAACCACAGTCTGCTCCCCCATCTCTCTGCTGTGCGCCCGCTGCCAGACCCAGCCTGACCACATCTCCCCAAGGCACGTGCCATGTTGACGACGTAAAAAGTTCATCTGCACCCATCCTACCCAATCCCCAGAGCCCATGCCCAAGGCCACCACTCTCTCTGTTCAGTCACCCTTGGTTCAGTGCCTCCATTGTGACCTCGGCTGGGTTCCACCTCACTCTGGGGTGAGTGTGTGTCTTACCTAACCTGGCTGGACTGCAGGCCCCTCCACGGGGACGCCAGCTTCCTCCCTGCCATGGAATACGGCCAGCACACGGGAAGTGCCTCCATATATATATGTTCTATGTAACTAAATAAATATGAGCCTGGATTCTTTCATTCACTCATTCGTTTATTAATGCTTTCTCAGCAAATACTCATTAAGCACCTACTGTGTGCCAGCCACTGTTCTAGTGCTGGGGATGAAGCACCTATCAAAATGTCTGTCCTTCTGGAGTTAACACTTAATATTACAGTATATTATTAAATGATAAACGCTTTGGAGAAAAGGGAGAGGGGGCGAAGGGGCCAAGGAGGGGTAGGTGGGGGTGATGTTAAGCGGGCTAGTCCAGGAAGACTTCCCAGGTGAGGACATCGGAGTAAAGATCTGAAGGGGCCACAGAGTGAGCCATGCAGAGTTCTGGGGGGCAAGGGCACTCCCGGAGAAGGGACTGGCAAGCAAAGACTTCGATTCGAAGCAGGGTTCTTAGTGGCTCAAGGAGCAGCAAGGAAGCCAGCGTGGCCCCGTGGCTGGTGTGGAGGAAGAAGTGCAAACAAGTCAGAGAATCAAGGTGACGGACATGCACACTGACTGCTCGGGACCGTCGGGGCACTGTAAAGGCCAGGTTTTAATTCTCCCCTGAATGGTATGAGCAGAGGGGTATGACCTGGCTCGGATATTCAGACGCTTATCAAACACTGATAAAACCAAGAATACTCCTAAACTGGTAGTGCAGACAGTCTCCTTGGCTGAAATCACTTGGATATTTACTGTATTTTGCCGGGTATAATGAAAGTTTTTGGCCCAAACTTTCAAGGAAAAAAAAAATCTTTCCTTTTAACTTGTTAATTCAAATTTTTGTTTCTATTTAGGTATTTGTTGGTATTATAAAGAAATTTTAGCATTTCTTTTTAACATAACAAGGCACAAGAAATTGTATGTAACAAATAATCACAAAACACAAGAACGGATACAAGGTACAAGAAATTTTATGTATAACATTTTTATGTAAAAGAGAAAACAAAACCAATTATCATGTTCCAGGGTGTTATTTTGTATATGGATATCGTTATTTTTTTTTAAGAGTTACACTTTTAACTCATTAATAAAAGAATTAAAAACATTTATATTAATATAGAATTACTACCACCCATGTATTATATAATGCACTTCCTTATTTTTCCCCTCACAAAATGTGGGCAAAAAGTGCGCATTATACAGAGCAAAACACAGTAAGTGAGTTAATATTTTCAGGTGTCTTTTCAAACAATAATAGTAACAGTAAGAAGAGATAAGGAGGCTAAGAAAAGGGGAAAAGAATACAATTTACCGAGCCCCTCTGTGTGTGCCAGTCTTAAGTCCACAGCCAATTTGTCCGGTCAGCGCAGGACCAGCTGCCTCCCCGGGAAGCCCGCGCACGCATTTCGATCCCCGCGGCCCGTGAAACCGGGGCCTCGGGCGGTTAACTCGCTTTCTGACTTACTCACTTCTCCAACTTACTTGAGGTTCCACACCAAGAATGAAGTGGAATTCTAGCCCATCGAATAGCCCGTGCTGACTCGTGCCACTCTTTATCGTACTAAGTGGTTGCCCTTGGCCTTAGGAGAACAGAAAATAACGGCGACCATGGCTTAAGTACTTAGGACAGGCCGAGCGCAGTATGTGTGGGGCTTCTGGCCACTCGGGCAGAGTCAGTACCTGTCGCCCAGATTAGAAAGCTGCGCCTCTGAGCGGTGGCTCCTCCGCTGGGGAGCTCTTGAGCCCGGACTTTGGGGTTCACACTAAGACTGGGCTACCTGCCAGTTGCCCCACTGTCACCACGCGCGAGCTCCCTTTGCCTGTGTCCCCATTTTACAGATGGAGGTAGGCGTACTCACCGACAAGTGTACTTGGGAGGAATACATTAAGTCCTCACTTGTAAAATGGTTCAGGGAGAATTTGGCACACAGCAAGCTCTCAAGGAAGACACCTATTATTATAAAGACCATTCATTGCCCAGGGCACAGGCGCTCCAGGCCTGCAAAGCCAGGTCTGTTCTTAACCACTGCAAGGCCCAGCCAGCGGCCCTGCTCCTGGGCTGGGAAAGAGAAGCCAGTGCGTGTCCAGCTGACAAAAGAGACCACCGGGTGTGGACCCGGATTTGTCCGCTCCTGAGCCTGAGTAGCTCTCACTCATCAGCTACACCGCTCCACGTAGACAAAACAAGAACGATACCTGGATGTGGGCGAGCCTCAGGAAACTGGGAGACGACCTCCCTTTCCGTATCCCTTGGGCGTTTTCTCCAAGCCGGAGGCCAAGCGATACCTGAAAAACCCAGGAAAAAGTCAGGTGAGCCGGGGCCGGGAAGGATGCGGAATTGCTGAGCGCCAAGTCTCCAGACCAGAAGCTGAACCCTCTGGAACCACACCCTCAGCCAGGGGACTGGGATTTGGGGGAAATGCTGGAGAGGAGATTAAGGGCAGAGCCGGCCACACCCTTGATTAGGCGTAGACTGAAGTGACCAAAAACACAGGCGTCGACCCTAGACTGGAGCTCGGCCTGCTGCTGGGCACGCACGTCCGGGCCCACCGCTGCCCAGTGCGGCTGTCAGAAACCCAAACCACACGCAGCCCTCGGTGCCGGCCTGGGCCCACACCCCGACTCCACGGCCCAGGAGCCTAACTGCATCCTCACCTGTAAACTGGGAAGCAGAACGTCGCCCGGCACGTGGGGCGCCTGGCACCCTCCAGGGGACTAGCTGGCGGCCGTGCAACCTTGAACCTGCCAGGCCCGGTGCGATCACCTGAAAGATGTCAGCCGAAAGGACGTTAGAAAACAAAACAAAACAAACCATCACTATTCTCCCTGGATGACCTCTTCCACTGTGAGACAGCCCTTGGCTTAACTAAATCCCCTTGGTGTCTTTGACAACTTTTTAAAAAATGTGGTTAGCACATTTTGTGGCCTTTTTTTTTTTTTTTTTTTTTTTTAAAAATACCAAGCCGGCATGCCCTCTTAAAAATATTTTAACAGATTATGTTTTGTTCCCACTCGTTTTGAGGAACGATTTCAGCAGCGTTGAGTGGGGTGGAAAAAAAAAAAATGAGGGTCATAGGACCATCTTTCCTGAACTTTTTCTAGAAAAAAAAAAAAACAAGAAAGAAAAAGAAAATAATTAAAGATTCAAATGTTGGGCTTTTAAAGACTCTCTTGCTAAGTATTTTCTTTTCAAGTTCCTCCTTTTTTTTTCCCCTCCCCCGTAAACAACAGTAATGAGATAGTTTTTCTTTCCCCTGCCTCAAAAAAAAAAAAAAAAAAAATCTGCCACATAAATTTCTCCAAACCAATACAATTGAATTTTCTACAAGGATTTGTAACTAATAGGCTATACCCTTTAAAGAAAATAAGCATGCTCTATACAGAAATAAACAGTTTCTGAAGCAGTTTTATTTGAAGTCAACACATAAGAACAACGTGTCCCCAAGGAAACAAAGTAGAATTTGGACTCGAAGCTAAAATGGCTCTGCCTTAATCCTCTGTTACCCAGTACTATGGGGCTGCGTTTACAGGAAACGCCAGCCAGCAGAAGTTTTCTTCTAGTTTTCAACCGTATTTTTGCATCATCAATTCAGCCAGATGGAAACAAATAAAATACCCAGCTTTAAAAAAAAAAAAAAATACCCGTAAAGTAAACGGAGAGAACGCTGACCTGTTCATTTCTACCTTCTCCAGGAAGGGAAGAGAAGCAAGAAGAAATGCAGGCTCCCCTCCCCCTCTTGGACTGGGCTTCCCGGTGGGTGGAAACTATCTCATTACCACATTTTCAAATAGACCGGTTTCTCTTTTAATCAAAGTTACTTTGTGGTTGTTTGGCAGTCTGCGCATGCCATGTTTTCATAGCTATAGAAAATGTGTATTTATTTATTTGGAGATGGCTATAGCCATATGACAAACATAAGCCAGCCTTCGCCAATGATTTATAAGAGCTCTGAAAAGCACTGCCTTTCAACATTTTAATAGAGGCTCTCTCAGCCTCTGTAAGTGGAAGTGTAAATTGGTACAGTCCTTTTGTAAACAACTCAGGGACACAAGTCAAGGGCCTTACAATGTTCCTACATTTGGGTACAGCAGTAACAATCCTGGAATGCATCCTAAGGAAATAGCCCTAATCAAGGAAAAAGTGTTATAAACCAAGTTATGCCTGGCAACAAGTTTACTATAAGGGGAAGAAAAACACACGCACTTCTCTCTCTCCATATAGATGTGGAAACAAACAAATAGAGGAATGATTAATCATCCAAGTTACCCCCACCCCAACGCTTGCACACAGCCATTTCGAAATTAGAAAGTTTTGAAAAATATGCCATTGGGAAATAGTTATAATAGCAAGCTGAAAAATCAAATACAAAAAAAAAATCGTATTTTTAACAACTGTAAATCTTGTTATTAGTAAAAAGGGAGGCTATAATATAAGTATACATACCAATTTTAAATTGGTTTTCTTATCAAGGTAATTTTCGTATGGGCATGGCATTATGTAATACCAAGAACTTATTGTTAATTCATTATCTGTGCTAATGGCATTATGGGTTATTAGAAAAAAATGTATATATACTTTATAGACATGCACTGAAGCATTTAAGAGGAGAATGACATACAGTGGAATTTATAATACTTTTTACCAAATTAAAAAAAAAAAAACAGAATAGAAGCAACTGTGGTTAACATCTTGAAACTGCAGAACTGGGTGTTGGGTATGAGGGGTTCATATCCAACTACTCTTTCTACTTTTGTGTACCTTTCACAATTTGTATATTTTTAAAAATAGCCATATATAGCTATTAAAAAATATTTTTTATTTTTTTATAATAGGATCAGCATGACCTTTTCCTACCTCTTATTTCTCTCGAATTGTTTTCTATAATATGCTGGTATCACCTTTGACAAAAACAAATCAACACTGATTTTAACCAAAAAGAAATGAAAAACAAGGGCTGATGGTCCCACAGACATGTTTTTACTGCTGCGTCATAGCAGTGAATCCTCAGAATGCTGTGATAAGCTTGTGTACCTGAAAATAGGGACCTCATAAACGACCCAAATTCTGTCTGTGGGATTGGACGGTGCCCTCCGAGACTACGCTGTAAATATAATCAGCAGATAAAGAGGCCAGCTGCACGGAGCCGTTTCAAAGATTACAAACCATTTTAAAAACACACATCACCTCGTGCCTCTTAAATGTTAAGTGGCAAGATACTCTGGTTGTGTGTGTGTGTGTGTGTGTGTGTGTGTGTGTGTGTGTTAAGCTTCATGCAATAATCATGCAAGCCGCGCAGAGTCCCACATACCGCCAGGCTGACTCAGAAGGAAGGGTTCCACATTCCTTAATTAGCAGCATCAGAAAAGCACCACTTCCTGCCCTGGAGTTTCCCATTTCATCCAGCTACTCGTTGGCCCACCACACCCCACAAGGTCATGTAGAAGATTTCCATAGAGTTCGGAAGAGTAGATGGTGTTATCTAATCTATTTTATGAATTTACTTGACTTTGTTTTTGTTTTCTTCCATTCTAGTCCATTGTTTTCTAATTTTTGCAGATTGAAGATGTCCCTGATGTATATAGTCTTTGTCGTTTCTAGACTTCATAGACACCCTAAGTCTATTCAGTTCGCCGTTGAGAGAGTGGGATGAATACTTCTCCCACTTGAAAATCCAGTTCTCATCATGATTGGTAGTCAAAGGATTCAAAGTGAAGTTTCTTTTTCAGTATCAATCACTTAAATTAAGTGCCTGGTCTGATTCAAAGTTCTCTGGCAGAACTCATACAGGATGCCAGAGCGTGAGGAAGATTTCCAAAGAAGATCGCGCGGTTTTCCAACGTGGTTATCTTTGAAAAGACAAGGGCAACGCTACTGCAACCTTAACCGAAATGTCCAATTCGCAGGAAAACTTCCTGTCAATTTTGGATTTAACCCTTATTAACAGTTATTTACTTCGAACTTCAGAGGTTTTAAAGACATGGAAGATAATGCTAAGCGAGTGACTGACAGATTTGACAGACACTTTTTAGAAACTGTGTGGAAAACATTATTTTTGCACATCGAGGGATCCTATTAATAAACCTGAAACGCATTGCTCCATTTTCCCCTTTTAGTCCTCTCTTCCTTCAACTGTGTCTTTTTGGAGAATTTGTCTCCACTTTGACCACCAGGTTGATAGGTTTATATTTGATTTTTAATTAAGCACTTTGGCTGTAAATAAAAGGGTAGATAAGAAAAGCCCAGAGGCTTAAACCCCAAGAGAAAGCAAGTGTTTGACTTAGCGATCCTGCCTTCTCAGGTGTCTGAGAGGGAGCAAGGAAGGTCTACCTTGGAGTTGTAGTCCTTCTGATGGCACCTTCTGACTTTGGAGCACGTCTGACACTGTTGCGTGGGCTAGACCAACCCCTTGACTGGATCTCTTAAGAATGAAAACCTTTCCTTCTGACCCCAGAAAAGAATTACTTCTCACACTCTGTGATAATTATGATGAAAATTGTATTTTAAAATTCATTTACTTTAAATATAACAATTATGTCAGGCTGAGTCCAGAGCCAATGGCACTGGGTTAAATTAAATAGACCTTGGTCTTTGGGTGTTCTTAGGTCATGTTCTAAGGACGACAGTCTGACTCTATCCCTGACTCAGTTTCCCTGTTCCCTCCTTACATCACAAGATACTGTGAGGGTGCATGAAAAGTGCCCTCTGACTACGATATCATCTACGTGGAGACAAAAAGATGTCAGATTTTTTTTTCTCATAAAAATAATGTTTATAAAGACAGTACATTGTAAGACATTATCTGGAACCCAAGCAGCTGACTGTGTTCTTTCACCTTCGAAGAAATCAAGACTGAAATGAAATTGTTCTTACTAATATTTGGGGGATATCGTTGACATCTAACAGAGTTTTGACTGCGACAAGATACCTAAATCCACTCTAGAGTTTTTGTCTCCTTCTATTTCTGTGTATTAGAAAACAACTCCTGCCCTTCCTTTTATTTTCCCAAGTTATTCAAGATCCGATCTCCCTTGGTTTTCAAGCAGGCAGCAAGACATCGTAGACCCAGCATAGAAACACTGGGATTTTCACCTGGAATGATTCAAAGCTTCTCCTTTGAACCCGGGACTCCCAGCCTCCACAGGATATTCTGTTCTTTTCTGTTTACATAGAATCCTGTGTGAATGGTGCCCAAGGGACTGAGAATCTTAGCAAACTTGTCACAGTTTGGGCACAACCACTGCTCCCCCGTTGTCTAGCTGGGCCTGCTTCTGGCCGACTGTCTGTTAGATAGTGTCCTACGGGGCCTCCTGGCCTTGTTGATAGTTCTTCACTTATCAGCGCATCATGAGTCGGAGTATTTCCTTAGTCATAGACGCTGGCCGTTTATTGGGATGTTCTCAGCAGGAACTACAGTTGAAGATAACAAAATGCTTATTTAAACATGAATGTGGGAAAAATACTTTCTTCTCAGGGGGCTTAAGATTATTTTGCTATTTTCTAACTCTTAGACTTTTAGTTATTTTAATTTAATAGTGGAGATCTGATGTGTGTGTGTGTGTGTGTGTGTGTGTGTGTGTGTGTGTGTATTCTTTCCTGTGTCATTTGAATGTGAAAATCTTTTGAAAATATTTGTGTGTTGTGACCAGCCAGCAACCCTTAATATTGTTTGCAGTTCCTAAGATTAAGAAAATAGGAGAAAGCTAGAGAGATCTGTCAAGCAGTATGTAATAATCTGACAAGAAAATTCTGGAGCACGAGTACATGGGGTTGAGTTTATTAAAACATTTGAAAGCAATTAAAATGTTTTTTTTCCCCCTCAAACTTATTTTTGTCCCTTTTTACTTGAAGCACACACAGGCATACAACTGACAAATAACATTAGGAGTATAAATGAATCATTAAGCTGCTCAAGCCAAGAAGCCAGTACCAGGGGATTTTATAGCACATACAAGGGGTGTCTGTGATACAGTCTCAGGGCACATCCTTTCATAAAAGCTGATCAGGTCCTCAATATTCTATTCCAATTTGCATCTATCAACCTGATACAGAATTCCTGCATAGTGTTAAAAAAAATACCGTCTTCCAAATTGCGGGGATAGGAGAAAAAATGATATTTCTATGGTTAAACTATATATAAATGTGTGTTGATTGAACGCAAATAGAACATAGTAGAGGCCACAGGAGATGAATCAGAATTATTTGTGATAACTCCACTGTGAGCTAGAATTCTGGTATTAGGTCTAGGGACCTGCCATATTTTAAATACAAGGATATTTTTAAAATATCCTTAGGAAAGACCAAAGGATACAGTCTAGTATGCAATGTGTGATCCTTAAAAAATACTTCGTGATTTTTATGATTAGAAAGCCTTACTATTTGTTACAGAAAGTTTTTGAAAACTGCAGAAAACACCCATTAAGTTCAATATATAACACCCAGAAACAACCACAGGTCCTCTGTTGGTCTATTTTCTTGCAGCTTTTGAAAAATGGTTTATAATAAGTGGTAATACCCTGCTCTCCACCTGATGCTTGACATCCTCTTATGTTAAAAATGTTAGCTTCTGAAATCACTTATTTTCTTTCTTTTGTAAAAATGCATAAAATACAAATGTGATCCAGGCATCTGTTCTCAGCAGGAACTACAGTTGAAGATAACAAAATGGTTATTTAAACATGAATGTGGAAAAAAGACTTTCTTCTCGGGGGCTTAAGATTATTTTGCTATTTTTCTGACTTAAACTTTTAGCTGTTTTTAAGAGTGAGGATTTGATTTTTTTTTTTTTTTATTCTTTCCTATGCAAATGGCATAGGAAACTGTCCGGTTTCACTGACAGTTGGATTAAAACCCTATTAGGTAATGACTGTGATGCCACTGAAATTCTCTTTCCTCCCTCTCTGTGTCTTAAGATATTGCAGAGTGAATTATCCAGGAATAAAGACCACAAGTATTCACACTGTAAAGGAAAACCAAGTTGGCAGAGCAATTATCTCCTTTAAAAAAATCTCCAGATAGTGGTGAGCTCTAGGGAGGAGACCGGAGAGGCTGGGGACCAGGGAGGCTGGGGACCATCGTGGGAGGGGGACCGGCTGTGTGTGCCCTTTGTACCTCTTAAATTGGATATCAGAAGCAGGTATTAACTTCTTAAAAAAAATACATACACAGATTTATTTTTAAGTGCAGTAGGACATGTGTCTGTTTTACAATCTTAAGGGGCCAAGTTCATTAAGTAAGAAACAAACCACCTATCTCTCAGTCCATAAAGTTATCTGTCACTCCCCGCGTGTCCCACTTTCCATTTCAGAATCAAAATTTATTTGGGAAGGGGGGTGCACCACAAGTAAAAGGAGGACACCTGCTCCATTTTGTCCCTGAGTATATTGTCAGAAAAGCCTTGACAACGCCCCCGCCCCCCAACTAGATAATCTACCCATCTATGTAAAACACAAACCCCTACAGATGTTTAGGAAATGAATCTCTGCAGCACTGGTATGGTTTATACCCCAAGTGTTTTGCACGCATCCTCCCGATTTGTCTGTCCTGAGGACAATGAATCAGGGACTGCAAGATGGACTGGTATGGGGTTGGGAATCCAACGTGGGAGATGCTGTATGGGGGTGCCCCACGGCCTTCGTCAGGCGCACCCCCGCTCCACTGCATGGCAAGTATGATTAATTCATTATCTGAAGCATTGCTTTTAATCCAGTCTCTTCCTGAGTCACTGTGGACTTTGCTCATCTCATTTCCTTAAACTATTTCCAACTTGGATGAGCAAGGGCAGTGAAGCCACTTCTTCCAGGTCAGGAAATGGGCCACATGTGCTCACACAGGTGTTAAGAAGATGTACCAAATGAGCTTTCCTTCCAAAAGGATGAGTGGATCTGGCTGTAAGTCACAGTAGGAAACGTGGCAAGAGTTGTCACTTGATACCTACAGCTGGAGCCTGCTATGGGCACGTCTCCTTTTCTTGTCTTGATCCAATTGCAAGGTGCCTGTGGGCCTGGCTTGGACGATGAGCCAGGGGCCCACTGGTAATCCGCCGAGCCACCCAGGCAGAGCCACCCTTGTCACAGAATCAGTCCTGACCTAACACACCAGACTCGAGGGACAAAAAGTCTGATTGTGCAATTTTCTCAGTAAGCCGACCTGAGGCTAGTCCCGTGTTTGCTTTCTACATACTAGAAAATGTGTTTCATGCCTTTTGGATTCTTCCACACCAAGTGCTTTTTGCTGGTTAACATGGCTTTGAACTGTGCTGCGCCTTGTGATGAGATTGTATTTTGGGAGCAGGCCACGGTGAAAGTTGGAATTTTTCTCTTCCTCCTCCTTTTTTTCTTTCCCCTCCTGCTTCAAAAACAAGATAAGCCTGTATGCAAATAGAGGCCACGGTAACCACAGAAACATTCTCAACTTTATTTATTGAATCGCAGAGTCTTCCTTCACCCGTTTAAGCTCTATTTGCATACCTTTAACATTAGCAACTTTTATTCCAGTAATGAGTCATTGGAGACATCTTCTGGGTGTTACAGCGCTGAGCTGGATTCGACAGTACTGATGCTGGAAGAATGGGTGTCTTCCCAACGAAAACTTAGGGTTCTTTATGTGCAGAGGGAGACAGACAGAGGGTTTTTGTTCTTTTAATTCTAAAATTGAAATATGCCAGAATGAATTAAAGATAATATTTGAAATATAGTTCAAAATACAGTGTGAACTATATCCCCCACACTGGAGAAATAGGCTGTATGACATTCTCCTTCTAGAAAGACATAAATGACAGGCTATGTTCTTCTGCTGCTGAACCTGACTAGTCTCTTTAAAAGGAGTTAACCGCTTTACATTTTGAATATTTTTTCCAGCTTTATTGAGATATAATTAACTCATAACATTGCGTAAGTTAAAGATATACAAGGTGTTGATTATAGTTTTAAATGGAGAGAGAAAAGGGGAAAGAAAGAAAGACGACCACAATGCCTTTCTCAGAAAGAACAGGAAGCCTGAAGGAGGAAGTTCTGCGACGGTTTATTTTTCAACAAGTCCACGCGATGGAGTGAATGAAATTCCTGAGGAAGCCGTAAAACGGGGGACTGGAGGGTGGCTGTGTTCGGGTAGCGCAAAGGCTCCTTTACGTGCAGAGCCTTTGCTCAAAGCTAAGTTATTAATGAAAGCTAATTATTGCACTTTTCCAAAAGGAAACACTGAGTCATTCATGAAATGATCTAAGATTTCGAAACTTGCTTACACCATTTTTTTCTCCTCCTCCCCTACCTGTGCCAAAAACAGGCTCAAAAAAAAGCCAACCAGTAACCTGGCCTAAATCCAGGGAGCCGGCACTGAATTAGCCTGAGACGGGAGTAATTTAACAAAGACTCCTGATGTCCTAAAGGGTGACTGTCCCACCAGAATAGCAGGCGCAGAAGTGTCTCCACTGCAGGCCTGAGGGGAGGGGACAGAGGCCCCTGGGGGGGCCTGTGATTAACTGGTTCTGGCACAGCAATTATTTAGCCATACCCTTGGCCTGCCTCCAAGTTTCAAGTGGAATAGCAGCTGGGCGTGGGCCCACACAGATAGGCAGGCCCGTGTTTTCAGGAGCCATTACATATTTATGGCCAGAGCCCTACAGAATTTAGCCAGAGGTGGGATACAGACGAGAATGTGTTTGGGAAGGAACTGACTTCTCGGTGCATTTATCCAGAGAACTTAAGCTTACGTCATTACACCAGGTCCAGAGACCATGGACAAATGGTCAGGGATGAACTGTGAGGGAGGTGGTTTAACCTCAGGACAGCCGCACTTCATCTCTTTGCTGAGGAATATTATTTCTAGGTATCTATTTTTCAAGTGACTTTGGAGAAATTCACTAAGAGTTAAACCTTCCAAGTTTCCGAATGGGCCCAGGGGAAGCCGCTTATTTCATCTTCACATATAACTGTAAATCTATGTAGGTAAATAACGTAGACAAGAAACGACGTTTTGATCCAAACAATACAGAAAAGCTTGGAACTGTGCCTCCTTAACATAACGCCTGATGTTTGCATTGTACTATTACAAGGATTTTACAGATACATTATCTTCATGTCATTTTGCTCAGTCCAGAAGGGATCTGCATACTGTCCCGTTTTACATATCAGGAATCAGTAGCTCAGGGAGACCCTCACCTTTCCAAGGTCACAAAGTTAATCAATTGCAGAGCCCATAATTCAGTCCAGGACTCCTAGCAGAGTACCTACAGGTACCCACAGCTCACCCTGTCCCATGTATCCTGGGTCTCTCTGTTCCCATGTGCCCTATTGCATATCCGGGCTCTGAGCTCCCAGGTCTGCTACTACCTGAGCCAAAGCTTTTCAACTCCTAGAATTCCCGAGAAATATTCAAGTCTTGTTACCACCCCCGACCATGAAGACCCCGGTTCTTTTTTAAAAAGGAGGATGTACCCACTTGAGAAGGAAGTGATCTCCAGTCTGCTATTAGTGTAGAATGGCTTCCTCTTTTTCTCCTTGAATTTATTTTGATATTATTTTATCTCAACATCGAAAAAAAAATCCTGGATTCTGTACAACACATGAGGTACTTAAAAAAAGTTTCTGATCCACTGAGATGTTACTAATGATCCCCAGTGAATTTTAATTTCTTGTGTGTGTATATTTTTCACATTTTTTTACAGTGATTTCTTTTTGGATTTTTTTCTTTGGTCATTTAGGACAAACATTATTTTGAAAAACTATCTTATTTTTGTGTAACTCACGTTGTGCAATCCACACAATGGATGGTTATTAGGAACACCAATAAAAACAAAAACCTGCAGCGTTTCGTGGCCAACTATTAGAAAGCTGCTCAGGTCTCACTAAGCAAGCACTGGCTAAAATGTGACGATTCCGGTGCAGTCTTTCTGAAATGGTTTTTCTAAAATACCGAGGAGACCTTGACTGTCCCGTCGTCTACAATCACAGAAGGACAGAGGGTGGTGTTCACGAGGAATATTGCTTTAATACTCAGCTAAAAGTCCCTTTGGCACTGCAATCCCCGCCCCCCCCCCCCCCCCCCCCCCCCCCCCCCCGCCCCGGGGCTGCCGGCAGGGAGAAGTCAGCTTCTCGCTCCTCCTGGCATTTTTACTATGCAGAAGAGCTGCCTTCCGTGAACAATTCCATTTGCAAAGTATGTGTGGGGGGTGGGGGCGTGGACGCTGTTCTTTCAGTAAGTCATTTCCCCCCCGTGGTTGCAGATCCTCCCTCTCGAGGAGACTTTCGTTTGTTGAGCACTCGTCGTTGGGGGCGGGGCAGCTGTCCCCAGCTCACACCGCGGTGGTGGCAACAGTTGTATATCTTGCTCACGACGTCGCCGGCGCTGTTCAACTCGTTTTCCGTGCATGAGCTCAGTGAAGCCTTCCCACCGCCCCGTGGGGCAGAGCCCATGGTACGGAGGGGTAAACCGTGTCCCAGAACTACTAACTGACCTGCCCAGGACCGCACAGCCCGGGGGCCTCACTCGGACTCGGTATTCCTTGCTCCCTCTGGGCATTAACACAGCCTGCACACCTCCCGTGAAGGGAGCCCACTGACCTCCGTCCCAGAGGCAGAACTCTTCCCCAGTACCACCGGGCGGATGCTGAGAGGAGGGGAGTCTTAGTGAGGAGCCGTGGATGGAATAAAGAGCAGGAAAGCCACTGAGAAAGAGAAGGTGTGTGACGCTGATCCGGGTCACCACTCCTCCCCATGAATGCTTCCTATAAACCTTGGAGCCAAGTGGGTTGTTGCAACACAAGACACGCAGTGATCCCCTCCTAGGTCAGGTCGGCTAGGAGAGATGGCGTATGTTTTGAAGTAAGTGCTAGATGCTCTAGCTTTGAACCAGCAGATTGAGTTCATTTTAAATGCTCGTGAAACTTAAATCACAAAATGTTAAAACTCAGAGGCTTTTATTTACTAGCTGAAGGACTTGTGTAGTTACTATCTTAAAAAAACAGCAACAAGCAGACTAGAAACAAACAAAAATGAAAAAAACAAACACAACCAAGCAAACCAATAACAAATTAGATCTAATCATAATGCTTGAGAAAACATATATTTTGCTTAATTATATTTTCTACTTTCTCAGATGTCCACAAACAAAAGTTTAGTTTCACTTTTTATATATTTAAATGTGTATATTAAAATGCTTAGGTGTCTATATAAATCTTTCTCGTACATTTTTAAATCTACAAGAAATACTTTCCGTGTGCAGGATGCCTGAACATGTCCTCTCTCATGAAACAAGGTCAGATGTCAGTAAACCAAACCACAAGTAGAAAAAAAATACCATTTTTCTCAGATAATTCACAATTTTTCAGTGTCCTCATTCTGAACTGAATAATCATTCAGGATGAACTAGAACATTGTTCCACCTACGTGGACTTCGTAACATTCCCTGGAAACTTTTTTTTTTGGACCAAATTCCTAATATCAGTTCTGTTCTCATGATTTATCTCTTCCTCCTTCTAAAGCGGAAGTGAAAAAATACAAGGGCTCAGTTTTTTTTTGTTGTTGTTTGTTTGTTTTGGGGTGGCTCCCTGGCTGGGAATCGAACCCAGGCCGTGGCATTGAGAGCGCCGAGACCTACCCAATACACCACCAGGGACAGCCCAGGGCTCAGTTTTTATCCACACACATACGCACATTTTTAAATGCATCACATGCTATGTGGACAGTGCAGTGCCATTTCAACAAGAGAAAGGAAAGCTATCTCTGGGACATGACTGAAGTACTCAGAAGTCACATGGGTCATTAAAACTTGTCTTGTTTTTTATTTTTCTTTTGGTAGTTCCCTGGCTGGGAATCGAACCCAGGCCATGGCACTGGAAGAACAGAAGCCTAGCCACTACACCACCAGGGAACTCCAAAACTTGTCTATCACCACTAAAGTTGCCAACCACTAAAGAATGCATGCGAATGCTGTGACAAGTACAATCTAATTAAGCTTTCCATGCTGTGTCTAAAGGAAAGACCTGAAGGCTCTCATCTTCGGGGGTCTCAGTATAAGTCTCACAAGGAAAAAGTCGAAATGATTTCATTGTACAAAAGTGTTTGATGAGCTTCTTCATTCTTATTGAGCAAAACAGATTTATGCCGATCACGCCAAACACCATGAGTGCAAAAGGATGGTCTCCACTTACCCAAGTCTTAACGGGAGGAAAATCTAGTAAACCAACACAGCCCAATGCACGATCTATAAAACCCATGGACTTCTTATGGGTTTAGCATTACAAAACTTAAGACTTAAATAGACATAGGAAGGGATTTAGGAAATGCTTAATCTGTAATGTGAGTGAAGTCATGACAGAGGCCATAAATGACAATCTTATCCCCATGGAGAACCATTCCACAACATCCATCTGTGGTAGACCTACTCTACCAGGCAATATTTTAGGGGCCATGGGTGCTCTGATATGTAGTGTCAGTATGATATGTATAATATATAATGGCAATACACTGATATATAATGTACTCACAAGGTTCTTGGCAATGTGGTTACTTTCCTGTAGCCATGACAAAATTGGAGGCTCACAAAACTTGGCTAGTCACATTGCTTTCCTTTTGCTTAGTCGATGAAAATGTATTGAGCACCTACTATGTGCCAGAACCTGTGCTGATGCAGAAAGGCGGAATCGCCCAAAAATACACAGCCCTCCCAGGAGTCAGAGTTTCAGCCAGGTGAATAGACGTTGAACAACTCATTCTAGCGGACCTCCGCCACTGTTAGGAGTCGAAATGACCAACTGGCTTGAGTGAAACTGCAGACTGGCAGGGCCTCCCTGGAAGCCTCCAGCTCTCTCACCCTCCGGGTGTCGCCCCAGGGGACACAGACGCGGGCGTTCCCAGCCGCACCTTGCAGAAAGTGTGACATTTAACTCCAACTGGAGTAAGTGCTCAGTGGGCCATCTAACACAGCGCCGCGAGGGCCACTTCCGTGAGGAGTCAGAGGTACAGCACCTCGGGCCCATGATGCTTTGAGGGGCCCAGAAAAATGTTTCTACGTGAATGTCTGTGAAAGCCAGAAGGAAAACTGAATATCATAATAATATAGAATAATAAATCCAGCCTGGATTTTGTTTTTATGCCAATGCAGTTGCAAAATGTAATTTTTAATATACTGTTAGGGAGGAAGAGGCCCATTAAGGCAAACATTCCTTGGGCCCACAGCAGCCCTGATTCAGGCCCGGTGCTACAGGAGTATCTACACGTGGGGCCTGGCCCTGGGGGTGGGGGTGGGGGGTGGATAAGGCCTCGGGGAGAAGGGGTGAAGGGACTGTCCAACTGAGACCTGCAGGGAGAACAGAAATCCACTACGCCCAAGGCCCGTGGGAAGGAATAAAATAAGCAGGGAGAAGTCAGAAAATGGAAGCGATATCTAAGGAGAAAGGGAAGGACTTGCAAAATTCCTGGGGTAGGAAAGAGCATGAAAAAGTGGGGAGCTACAACTGACATTAAGTTAGAGAAACGACGCCGCGCGGGGGGGAATCGTGGGCGCTGGGGCTGGGCAGTCTCCGCTGGCCTTGCGGCTGGTGCGGGGCTGCTTGTCCGCGCCCCCCTTGGCCTGATGGCCAGTCTGCTTCCAAGAGGAGATGCCCCTTTCAGATGTACTGATTAGTGAAGTGTACATGAGCACCTACTTTCAGTTCCTTTTTGATGCTAACAGTCATCTACATCTTTTTTTTTTTTTTTTTTTTTTTGGTTGGTTCCCTGAGTGGGGATCGAACCCAGGCCGCAGTGTGAGAGTGCCGAAGCCTAGCCACGACACCACCAGGGAACCCCCACCCCATCGAGATTTTTGTGTGTTAGAGTTGTTGGGGGGACTTCTGAAAAAGGAAGGAAGAAAACGTTCAGAAAGAACAAACTTCTTAGCCTTCCAGATGTTCTCTCGGTTTCTTTGATACTGAGAGTGATAGGCAGGCAAGTTCCACAGTTTGGAAGTGTCTCAAAAGCTTTATGCCTGACTGTAAGAATATTTGTGAAGACTTTAGTTTCAAAATACTAACCATATTCTGGGAGGTGAGGGGAGAAATAAGACGGTGGGTACTAGGATTTTCATTTATCGTCAAAACTCCACATTTGCCACACAAGGCACATGAAATTGACTGCCCCAACGTGTCACACAGGAGCCTCCAGTCACCACCCCACTCCTTATCACATTAGGGAGGGCTGGGAATTGTGACAAACAGAGGAACCATGCAGTCTGAACCATGCAGCCACATTCAGCTTTAGCCAGAGGCTAGGGTGTGGAAATGCTGGTGGAATATTGGTGAATAATCCACTTTTTCAAAAGAAACCAGAAGTCTGGGGTTTTTATGTGAAATTTCTCAACTTTCTAAACAGCACAGCCCAATCAAAATGCATCTGTGGCCACACACAGCCTGTGGCGCCTCAAAATCAAGGGGCGGTGTCTACACAACTCCAGGGGGCGCCACTCAAAAAGCACTGCCTTGGAGCAACATGGCAGCCTTGCCTTGGGATCATTCTTCCCACAACAAGTTAGGCCCCTGCTTGTTCCGTCCTCAGCCTGAATGGTGGCTGACCCACAGCAAACACTCCATAAATACTTGTTGAATGAATCAAGATCTTGTCTTTTTTCTTACTGAGATTTTCCAGCTGACCCTAGCTCTTTGTCTCTTTCTGAAACCTTCCTAATCAATACCCTCTATCCTCCTATCTCCACACCTTCTAAGCTGTCTGACCTCAGACAGGTTACTTAACCTTTCCGTACCTCTGCTTTCTTACCTGTAAATGGCAATGATAATAACTCCTAATCTTGTTGTGAGAACTAATTGGTTAATGTGTGTACAGTGTCTAGAAAATGTCTGGCACATAATAAGTAGTCAATACCTGCTAGCTGGTATTATGATTAAATTGTATCTTAATTAATCATCTCACATTTTGTGTATCTTTTTCTCAATTAAATTGAAAAGACTTTTATGTTTTGATTCTACGTCTTCCATCTTGTTTCCTTCATAGCAATTACCATGACATAAACTACAGAGTAAATATCCAATAAATATTAGGGAATTGATTTTAGCAACTGTATTGTTGTGAATCACCAAAAACAAACAAACAAAAAAATTCAAGATAAGAGTTTATTTCTCCCACATGAAAAATAGATTTGAAAGTAGCCAGTCTAGGGCTGTGTGGCCCTCCACCATGTCAGGGACTGGCCTCTTTCCGTCTTACTGTTCCACCATCCTTTCATGTGTCTTCTGCCACATGATCCAACATAGCTGCTCAAGCTCTAGCCATCAGACTACATTCCAGCAAGCAGGAAGAATAGAGGGAGGTCAGAAAAGGAGACATCCCTAAAGAAAGACGCTTCCAGGAAGTCATATATATATCATGTCCCCTTATAAACCATTGGTCAGAATGTAGTCACATAGCTACCTACCTTCAGATGCAAAGGAGGTTGAGAAACAGTCTTTTATTTGGGTCGCCATGTGCCAATTAAAAGTTGGGGATTTTACTGCTGAGGAGAAGGGGCAACCAGTGGTCTCTGTCCTAGCGGCTGAGTTTGCTATGTGAACACCCCAGAGGATGGAGGGGTTCGAGCCCCATTAAAGGAAGCCATTAACCTGGGCCCAGCCGAGATCGTCGTGAAAGCCCTGCTTATCTTCCACTCAAAATTCTAATAGTACTTTCAGGGTTGATAGCTTTTCATTCATAAATGTCCATATTCACTTATAAGGGAGCTCCCCCTAAGGATGAAAGACATACACATAAAACCAGCTGATTAAGAAGTTTTTACATAAGTTTTCTTATTATGGACAATTTCAAGCAAATGTCAAAGTAGAGAGAAGAGTACGATGAACCTCCTCCATGCATCCATTATACAGCTTCAACAACTGTCAGCTCATGAATCTTGTATCACCTGTACCCCACTCCCTCCACTGTGTAATTCTAATGCAAAACCTGGGTGCCATATAATTTCATCTATAGTAGCCTACCATCCTGGATATGTTCCAAGACCCCCAGTAGGTGCCTGAAACCACAGGATAGTACCAAACCCCACATAATATACATTGTGTTTTTTCCTATACATACACACCCATGATTAAGTTTAATTTACAAATTAGGCACAGTGAGAGGTTACCAACAATGACTAATACCAAACGACGACGGTTAGAACAATAAAGCGTAACAAAAGTTATGGGAATGTGGTCTCTCTCAAAACAGCTTACTGTCCTGCACACACCCTTCTTCTTGTCATGATGTGAGCTGTTGCAATGCCTACGGAATGAGGCCAGTGAGGTGAGAGATGTAGGCCCTGTGACGCAGCGTTAGGCTACTGTAAGGGTGACGTCAACATAAGCACTTCAATCCCACCACACTCGGCCTGATCACACACGGCTACTAAGAGACTAACAGCTGAGGAGGCATGGAGACAGATGCTGGGCAAAGGAATGATTCCCGTCCTGGGCGGGACGGGGCAGGACACACGAGATTTCATCATGCTACTCAAAGGGCTACGCAATCTACAACTTAGAAATTGTTTATTTCTGGAATTTTCCATTTAATGTTTTCAGATCCCTGTTGACGGTGGGTAACTGAAACCACGGAAAGGGAAATCGCAGATAAGGGGAGACGACTGGATTGATATTTTAGTATCTGTAAAAGACAAAGACTTCCTAAATAGCATAACCACAATATCATGATCACAGCTTACAAAATTAGCAGGAGGGCTTTAATGTCATCAAAGATTTCTGCCAGTGTTCAGGTTTCCCTGTCTTGTAGATGTTTCTTTTTTAAGTTTATTTGTTTGACTAAGAAGCCACACTTCGCCATGCAGTCGGTTGCCATGTCTCCAAATCTCTCTGAATCTACAGCAGCACAGCTCAGCCCAGTAGCCAGCAGCCAACATGGAACTATTTAAACCAATTAATATTTATTAAATAAAAAACTCAGTCCTTTGGCCACACAAGCCACACTGCAAGTGTTCTGTAGCCACGTATGGCCAGTGCCTAGAAGGCGCAGATACAGAGCATTTCCGCCTTCGCAGGAAGTTCTACTGGACAGCACCGCTGTGCAGGATGGCCCGGACTCTCTCCTCTTGCAACTTAGTCGTTGAAAAAACTGGGGTGTCTGTCCTATCCAAGTCCCCACCCTTAAAACTCTGCTGATTCCAAACCTCCATGTCATTGAACATGTTTCTGCCTTCTCTGTACTCCTGTAAATTAGGAGTTAGAACGAAACAGCCACGGTGATGTAGAGTGCAACACAGGCCGACCGTCAGTAACAACTACGTATGGTTTCATGTGGGTACCAGACTCACTGACAATCGCTTTGTACGGTGTTTCCATGTCTCACCACTATGAGGTACACCTGAAACTAATATAATATTGAATGTCAACTGTAATTTAAAAGTCAAAAATGACAGGCAACCCAGTTCTCAGAATCATGTTAAAAAGCACACAGGGAGATCACAGTCTGTCTGGAGGGATACTCTCCAGAATTTTATCAGTAGTTATGCTGGGGGGAGTGGAGTGACCTTTTCATCTTATTTTTGCTGATCTATATATTTCATTACTTATTCCACAGTGAGCATACCTTTCGAATGAAAAGTCAATAATAGCTGATATTTACTGCAAACAGTGTGCCAAGCACTGTGCTGGGAGGGTCACTTACATTAGCTCATGGGATCCTCGTGCCCTTCTATGAGGTCATGATTATCTCCATTCTGCAGTCCACACTCAGGAAGATTAAGTAACTTGTCCAAGGTCATATGGTCAGTGTGAACTTTGTGAAGTCTGGATTTAGTCTCTCAACTGCCTGACTCCCGAGGGGTTCTGAGTTTGGTGAGCATGGCGTGCGGCCCGAGAGACTTCATTTCTGGAAAACGCCTCCAGGTTATTGTGAGGCAGATGCAGGTCTGGGAACCGAAGTCCGTCCCTGCCCACCGCACTGCACCACCCTCCACAAACATCTCATCTCCCCAGGCCAAAGTCACTCTCAGCTGAAGAGTATTCTAGGTCGGGCACGCATGACGCCAGAACCCTGCACAGAGCGTGTGCTCAACAAATGCAGCTTCCTCTCTCCCCCTGCTCCTTGGACACAATGTGTGGGGGTCACCCTCTCCCCGCCACTGAGGGCCCCTGCAGTCTTTCCTCACCGGTGCCATTCACTCCCCACTTTGTGGTGAGCTTCCACTGTATGCCAGGTACGTTAGGGGACACTGCCTTCGTGGACCTCATAGTTACAAGTTGGGGAGGAGAAAAAAAAATAAACAAGGTAGTAAGTTAAATGTAGAGAAAGCCAGATGTTGATAAACTATGGAGAGAAGACATGAAAAATAGTATTTTGTTGGGGGGGGGTGTGCGTGCGTGTGTGTGTGTGTGTGTGTGTCAGGGTGTACGTGTACATACAATCTTTGAGAGGTTGGCCAAGGGAGGGGTGGCTATACTGAGGGCTGGGGAACCCAATCGAGCCCACCACTTATTCTTGTACAACTGTCAGCCAAGAATGTTTTTTCCATTTTTAACTTGTTGGAATAAAAATCAGAAAAAGAACATTTTATAACACATGAAAATGGTAGGAAATTCCATTTCTGTGTCTGTAAATAAAGTTTTATTGGAACACAGCTCTGTTGGTACATTGTCCGCAGTGCTTTTGCATGACAATGGCACGGTTCTGTAGTTGCCAAACAGACCATGGAACCCACTGTGCCAAAAATATTTACTCCCTGGCCTTTCTGAGAAAACGTTTGGCGACCTCGGCCCGCCCTAAGGTGTCACTTGAAGAAAGACCTGAAATTAGTGAGGGAGCAAGTCATGCACTTAAGGGAGGGAAGATCCAAACAGATGTCGCAGTCCATGCAAAGGCCCTGGGGCAGGATTCTATCTGGCATGTTTTCAGCAAGACAAGAAACTCGTTGTGATTGGAGCAGGTGAGTGAGTTCAGAAACTCTGGGGGACCAGACCATGCACCTGTCCATCGTTAGGACTTTGGCTCCTAGCCTGAGCCGCACCCGAGCCATGGCATTTTGCGGGGAGCGGGGAATGTGGTCTAGAACATTCTTTCCTCTTTTAAGAACTGCGTGAAGGCTGGGTGGGCGCAAGAACAGACACGGTGAAACCAGCTATGAGGGCGCGCTGACAATTAGGGAAGGGGTGGTGAAGAGCCGAGCCAGGGAAGCTAGGGGAGCGCTGGACGGCAGCCAGTGGGACCCCCAGTAAATTCTGAACGCAGACTCACGCGATGTGCTGGGGATTAGAAACAGTAGCTGAGTGAGAGGGGCGGTCAAGGATGACGCCAAGGCTCTTGGCCTGAGCTAATGCAAGCCTGGAATGTTCTTTAGCAGAGCTGGGGGAGACGGTGGAGGAGGGGGTTGTGTTGGGGGTGGTGGTGAGGTGCTGGGTCTGGGTTACGTTCAGTGTGAGCCGGGCTTTCCCATCCGAAGGGAGATGACGAGGATGAGGCTGCGGGAGGCGGGGGCCGGGGGGGGGGGCGGCTCACGGTTGAGACAGAAATTTAAGTGTCGCCATGGGATGGCCGGCCACAGGGGACCCGCATGAGGTCGCTGAGGCCAGCAGTGACGACAGGAAGGACGGACGATGCACAGCTCACCGACCTCTCCCTTCGCGTCCCGCAGACGACCTGCGCAGGGAACTGCCGTCGGTTCGTGGTGACAGCCGGCGTCCCCGTCCCCGTCGCCGCTTTCCGAGCTCTCCCGCTCCCAACCTGCTCCCCGGCCCAACAGCTCCGGCCGCCCGGCTCCTGCCTCTGCTCCAACGGACCAGAGCGCGGGCTTCCAGGGCCTTTGTCGGCTCGCGCCTCCGCCGGGAGCCCCGTCCGCGGCCGTCCGCGGGGCTCGCGGGCTAATGGCCAGCTCGGCGGGACCCCCGCCCGCTCGCCGGACCGAAGGGCCCACTGCCCGTCCGGATCCAGGACCCTGCCTTCCTTCCTCTCTGTCCGTAAGCCCCTCTGTGCGGTGTGTGTCCTCTCCCGCCAGACGGGAGCCCCCGGAGGGCAGGGACTTGGCCCCATTCTTGAGCAGAGCCCCGCCCGCAGCAGGACCCCAACTACTTGTTGAACGGTGTCACCCGAAGATCTGAGGCGCGATGATGTTCTCCTTTTCGTGGTCCCCATCCTCCCCCCCAAAGCCCAGCAGTCTCCCAGTTCGGAAGTCGTGGGCCGCGGCCGTGAGCCGGGGAGCTGACCCGAGCCGTGTCCATCTCTAAGAGGAGGCCAGGAAGCGATCCTGCGTTTGGGCGGCTTCGGAAGACGGTCAGGGCAGCAACTGTCCACCCGCGGGGTGCACCCAGGGGCGCGCGGGCGGTCACGGGAGGTGTGGGAGGGGAGCAAAGTAAATACACAAACCTCCCTTCCCTGCCCCGGGGAGAGGGGCTTCCTCGGGGTATTTGGCAAAGCTCCGTGAGGTGCCTCCCTGCCCTTCAAACACCAGCAGACGCTTTCCAGGACGAGCCAACGTGGCTTCCTGGGGGTCTCTGCCAAGGAAGGACAATCGGCTCTCATCTACTCTTAAAATAAAAGCCCCTTGAGGGAGGGGAGGACACAGGGATTCTGTTGAAAGTACAGAGTCGAGGATGGCTCTTGCTGGGACGAAAGCAGGGCAGTGAACAAGTCGTGGTGGATACATAGGCATTTTTCAAAGCCCATTTTATTTATGTACAACAGAAAGAAAAACAGTGGCCTTAGCTGATAACCATGTATCCACATTGGCTCATCCACTGTATCAAGCATGCCGCATGCCGCCAGGTATGAGTAATAGGGGAGCCGTGCGGGCAGGGACAGCTTTCTGTGCCACGGGCTCAGTTTTTCCATATACCCACGGCCATTCTAAAAAATAAAGTCTACTGATTAAAAAGTAGCTTCAAAGGCACACTTTTTAATGAGCATAAAACTTGTGAAAATAACCCCTCATTTCCTTGTCGGGTAAGTGGGAATAGAAACATGTTTTAAGCGTATTATGTTTGGAAGGACCGAGGTGGAAAACAATGCCAGCCACCTTTCATTAATTTGGAATTGACCCACTGTTCTTTCAGTTTGAGCAGTGTGTGGCTTTGCTTTTGTTGTTGCTGCTGCTTTTAAATGTCAGTATTTTGTCATCCAGAGAGAGTTCTCAGAGAGCTCTGACTCTTAAAAGACAATATCAAATGTTTCAACAACTGACAAGCCTCAGACTTCCTGTGTTTCTGTAACTTGTAGTTTTCCCTTCCTTCTTCTTTTAATTTGTTAATGATCTCTGGGCTACAGGCTCTCTCTGTCACACATCCCTAACTAGATCAGTAGATCAAAGGTGAGGTTTTGCTAAGTAATCAGTGTAATTTCACCCGTGTAGCAAGCTATTAAAAACAGACCTACAGGGTTTTTCAAGGACAACCAAGGTATTGATTTGGCAACCAAAAACTCCTGCGGTGCAAGTGGTAACATACAAGGGCCAGTGTTTCCACACGGTCCCTATTCCTTAGTCACTCTGTCCCCAGTGCAATTCTGCAGGGCTCAGAAAAGAAAAGGCAAAGACACCCAGCCCCCCAGCCCAGTTCCTGTCTTCAGAAAGGAATGTCACTGTTATAAATTAGAGTAGGGAAGAGAAACCTCCTCTTCTTTTCTTTGACAAGCTCTTTTTTTTAAAAAAAGAGATTTCTTTTCCCAGGCATATTTTTTCCTCCCAATAATGACACCTGTATGTGGATTTACTAAAACAACACATTTCTTATGTAATTTTGTAATTTGTTTTGCCTTTCTGGAATGAGGAAGCTCTTCTGCTCATATTGTTGTTAAAATCTAGATAAGGCGCCTGTGTGATAGAGCACCCTGAGCCTTGCAAGGAAATGATTCACCACAATACTGCAACCCAAAGTGTTCGAACATCGGGGAGAAGGCAGGTCATTAACCGCGTTACCTGCACAAACCATGATGGGAGGCCCCAGCGTCCTCCCAGCTTAGTCCAGTCTATGCCCAGCGGAGCCTGCTCCCATCATCAGATTTGTTCTGGTTGTTTCCTCTATCCACATGCAAATAACCAATGCTGGAACTCATCCTCCATTTTTAATTTTTAAAGGGAACCTGTGAATTTGTGATTTTTTTTAAGTTACATTTATTGGGGTGACATTGGTTAGTAAAAATTACATAGGTTCCAGGTGTACTCTTCTACAGTACATCGTCTATGTGTTGTGCGATGTGTCCATCCCCCAGAGTTGGTTCTCTTTCCATCACCACATATTTGAGACCCTGCCCCTTTTTAATCATCCACATTGGTTCATCTGCTTCCTAGGCCACCATCTTCTAATGTTGCACTTAAATTTTTGGTGCTTAAAAAAAATTTTTTTTTGCACTTTAATATGTTGGGTCAATGAAGACACAAAACCAAAAATGTTCAGAAGAAATCCAAAATTATAAAACTAAAATATCTTAAAAAAGTAAAAAGGTAAAATAAGTGTGTATTTAAACAAACAATAGGCACTAAAGCAATATGTGGGAGAGGTGAACACAGAGCATGCCTTTTACTAAGAAAAAGATGGCAAAGAACAGCAGGAGAC
Organism: Lyroderma lyra; assembly: GCA_004026885.1. Lineage (NCBI taxonomy): Eukaryota > Metazoa > Chordata > Mammalia > Chiroptera > Megadermatidae > Lyroderma > Lyroderma lyra. The sequence goes on along the minus strand of PVJL010000336.1, from coordinate 130,965 downwards.
CAACGGGGACAATACAAAATGTGTATTTTTCATTTCCCTCTCAATGTTTCAGGTAAGGCAGATCACAGACATGTCCAGAGGCTCATCTTCCTTTATGAAAAGTGATGTGAAATATTTCCCATCTTCCTTTACTCAGTTACTGTGCAAAACTGAAAATGGATCACTATTGACGGAAACCTACCTGACTATTTTACACACTGAGATTCCAGTTGCCGCTTTCATTCCACTTATGCTGCGTGGAAGCAACCGGAACCAGATTTGACCTGTGTGTTCTGAACAATTAGGCTATAACTAGGCAGGGCTGCAATATGACACTCATGAGTCCCTTTCTCAATTGAAAAGTAAACTAAAATAAATGGTATTTTATAACTGCGTTGGCATAAAAATAGATATGTTGGTGTTACCTATTGAAACATTTTCTTCAACCTAAAAGGTCACTTTTTCCTTCTGATTTTAAATGATAAAACTTGTTTGTGTGCCCATTGTGTCTATTGGATAGATCTGCCCCGGGGACAAACCATGTTGTAGAAACACGGATTAAATACTCATAAAACTTAATGACAGAAATTTCTTAACATTAAAAAATTCTGTCAATGAGTTGTCACAATTATGAAAAATATTTGTACTCATTTAAAAAACAACTCAAATATAAAATAAAAATCAACTGAGTGTTCAGATCAGAGGAATAGAAATAAGTTGTGGTACCTCTCTTCAGTGGAACATTATTCTATCACTAAGAAAATCTGGAGTTTTTAACAAACAGACAACCATCTTTTTATGTTTACAATGCAAAAAATACTTTTAAATGGATTTTCTCCCTAGAGTTCGTGAGTAAACTAGCATCGACTTTTTGGAAATTTTTGGAAGGCCTGTGGATGATACCTATTGAAATATAAACTGTGCATACTCTTTAATTCACAAACTTCACTTCTGGGCATTTATCCTAAAATTCATTCCCACAAGTGTGCAAATAGATAAAGGCATAGATATTCATTGTAACAGCAGAAATTGAAAAAGAAATTAACGTTCATCATTAGTGGACTGGTTGTATCAATGATGATGAATTTCCACTATGGAATAGTACACAGTCAGTAACAAGAGTAACACAGCCATGTAATAACGTGGCTCATTGGCCAGAATTATATTACCTGCTTATTGCTAAACCGGTGGTTCTTAGTCGGGTACATTTTTGCTCTATGGGGAACACGTGACAATGCCTGGAGGTATTTTTGGTTATCATAGCTGGGGTGGAAGGGAGAATGCTGCTACTGGCATCTAGTGGGTAGAGGCCAGGGATACTGTTAAACATCCTCCATGCGCAGGACGGCCCTGCCCCACTCCCGCCCCCTCGCATAGAATTAATCTGGCCCCAAATAGCAAAAGTTCTGAGGTTCAGAAATTCTGCTCCAAACTAGTCACTGACCAGGAGAACAGAACATACAGATTTTTGTGTTTGAGTAATTGAGTTTTACCGTTTGGGACAAGGGAGGGCCCAGTTCCCCCTGGAGCGTCATATCTGAAAAGAGTCCGGGTTCTGTGAGCAGGAAGAACTGACGGTTGGCGTGTTGCACGAGCAGCCAACAGTCTGCCACAGACGTAGAAAATACAGTCTGCGGGGAGTTCCCTGGTGGTGTAGTGGCTTAAGGCTTCGGCGCTGGCGCTGTCAGCGCTGCAGCCTGGGTTCGATTCCCAGTCAGGGAGCTACCCACATACCAAAAAGAAAGGAAAAAAAAAAAGAAAATAGAGTCTGCGTAGAAAGTCGAGAGAGAACCAAATGAAAACAAGCAATATGTTCACATGCATGTAAAAGACTGAAGGGATAGGCACCAAATTGTTATTCGCCAGGGAAGAGTACAGTTTCGAGTGATTTTTATTTTCTTTTTTCCACGGCTCCATATTTTTTCAATTTTTCTGTAATGATCACATCTTACCTTTACTATCAGAAAAGAACATAAAAAGGAGTTCAGTAAAATTTGGCTATAAATCTGGCAAGAATAGAGTTCTTGAGGGTTTTTTTTTTCCTGCTATGCTGCTGTTTTCTGAAGTTGATTGATGAGATTTCAAAATTAGAGTAGATAAGTCTGTGAAATCTGAATGCATCTGACATTTTCTGACAGAGGTTTGATTTCCCAGATTACGGATAAAACTGAGTTAAGCTAATGCACAAATATTCAAATTGTTGCTTGATTTGCTGTGAGTAATTGCGTTAATATTTTCCATGCATAGTACCGAATGGAAAGAGAATTGAAAGGGAGCCCTGGCTTCTCGAACACAGTTAGTTAGGCTTGAGAAACCGGGCCAGTTGTTCATCTATCACAACAACAAAAGCACCCAAAGGAAGTGAAATCAAAGAGATACTTGCACTCCTGTGTTCCCTGCAGCACTATTCACAGTAGCCAAGATACGGAAACCACCTAAGTGTCCATCAAGGGATAAATGGATAAAGAATAGATGTGCACATAGATAGATGTACATACACATACATGTATACCCATATAGAATGGGAATTGTATGTATACAATGGAATATTATTCAGCCATAAAAAGAAGGAAATTTTGCCATTTGGGACAACATGGATGAACCTAGAGGACATTATGCCAATAGAAATAAGCCAGCCAGAGGAGACACGTACCTTATCACTTCTATGTAGAATGTTTTCTTTTGTAAAAGTGAATTTATGGAAACAGAAAGTAAAATGGTGGTTGCTAGGGGCTGAGGGATGGGGGAAGTATTGGTCCAAGTGTACAAACTTTCGGTTATGAGTAAGTTCTGAGAATCTAACGCACAGCATGGTGACGGTAGTTAGTGACACTATGTTATATCCTTCAACTTGCCTGAGAGTAGATTTTAAGCATTCTCCCACATACAACGTAAGGTAACTGTGAGGTGATGGATGTGTCAACTAACTTGATGATGCTAATCGTTCAACAGTGTCTCTACAACATCAAATCATCACTTTGTACACTTTGAAGCTACTACAATATTATTTGTCAGTTACACCTCAATAAAGCCAGGGAAAAGAACCATAGCAAACAGCTGGCCAGAACCTACATGCTGGGCCCTGTTCTGGGTACATCAGCTCACTGAGTCCCCCACAGTGACTTTAAGGGGCAGGTGCTACCATTATCCCCATGTCACCCAGGTACACACGGAGCCCTAGCACTCTCCCATTGTCACAGCGCTAAGTGGCAAGTTGGGAATTTGAACTGGGCGTTCTGGGCCCAGAATCTGTGCTGTGTGTCACTACATCATCAGGTTATGCCAGGCTACCACACTGGCCTCCTAATTCGTCAACTACACAAAGTTTCGGTCCCCACCAATCCATCTCATCCCTTCCTTGCCACAAGAGTCATGTTCTTAAAGCACAATTCCTGTTTCTCACCTTCCTGGACTCTCTCAGTGGTTTCCGGTTGGTGCTGCAGGGAACCAAACTTTTAGGCCTGGGGACCGTGGCACTGATAGGTCAGTCTCCGCACCAGCTGTCACATCAGAGCTTGGGCCCTGGTGGCCGAATCAGCCTGCAGACAGGTATCGTTTGTCGTGCACTTTGATTTCATTTATTTTTTAATTTTTTTATTGGTTTCACGTGTACCAGAGAACATCGTGCTTAGACATTTACAGACTTTATATGGTGATGCCCCAACAGGTCTATTTCCCATTTGATACCTTACACAATATCATTGTATTCTATGATTTCATTTCTTTTTTTTTGGTTGGTTCCCTGAGTGGGGATCGAACCCGGACCGCAGCGGTAAGAGTGCTGAAGCCTAGCCACTACACCACCAGGGAACCCCCGATTTCATTTCTTAAAAATTACTTTTTAGCATCTAAAATCCTGGAGGATGAGGAAATAGCCACACAGATCTCCAAAAAAGGACACTCGGTAGGACGGCTGGCCTGGCCTATCTCACAAGGGGAAAAGAGAGAGAAAAGGGAGTGTGCTAGATTAGAAAGGACTTGCGTGACAGACAACCCAATTCCGTGCCTGGGCCTGAACTGTGTCTTGGTTTGGATAAATGGGCTGCAAAAGACATTTTGGGGGGATCAGTAGGGAAATTTGAATACAGGGTGGTACTAGATAAAAAGATACGATTGAAGTGGAAAGGGAGAGATCCCTAACTCAATAAATCAGGCATGATCTTTCGAGAAAAACACATGGACATTTATGTGAAAAGGTTCGGAAGCATAAAGTGTTAACACAGGTTGGAGTCTTGACGCCTTTATTTCTCCATTGTTGTTTAGCTCTATTTTCTAACTTTCTACAGGATACACATGTACTGCACTTGAGATAACAAAAGGTTATTTTTAATTGAAATAAAATAACCTGTAGCGTTTACATTATAAAATCTACATTTTGGGCTTATCTTGAAAAATTGCAGGAAGTTCCTAGATTCTTTGGAAGCTCATTTGGGGGGGAGAAGTGTTTCCTTCTCTACAGCGCGTGTCCCACTGCCATTTCGCAGCTCTCTTCTTACTTGCCTCTGAGCGGGAGGTCACCATACCCACACCTCCTAATGCTTCCATTATACACCTTGTAATAATAACAAGAGGTGACACTGAGCCTTCTGTCCCTTTGAACCAGGCTCCGTTCCAAGCACTCAAATGCGTATTAGCTCATTTAAACCTTACTACAACCCGACACTATTTTGATGCCATCATACAGATGAAGGGGCGAGGCAGGGGGCGTTTAGGTCATCTACCCACGGTGTCACAGGTAGTCAATGAAGGAGCCAGGGTTTGAATCTGCCACTCTGGCTACAGAGTTTGCACCACTGATATTAGAGTTAGGAGGCCATGTTCAACTCCATAATAGGGAAAAATGAGCATTCAAGTCTTAGTTTCAGTGGTCGCTGGCTGTATGCCTGGGGTTAAGTTACTTACCTTCTCTGAGCCTCAGTTTGTCCCCTCCAAAATGAGATAATGGTACTGGCCTCAAGGCTGGATGCATCTAAAGCAGGTTTCAGCAATCTACTGCCCAGGGCAAATCCAGGCAGCTGCCTGTTTTTAGAAATAAAGTTTTATTGCAACACAGCTGTGCTCATCACTAGTGGACCATCTGGCCACTTTCTCACTACAAGTTCCTAGTGGAGACAGATTAGATGGCTCCCAAAGCCTAATATAGGTACTTTCAGACCCTTTACAAAATAAGTTTGCTGACCCCCATCCAAATCAAGCACTCAGTAGAGTCCCTGACACCTGGAAGACACCTGCTGTTTATATTTTCTATAAGCTCAGAAGTAGACATCAGGTCCTAACTACCCTTCTTTCTTTGCCTGGGTCCAGCAGAGGGACTTGCACATACTACTAGGTGCTTTGTAAGAAATAAAGTTAGCATAATTGGTGATAATATAATAAGTATGACAGAGCATTCAGAGGAAATTGGTTAATAATACAACTGAAGGCACATTTCAAATACAAAATAATGACCTCAATTTGCTTTTTCTGCATTCTGCAATATCAGTTAGAATGCAAGTAATCATGGAATACGGGAATGTCAATTCAGCTGTCTTGCCTTTATGTGGGGGGGAGGGGCGATGTGGGAGGAGACCAACTTTCCCGTCTTTGATTATTTTTGAATCTATAATGGTCATAAGACGAAACGTGGATACACTGTGCTAACTTTAAGTAACGTGTTTTAATGGCTTAAACTTTTAGAGCAGACACAGAAGAGGGTCCTGGGTACAGGTCGATGCAGTGATCGGGTGGAGGCAGAGTTGGGGAAGGGCAGGAAAAGAATGGGAGGAGGGTCCATTGCTCACCCACCCAGCCGAACAGCAGCCCAACACGGGAGCTGCCAGTCGGACACTGCCCCACACCACTCCTAAGGACGCGCAATGGGCGCTCTGTTTTTAAGCAAGGAATGTTAACATCCGAGCAGAACGTAACCCGAGGCAACTCAAGGATTCCCACGAGAAAGAGGCGCTCTGAGGCTTCCCACAAAGCATTTGGCGTGGCGGGCACATCTCCCCCAGCAGTCTGCCCGTCCACGTGGGGCGCCAGGGACTGGGCCTTACACTCCTTTTCACTACGACGTGAGACCAAGAGAAACTAAGACACCAAGACTCCTCGCCCAAAGTACTTGAAAAGCCAAATATAAGGAAGTTTGGGAACTAGCTTGTTTGGCATGAGCCACTTCTTCAATTAGAGCAGGAGACAGTGTGAATGGTGCTCATTCCACTAAGGGGACTTGCTTTATTTCATTTTTTACTTGTTTATGCAAAGACTGTAACCCCTGAAGACAGAAGCGGCTCCCCGCTGTGTCCCCAGCATTGAAACAACACCTGATAGGTCGCATGTGTTCAGGGCTCTTTGCTGGAAGGAAGTGTATACGTGGTCGCAAGCCTGTTGTATTCCCACGGGTGGGCTCCCGAGGATGAGTGAGACGACCACCTCCCTGCCCCCCTGGAGCTTGTGTTTTACTAGGGAGAGGCTGACAGCGATCAAGAGGGCAAGCAAGTTCATTATCATTAATTGTGACAAACGCTATGAAGGAAACAGGGTGCCTTGAAAAGTCCAACGTCCAAATGTCATACTCCCTGTTTGGTGCATGCACGCCGGCTGCGACTAGGGGAGGGCAAGAGCGGCACTCGCCTCGGGCACATTATCTCAGCAGCGCCCCCAACGCCCCCAAAGTCAGTGATTGAGATCGATACCATTTTAATAACAATCCTTTAGAAAACCAAATTAATGGCCAAATAACGCATGATGATCAAAACGTCAAACTTGTAAATAAAGACAGGATTGAGGTTGGGGTGAGGCCAGTGAGGTGAGCCTTTTGTTTGTCCATCTACAAAATGGGATAATAGTATCAACCTTTTGGGAACATCACCACTTGTAAGATGCTCCATTATTTTATGGACAGAAAGAAGGAAGTGCTTCCAAATATAATTGCAAGATGCCATCAATTGCCAATTGCATATTAACTGCAGTTATGTTAAAATGTGAAAACTAGAATGTACCTTAGAATCGATAGACTGTAGTCCTGGGTCACCCCAAGTCCATGACCATGAAGCATAAATGTGTGTATTAAAGATTATGTACTGCCGAACAATTGCATGCTTTACATAAACCTTTGTTGGAAATTTTGACTAGTTCATAAAATCTAGACCAATCCTGTCTAACAATGATTGTTAAATTAAAAAAAAGAAGAAGAAGAATGAATGACAAATGAAAGAAGTAGTTACAGCTACAATTAAAAAACTCTGCTTAGAAACAGCAACAGAAATTATGTAAAACCGTAACACACGCCCTGGAGAAAGGCAGATGGAAAACTATAAAGATACAAATAAAGGGAGACTTGGGCAGATATTTTCTTAATTAAAATAGCAGTGTCGATGTAATACTGCCAAGGTTAATCTGTAAGCTTTTAGAACTCTTACATCATTTTGACACAATGACACTGTGTTAAAATCCACGTATGTACTGAGTACCTGTCCTGTCTCTCTCCTGGATATGTAAATTGGTGGTCACCACTTTTAGGAGATGGATCTTAATAAACATTGAGTAAATGAATGCATGAATGAATTCTGTATGTATGGGACCCAGAACACAATTCTCTGACTGAACACGATATAGTCCACTAATTTAACCACTCATTTAATCAGCCCAATTTTCAACTTCAAGAAAATATTTGGGTTACCCTCACAGAGAGAATATTTATAGACAGCAAACGTCCTTTCAAAGGGATTGGGCTTGTTGTAGGCAATTGAGGTTTATGACATTTAACTTAAAAGCAAAACTGTTCATTTTTAAAACCATTATTATCACCAGACATTTTATGAGAAAGGAGTCAACACACATTCTTGTAACTAATAAATTCTTTTCCTGCTTCCTTAGAGTTAATTTTTCACGGTCACTTTGCATAGTTGCATCAGCTGGTTTTCTCTAAGATTTGTAGTAGATCTATCTATCTATCTACCTACCTACCTACCTACCTACCTATCTGTCTTATCTATCTATATGTTTTGAAGACTTTCATCTAAACTGCCTTGGGATAATATCACTATTTCACATTACTGCTTTGTTCAGTTAAGTACATGCCTTAGCATTTATAAAATTTGGGAAATACTATTACTATACCTTTCTAGTCATGTTCTTTAGAAGAAAGCAGGGAAAAAACTTATACCACCCATGTTGAATTAGGAGTACACAGACTTCTCCCCCGCCCCCCATTTTTTACAGTATTTTGGCAGTTGCAAACAGGTGTTAATTCAGTGCATTCACGATATGAGAAAGATCAGTGTGCATTTGAAACTCCTTTCAGGGCAGAAAATTGTTAAGGTTGAGCAAAATAGAAAACAGAGCCCTTTTCTAAATATAGCAATGTCACATGATCCCCGGCGTCTTTGCACTCAGAGCATTAAGGTATTAGACACATTGCTTCATGGATGTGGCGTATAATTACTCTAGGAGAAAGGGAGCATGACCAACCAGCACAGATAGAAATGTTGGGCTTCTGTCTGGGCTTTTTGATCTAAGGAAATAGACTTTAGAATGTTATTGGGCCGTTCCCACGTGACAGCTTGTCATTTGGGTAAACTTTCCCACTGCACACGGAAAACAGTTCTTCCATCTCTTGGGTTTTATTTTTATACCCCTTTCATAGCAGCTGATGTTTAAACACTTTTCACACAGTAGACTTTTTTTTTTTTCTGTGTTCTTCTTTAACTGTGAGGCCTCACACTGAAGCTAATTCAGTTTTGTCAGTTATCAGGGTCAGGCCAACACTGTATAGCTCTCAATTTAGTTCCCCTGTAATTCGTCTTCGAATGTGCTGTTTTGTTTATTTGTTTGTTTGTTTTAAGAACTCTTTATAGGGTAATTTGGATGTGGATCCTTAAAACTTTTATGGCTTTAGAAACAAACTTTTTAAAAAAGTTTTTAGAGAGCATTTCCAGTTTGCTGCGTTTCTGGAACTTTCAAAGATTAAGGTGAGGATGAAAAGTTTAAGTGCTATCCCTGCATTTAGGTGTGTGTATCTGCGAACTGAAATTCTTAAAATGCCCTTTTTATTTTGCAGAAGGTACATCCTGCCAGCCAAGCAAGGGTTTGCAGCACCAAGGTTAGGAACTGAAGACTTGCTTTTGGTAGTGGTGGGGGAGAAGGGGAAGCGTCCCTATGAACATTGAGAAAAGGCCTCCCCAGCGGGGGGGAAAAGCTGTGGTTCTCACACTGCTATCAGCATGTATCGGCTGGCATGGGGAACATTTTTACATGTTTGCCCTCTGGGCCCAGAGGAGGGAAGGAGTAGGAGGAAGTAACTAGGATTGTCCTGGACTTGAAGGAAGTAGAGGCCTCAGCTGGTTTCTAAAAATTCAATTAAGAAACAAAAAACAAAAACGGAGCTCAGGCATATAGCCAGTGGTGGCCCAGAACTGAGAATTTGGTTTTGGGATTCCGGAGCTTCTACCTGGAAACCCATCAGCATGCTCCCTTGCCCCGTCGTTAAATGTATTTGATGATGATGCCCACCGACTAGTTTCAGGTGTTCCTTGTGAGATTCATTTTTTTCCCAGAAACCTTTTCTTACATGGTGATTTAAAAAAGTAATAATAACTGGAATGTATTTAGATATTATTGTATCATTAAAATGATTTTTTTTCAAACAATGCATTCTTGACAAATCAAGGGACTCCAAGTGTCTTTAAACACCCCTTTTCAAAACAGCCCTTGGGAAGTTGGATTAAAAGTGGAATTGGTCTCTATGACCTTTAGTTGTTTTCAGAAAATTAAAAATTAAACAAACTGCTTTTGTGGAATGTCCCTTGCAAAAAGGATAAATCACAGCTTCATCCACTTCCCCGGAGGCCATCCGAACAAAGGAAAAGCAGCCCAGTTATGCTCAATTGCTCTGTACATTCCTCCCGAGAGGTAGCCTTCCCCGCTCTGTATTTGGTTCACTGTGCAGGATTTCAACAATTAGCCACCAAAACACACTTCCCTTTTTTGACGCTGAGTACGGATCCTTGGTTGGAAGGAAGCCTAGGACCACGCAGGGATTGCCCAGCCTCAGGTCCAAGCCTGCTACGGGTAGTGATCAGTAAGCAGTTAAGAGACTCAGAGTTAAGGAGACTGTAAACTCATTTCCAAGAGTCGTCCGCCCAATGCCTCCTGCTTAGAGGCGTCCTTTGTTTCCAGGGCATGCGCAGCAGACGGCACGCCCCCGTCTGCGGCAGAGCTCTCCCTTTCTCGTCCCTTCTCTCTTTTAATAATCTAAAGTCCCGGAGAGTTCATTAATACTCAAGCCGGGTTGGGAGTTCACTTTGTAAAATGGTGAGCCTGTCAAAGGGAAAAGGCAGGGGGGAGGGGGGCGTCAGATAAACGCTAAAAAAAAAAAAAGAAAGAAAGAGAGGAAGTAGAGGAAAGAGCTCCTCCAGTAACATTATCTATGGACCCGCTCTGCCTCTTTTTGAAACCTCCCTGAACCTTCCTCCTGACTTCCTTTCTGATTAATCACTCGGCTCACGAGATTACTCAGGAACCACACTCTACCGGCAGTGAACTATCTTCGGGAGACAAATTCACTACAGCTCACTGTGTTTTATGACTTGAGCAGCAATTTCCTTTGCTAAGAACATCTACAGATTCTCCCATCTTTGTAATAAAAGAATGAGGTGGATTAAAAAAACAGAACAAAACAAAAATAATCACTCTTTTCCCATATCCCTCTAATCATTTTCATTTTCTCTCAAACATAGAGAGTTTAAAATCTCCAGAACTATCTGGCTCCCCTCCATTTTTTTTTTCTTATATAGTCAGTAGGGCAGAAAACCTACATGTAGTAACAGGAAGTGAACACATTAGACATGTGTTTTTAAAATTCTGTCATACACAAATTATTTCAACTTGACTCCTCAAAACTTTGTTCCTCTGGACTTTGCATCGCCGTCTGATATTTTCACATCTATGTGTATATTTACACATGTTTACATATACATAAATAGGCTCTATGAAGGTGTTGACAGAATAGATCCCAAATCCGCGGCACTTGTATTAAGTAAACACAGGCTGAGAAAAACTATTTAGCTTGCCTTAGGGTCTTTGGATTTGGGGCCTGGGTTTGCCAGGTAATTTTGCCTCGAACCTCTGAGGGCTTCAGTTTCCTCATCTGTAAAGTGGGTCCATCGGGAGACACGATTTTAAGTTAAGCGGCTATGATTTGGGGAGCATGGAGTTTTTGGGTCGTGCAGAGGAGGACAGCCACGACTCCACGTGCCTCGTTGGCCCCAGCTTCTCCGTCACCGGTTAGTTTACTTCGGCCCGGCCGGCCGGGATTAGCCCTCCTTAACAAGAGGCGGGGCCCTGGCAGCTGGGGTTTCCTGCCCCTGTGGGTCTGTGCATTTTCACCAGCCTTTGCCTCGGAAGAAACCAATGCGAGTTGACTCCTTCAGTGCAAGTGGGAGCAGATACTGGCATATCCAGAATTGTCAGAATCTTGTTTCCTGCTTTGTCCAGCCTCCCTGTCTCCACTTCACATAGTTTCCAGTTTTGCCAGAATCGGTCAGTTGTATTCCAGAGAGTTTCCTCATCCCCTGTTCACTGCAGCCTGAACATTAATGATTTATCTAGCCAAAGTTATTAAAATTGACCGTGGTCTCTGAAGAAAGGATAGTTTGTCAAACCCACATCTTCAGACTAATTGGATATATTTTGCATGAATGGTGATTAATGCAAGGTAATTTCAGAGGAGGGCTTTTCCTAATTAATAAATCCATCACATTGACTCATCTTGGTAGACTAACCTTTCTAAGTTCATTCCTTCCGTGTTCAAAACCAGGATCACATACATGAAAACACTCAGTGGTACAATGTAATTTTTCTTAAGAAAGCAAGCAGGTTGAGCAATACTTTAATTCAGAAAACAAGTTACTCAATGTGTGTCCTCTGAAAATAACAAGCCTGAGAAAGGGAAACTGTAAAACACAGGCAGTCCACTAACGCGTAGTCCTGCTTCGTGATTGATTTCCCATTTCCAACAAAGCTCTCATTCTTACAGAGGGTTTGGAAAGGTCAGCGGGAGGCATATCTCACCACCTGAAGTAGCTGAGAGCACCGCGTTAACTTCAAACGGCAAAATAAAGACACCAACTTATCTCACATGTTCTGTCTGGCTCGAAAACTCTACAAAACTTAAGAAATACATGCAGGTTGAACTCTTTTTTATTTTTTCTCTTGCCTACAGAAAAGTTTAGTTATATAAAAAGGCACTGGAGATATGGTTTTAAGAAAGGAAAGTGGTTTGCGTTTTTCTTATCATATCAAAAGGGACATACACGCCCTTTAACAGAAAGCCCTAAGAGGCCATTCAAAGAATCTCCCTGCAGCTAATGGCAGTGGGATCTAAGCCAGGTAATACATTCACCTGGCACCTTTCAGGACAAAAAAAGTATTAATTCATTCCTGTGTAATTAAACCTAAAAGGACTTTCTCCAAGTATATTTTCTGTTTTCTGTTAACTAGGGTATTTTTAAAATGTCTCCGGGAAGGAATAGGTATTTAACACATGTCCTTATACACAAGAAGGTAGAGGTCCCAGCACTAGAGGGGTTTACAACCAGAGAACAACTTGGAGAACCTCAACCCTGCCCTTTCTAGAATGTTCCCCCAAAGAGGACCCACACACTTCTTCCTGGCCAGGTTTCTCTGGATAGGGAGCAGGAGGCAGGGGTGAGAAAGTGCCAACAGCTGCCTGAGGTAAGAGGGTGGGGACAAGATTAGGGGAACCTTTCTCCCCACCTACCCTTAATGGCAGTCTGCTCCTTTGAAATGCAAATATGGCATTCACGGCCAGTCAGGTCCCCCGAGTGGATTAACGTTTAGTCATTCAGTCGTGTTGCTTGGGAGGGGACGAGGGGGTAGATGGAGAGAGAAGGAATTTTTTTTTTTTTTTTTAATTAAAAGGACAGAGTTTGGGAGTTCCCCGATGGTGTAGTGGCTTAAGGCTTCGGTGCTATCAACACTGCAGCCTGGGTTCGATTCTCAGCCCGGGAATTAACCACATTAAAAAAATAAAAGGACAGAGATAGAGTAATACCACCAATAGTGGTAATGAGGACAATAGCTAACTTGGAAGGATGCGCCTGAAGAGCCAGGAGAAGAGCTCTATTTTTATTCCCTAAACCTCTGGTTAGGTAAACCTCACCCTAATCTACCGGCCCTCAGTTTCCTAAAATCCTTGAGTCATCTTTCCTGAGGGCATCTGACGTTTTTCCTACCTTAAATTCCCACTCTTGCTAAGGGCCATCCACGTAAGACAGGTGCATCACCCAGGGTGAAATGAATGCCGTTCCGGCTACAAAGGGATGAGGAGTCCCCTGTGGTATAACGTACAGACTTTGGCATCCTGCTCAGTCACAGCCGTTTCCCATTGGAACCCCGGGTCTGCCACTCAGAGATGTGTGACCTTGAGCAACCTCTCCAGACCTCAGTTTTGCCACCGGTAAAATGGATATAATAATGGTCTCAAGCCCCCAGCGTCCTCACGGGGGCCACAGAGGCTCATGTGTGCCTGGCACAGAGAGTAAGCCCTAAAATAGAGGCTGGCCATTGTTTCTGTGGTCGTTTTGGGGGGGCTGTCTGTTCAGAAACTACTATCAGAGCTGATACAGTGACCTTCAGCCTGAAATTGGATCAACTAATAAGCGTCTAAAGACAATACTAAAAATCAGTGATTCTTGAAAAAACGTGTCTCATCGATATGACTTACCCACTACAGAGACTTCTAAAAGCTAAGGTAATTTCTAAATGAGACCCTTTGTAGGTAAGAAATTCTAGACGCTTGGGCCCATCTTGTCTCTTAAGAATATAGTAATTCCATGAAAAAAAGGAACCGAGTTCTCCCACAGCTTTCAACAGCGGGCGTTTATGAGTATCCTGTACCGAGCAAGTAGGTAAGGAAAAGTAGTGTTTTCAGGTGTAAAAGTAGTGCTTGGGTGAATTTCGGTAATTCCTTTATGTATGTATGTATGTATGTATGTATGTGTGTATGTGTGTATGTTGCCTAGACAAACAGATTTTCAGGCCAAATGGCACATAATAGTGCTTAAAAATTTTAAAAGTCCGCTCTCTGGGTGTAATGATACGGTTTGATTCTTGATGTTTCGAAGTGCACCCCTTGTGCTTCCGGCGCACTCCTGCCCACAGCCTGCCTGAATCTTACTGGACTTTGCAAAGAACCGGGATTGATACCGGTTGTTTTTATTTATGTCACTGTTTTCTGCTTTTAACGCCTCTTTTCTGATACTAACGCCTCTCTTGTAGCTGTGTGTCTAGGTGACATCCATCTCCATGCTGTCTGGGGGGACACACCCACTTGAGGGGAACGCGGGGTGGGGGTGGGCTGGGGAATGGAAGGCAACCAGGCAGCCAGCACGGGCAAACATGCCTCACGGAGGATTTCACCCGCACAGACCACGTGCTTTGCTGTGTTCGGCTTTGAGATGTTAACTTCTCTACAAGAAGAAGGCATTCAGGTATTACTGGAATAATTAAAAGTGCAGAGGAGATACCCCAAGACGCCTCAACCATCTGCTGCCCGCTGAGCCCACCTGCTGGATCCAAAGAACAGGAAGTGGATGGGGGTTGGGGGGAGGGTGTGTAAGGCGGTGGGCGCGGCAGGAAGAACGGGGGGCGGCGCTGACTGCTTCCGTGGGTCTTGTTCTCAGACACTTTCTGTCTCCCCCACCCACGGATTTCCCCAAAGTGTGCAGGGGCCGGGCCACGATGACAGTGTGAGAGCTGGGACACACAGCCTGGCGTGGGGGGCGGGGGATGGAGGAGGAGGAGGGACAGAGAGAAAGGCACACGCAGAGAGAACACGTGATTTTCTGGAACGCAGGCTGCTGCTTTATTTTGATTCTCCAGTAAACTTACTGTCTCCAAAACGTGTCAAGTGAGTCGGAAAGAGTAAAGTCACGTCCCACTGGAAAGGGCCCCTTCCTAAGTTCACATGAACTGAGCGCTTTGATCCTCCCTCGTGGCCCTTCAGATTTACTTCTCTTTCAAATCAAATAACTTGTTTCTCATTCTGAGAAAAGCTTCCTAGATGTGATTTCCCTTTTGAGAGCAAGACTTTGAAGTCGTTCTCTCCAGCACATCCTTTCTTAAAGGGACGGTCGGTCAGAGGAGACCCGCCGAGGGCCGAGCGAGGGCCGAGGGCCGTTTAAGACTTAGTTTCCCAAACACCCCGCCTCCCTAGGACGAGCCTTGAACTGACACCTCCCAGCTGCCCGGAGACATTGCCAAATGCAGCGCTGGGGCTGCAACACCCCCGAATCCAGATGGAGCGCCCACGCGTCGCTCTTTGGACCCCTGGGGCCTGGTGAGGTGAAGGTGGGCAGGACAGAAGGTGGCTTGCGTTTGGGAGTAAAGCCACTTCCCTGTGAGGGCCGCTGGCTTAGAATCAGCGAGGCTTCTGACATGTATTCAGCCCCGTCTTTTAGGACTCAGGGCAGGAGCAGCGGGAATGCAGGGCTGTCCATGTCCCGGGCTGTTGAGATTCCAGGCTTTTGGTTTGCGGGGGTGTCGTTACCCCAGTCCTCGGTTGAGGTACTCACGCGGTCCCTGCCAGGTTGTGGCACCTGCCAAACGGTGGTCAAATACGCTGACGACAAGTCCGGCCTCTCGGTGAGGAATGAGATGTTTGGACACGAAGTGACCTTTAATTGTGTCTCAGAAACTCCTGTCAGAGCAACATGTGGCTTCACTTATTCAGCAGAGGTTATTATATTTCAAGCTGTTTCATGTTAGTTTTCAGCATTTAAATGAAGCATTTTCTCTTTTATATATTTGATGTGGCTCAAAGGGGCTTGCTTTGTTTTTGTTTGTTTTTTTTTTTGGTTTTTTACTCTCATTGATTTTACACTTGATCTTGGCCAAAAGGCCGAGAAGCGATCTCTCTCTCATAGATTTTATTGTTTGATTAGATCTTTTTTTCAAGTCAGATCAAAGATGGGTTTTCTTTCTTTAAGAGGGATCTTTCCTTAAAACAAGGCAATAGAGTGGATTACACTGCAAAGAAGCCTGTTCATCTGAAGCTTTGAGAAGGGACAAGATTTGAGCAGGAATGAAGATGACGTGTTTTTATTTTTGCACTGCATTTATCTGTCAAAGAGCTGGATGGCAGTAATCATTTGGCATTCTGGAATTTGGATGTGCTGTGGAAAGGCTTTTGCAGTCTTAGCTAGGTAGACGTGGAATTACGGACACAAACACTTCGCATTTTACGACCTAGGGATACCCAAGCGTCAGTCATTCTTCTTTATGTGTCCCCACTTCTGTCTTGGCTGGCCTGCTGGCCTTTGCCCGTGCTGTTCTAGCCACCAGGAATGTCCTTTCCATGCTTCCTTGTTGGACAAACTCCTCCCTATACTTCAAGAGGAAATTCAGAAGTTTCCAGAAAGTATTAGTGTTCCTATAGCAACCTGTCATTACCTCTATCGAAGGCCTATCACGTGATACTGAAATTATGTGTTTACTTGGTGACCCGACTCCTCACCTTTGAGGAAATGTGTTCTTCACCTTTGTCCTTCCTCCCTGTGATTGCTGGAGTTCAACATCTATCTGTCGATCTGAGCTGAGCAAAGACAGAAATGTGATCAGTATCTGCCTTGCTCTGAAACAGTTAGGATGATAGTGGGAGTACTTGGCCGTCACAGCTGGGACATATGGGTGTTCCTATATAGCATGCACTGCGATCTCAAGCGCGATGTGTTTTTCTTATTTATTGTGTTAATTAATCTGTCTCTTTAGCTTACCATGTCTGGCCCACGAGGGCACGAGTTTTGTCACGTTTTCTTTCACTGCAGTACCTGGAGTGCTCGGAAGAAAGACTGAGACATAGCGGCCGCTCAAAACTTATTCGTTGGATGAACAAAGCAATCTGTGCACCATTCTTCCCCCTTCCAGTCATAATGATGGGGGGAATTGAGATAGTCACTCAAATGATTCAAACCAACGATGACCTTCTCTTGTGTTATCAGCATTCAAGGGACCCCAGTTACGTGGGTGGTGGTTATAATTCAGCAGCTGAATGTGAGCCTCAGCTTCCATCCAAATAGTTATCATGTGCTGGCTGCCTCTCCAATGCTCTCAAAACAACGTATTCTTTATTCATTCAGATCATCAGGCAAGTATCATGAAAAAAAGAATAATGGAAATGCATTATTTAGTGTCAAAAAGAATTGCTTAGAGTTTTACTATACTTCTTCTGCTCTCATTTCCTCTAGCACTTTTCAAAGGGTAGATGCCTAATAGAACCTTCTGGACTTGAGCCTAGCCTTTAGACAGGCCAAGCATTTGGTGTGTAGAACACAAGCTCGGGAATGCCAGGGACCAGCCAGGTCATGTTCTCTGCTGTATCCCACACTCCTTGGCAGAGCGCCTGGGCACAGTAGGTGCCCAAGAACTGTGATGAATGAATGAATGAATGGTCTTTAGCTCAGCTATTGTTGTGTAGCTTGAACTTTAGGCACCATTTGAGACCGTGAAAAGTTGTGGGAGAAATTTCCCCTGCATTTGCCATGTCGTGGTTGATGGCTAACCATTTAATTTGAACATTTAGGTGGCCACTTGTATGCCCAATTAAAAGTTTCCAACCGCAGTTTTGCTTGTGTGCCTGTTGGCCCTGTAATTAGCCACGTGTGTAAAACACACTGGGCTTTTCATAATAAAAGAAGCAACAAGGAAATACATATGCAGCTGTGGAAGACAGGTGAGCATCAGAGGACTTCTGGAGTGAAAACCAACAGAAAAAATTAAAGCAATTTGATCATTTTTCTCCTTCTTTAGAATATGAGACCTCTAAAAGCAGATCTAGGCCCTGGCCAAACAACAAACAAACAACAAACAAACAAACAAATAAACCAAAAAGTTAAAGCCAGTGCAGGGTCTGGCCAGGTAAATACCTTTACTCAGTGTACCAGTGAGCTTTTTCTGTGGCACATACCACCCCAAAATGTAGTGGCTAAAAGCAACCAACTGTTTAAAAAATTATTTTTAAAACTTTTTTTTTACAGCAGTTTTGGTATACAGCAAAATTGAGAGGAAGGTACAGAGAATTTCCATATACCCCTTGGCCCTCCCACACGCACACAGCCTCCCCCTAACTATTTCTTTTTCTGGGTCACATTCTTCTAGATTTAGCCAGATAGGCTGGTCCCTGTTGCGTTTTCTCATGTGTTCGTGGGCTGCTGGGCAGCCGCTGCACGATAGAAGGGGGCCTCGCTCTCGGGTCTGCGGGCTGTCCAAGAGAGAGTCTAGAAGTCTTTCCCCGGATGGCTTGTCTCATCCCCCAGGAGGGGACCCCATCCTTCTTCATCCAATGGTCGCAAGGTCCCAAAGGGCAGTAAGAGCAAAATCTACGAAAGTGCTGTGAGGCTTGGAGATAATGCTAATAAAGCCTCACTGTTGTGGAAAACTGGTTTACTGAGTAGAATAAGCAGTAAACCACTGAATGTAAACACAGGAGGGGAACGTCACTGCTAGCTAGGGCTGTCAGATTTAGCATGCAATAGGTGAATCACACTAATACTCAAAAATTATTTGTTGTTTAGCTGCAAGTCAAGTTTAACCGGGCATCCTGCAATCTTTTCTGGTACCCCTCCCAACAACCTCCCCCTGCCGCCCCCTGCCATGATGTAGATCTCCCCATTTCCATCAGGATACCTAGAATTTGCTGCACGACAAGTGGCCAGAGGACCTACAGGCACAGTGGGGCAGTCAGGGTCAACTGTATATTAAATAATGGTAAGGCTTATAGTCTTTCTTACTATTTTCATGTAAGAAGCAAATGGAAATGGACGTTTTAATATTTTCTTTTGCCCTCTCCACTTTGGAGACACTACACTCTGAGCTCCCTCAAGGCAGGGATCACTTCTTACTGAGCTTTGTATCTCCAGGGCTAATAATGAGTTCCTTACAGACTATACGACCTTGAGCAAATGTTTTAAAATCCTCTGCCAATGTCTTCATCTGTGAAATGAAGCTAATAGTAGTTCCCGCTTCATAAAGCCACATGAGGATCCTATGTATGGTATGTGTAAAATGCTCAGACAATGTCAGACACACAGTAGGCCCTCATTACAGGTCAGCTATTGTCATGACCACTATTGCTCTCATTGTTACCGGCAATAATGGTTGGTCAATTTCTACTATAAGAAAAAATCAATTATAACTCATTTTTAGAAAAGGAATCTTAAAATTATTTTTAAACTCCCTATCTTCTTTTAAAAAGATATCTAATGCAAGCAAAAGTATATAGAATTGCTATTCTCAAGACAGTAGGACTTGACTTACATTTCCAATTTAGCAATAAAGTGGAGATCTTAGAGCATTTTCACGTGTATGCACTTCTGCACACACCTCCCACAGTGGTGGGAATGTAGAGCAGACCCTTTAAGTTTGTAAGAAGGAGATGGGCCCCAGCTCACTTCAGGTGTTGCAGACTGGCATGTAACAGTAACGTCCTACTAATACCTGGGATGAGATCACTGACTGTGTGTGTGACCTCGTGCAAGTCCCTTAGTCCCCTGAGCCTTGGTTTTTCCCATCTGACCTCCCTCTAAGACTGAAGAGAGCTACGTGAACATCGGTTGACCAAGCACATTATTTTAAGCTTCAACGTGCTCCCCACACATGATCCATTATTAAGCCTAAGAAGCACTTGCTGCTTTTGTGGCTAGATAGTACAAATCCATCTGTAGACCCAGAAACGACACAGTAAAATTATTGTCAAGTTTATGGTTGAAAATCAAACACCTACTTAACCTTAAATTCCAACCTTTTACAATTCACGGTGTTTGGATGATAGTCACTGTGTTTGCGAGACGAGCGAGGAACCTTGCCTTGGTGGGCACTGCGACATGACACCTGACCTCTAACAGGCTCTCTGGATACAGTCGGTAAACGAATAACATGGACGAGTGAGTCAATGAAAGAATTCATGGCTGCACTGGTATGTCCCGAGGACGTGGATGTACTTCATGTTGGCCGAGATCCTGTTCATGTTCATGGGGCTCGTTTCCTTGTCACAGGCCGTCAGAAATCGTGCTCTACTCAGAGCTGGTTCTTGAGTGTCCTTATTTGCAGGACTGAAGTCCATCCTAGCCCAGAAAACTGCTCCCTGAAAGAAAGCATTTAGCTCAGAATAAGCATAATAATAGCTGCCACGTGAGCTCTTGCTTTCTGCTTGGCCCAGGGCTCCGTTCCTTAACAGTGGCTGGTTACCAATTTCAACTCTTGGGTCCCAAGATCTTGACCCACTGTCAGCGACTGTGCAACTTGGTGCAACTTTCTTAACTGTTCTGGGCCTCCATTTTCTTATCTGTAAATCGAGTGGCCCAATAGGATCTATCTCACTGAGTTACTGTGATTATAAGAATAGTTATATTTGGATATTATTTACTGGTACTTATTACATGGTAGTCATTTTCTCATTCCTAATCATCACCCCTAGAAACCACTAAGGTAGGTAAATTAAGTCATAAAAATATATCCCACCTAAGGCAATATAAAGCTGTTCCACTTTGAATGATATATGGGCTGTCTGGAAAAAATCCAGCCATAAATGCCTTTACTTATCACATTACACGGCTGGATACTTTCCGGAGAACCCTCGTATGCACCTTTACAAACATTTTCATTTTCTCTTGAGTTGTCCCCAGTTGACCCTGACTGCCTCACTCTGGTCACTTGTCATGCAGCAAATTCTGGGTATCCTGATGGAAATGGGGAGATCTACATCACGGGTTGTCGACAGTAGGGTTGCAAAAATCTTTGCACACCTCTGGTCCAGAGGATGGTGGGGAAAAGGACAGCTATGAGTCAGCAGGAAACAGCACAATATTTAAAAAAAAATTTTAAAGCAAGGATGACTCACACATTATTATCCACATGAAGAACTTAGTTTTTCTTTGGGGCGGGACTAGTTCCATGGTCAATAAACTCAGGGACTACAGTCTCCTCCCTTTGAAAACCCATGGCACATGTTTATGTATTTAAGGTGCTAAATTCTGCAGGAAAGAAAACAGTTTGATGTTCTCTAGTTCAGCATCTCCTATGTTGATGTGACCCAGACGTTTCTGTTGTTGCTGTAGTGTCTTCTATCACTTAACTAACGTCGTGGAAGCTAGGCTGGAAACCTCTGGCATATCGTTGTGTCGACAGGAAACCCAAGCACACATGGGGCATGCGCGTCGGAAACAGCCGGTCACTGCGCAGGAGCTGTTGGTTCGTATCCAGGAGGCCAGGCAGGCAGGCTAGTGACCAGCTCATTCATTTTTTTCAACTGATTCTTGTGGTTGTGTGCAGATGTGGCTCCTAAGGCTGAGTCACAAATGGTAGAAGACCTGGTGATTAGTAGCTAGAGCTAGAAAGAAAGAAAAAAGAAGGTGCCAGTTTGTTGCTTCTACAGTGTGACAAAAGCAGCGATCGCTCTTCATCCTTTTTAGTCATGTCCCTCAGGGTGCAGAAGGCAAGCCCCCACACCTCCCCGGGTACCACGGGGGGGGCCCTGTTTGTAGTAAGTGAGAGTGGTTCTCACCTCAGAAAATCCCGAGGGCTAGTCTGCAATCTGGGGTCAACACAGTGAACTGAGAAAGTTATTGATTCAGCTTCCTTGTTTATGCTTTTTTGTTTTTTTTTTCTTATTCCCATTCTGCACCCAAATTGTTTCTCTGCTTCGAACATCCCTAATTCTTTGGAACAGAGGGTTCTGTTGTGATTTAAAGCACCTGTGTTCGGCTTTATACAAAAGTACCAAGCGGGTAGCAATTATGTAGCTTCTACCACCTGGAAAAAAGGTGCTTTTTGTTCTCATTTTTTTTTTTTTTACTAAAATGCAATATTGGCACACAATATTGTGTTAGTTTCAGGTGTACAACGTACTGATTGGACAGTTATATGTCTCACGATGTGAACACCAATGGAGAAGGAAGACGTCATGTAGACAATGGAATACTACTCAGCAATGAAAATGAGCGAGGTCCTGCCATTTGAGACCATGTGGACGGACCCAGAGGATGTCATGCTGAGTGAAGTAAGTCAGACCAAGCAAGTCAAATACCACATGGTTTCACTTACATGTGGAATTTGGAAACCATTAAAACAAAGAGAAAAAGGTGCTTTTTCACATCATGATGGGCATCATTCTTGACTCCACACACACACACAGTGATTTTATCTAAGTTCTGTACTGACCATGTAGACCTTTTCTGGAATAATAAACAGAGGCCGACGTTATCCTTGCTAATGACTGGAAATATTCCATTGAGTGGCTGTACCCTCGTTTATGTGACCCTTTGAGGTTTTTGAAGGATCTTCTGATTATTTGCAATTTACAATTCTTCCAAATGGGACTTTGCGCAAATACCCTTGTGTATCGAGGTTTTCACATGGGTGAGATGTTCTGAAGACAGAGCCCTAAAGGTGAGATGTCTGCATCCAAGCATACTCACATGTATCTCAAAGGCCTTCCAGAAAGGTGATGCCAAATGACCCCCATTCCAAATGTGTGAGAAATTGCTTCTGCAATTTTTTTTTTTTTCGGTGGTTCCCTTGCTGGGAATTGAACCCAGGCCACGGTGGTGAGAGCGCCAAGGCCTAGCCACTACACCACCAGGGAGCCCCCTGATGCCTGCAATTTTTAAACCACTTAAAAGACCACTCTAGATCTCCACGTTAAAGTATTATCTAGGAAAAAAAGATGAGTTCTACTGTAAAGTGGATCACTTCTGAGGACAACAACAAGAGCCTCCAGAACAGAACCAGTTACTTTTCCAGTGTGTCCAGATAATGCCAAGAGGTGACCACGAAGGCCCCTTTCAGGGATTTACTCATGTTTCAAGCAGCACAGCGATGAAAATTGGACTCAACACTGTCATACAAACACAAATGAGAAAAAGTTTCATCTTCTCCAGCACTTGGGAAATCCTTAATGAGGCTCTTTAAGTAGATATGAAATCAAAGATTTAATTGCCTAATGTACCATTAAACAGCCTGCTAATTTAGGAGAGACTACTGTCTCCCAAACCTACTTTAAATAACTCTCTTAGAATTATTGATCGCATGTGTCCGAAAGAACAGGTTTCTCAAGCTGGATTTCCCTCTAGACAAGAGAACTCGAGACAACACCTGGTTCCTGGCACACAGTACATACGTAGTACAAAATACTTGAATGAATAAATGACAAGGAGGGCTGTCCAGGAATAGTCCAGCATAAATGCCTCTATTTTCCATATTGCATGGCTGGATACTTTCCAGACAGCCCTCGTATGTTCAAAAGTAAAGTGGTCATCATATCAGTGAGAGACTATCTAATTAGCCAAAGTTATTCAGGGACTATTAATAGGCCACCCATGGGTGTAATCATTTCCTGAACTTCCAGGTTTTCCTAGGTAGAGACAGCAAATTGGTGATGGGGCTGCATTAACCCACACTACATTATTATCATTATTATTATTATTTTTTGGACTCAGGGGGTATTTACACATTTTGAAATAGTGGCCAACATTTCTAAAGTGAGCTTTCACATAAAAATCTGGATTTCTGGCTTTTCTTGACCACACCAAGCCACACCAAGCTCTGGTCAGCTCCCAGTCACAGGACAATAGACGGCTGGAGGTGGGGGACAGCCCCCTGCCCCTGACTGCCACAGCCCCCACCTGGCTACCCACTCACCTCCCTACCTGCCTGGCCCCAATGGTATCTTGATGTTGCCACACCTCTTTTTTTTTTTTTTTAAGTTTGGAATGTGTGCCTTGGAGATTTTCTTATCTTGGATTATTCTCCCAATTCAAAGGAATGTACTTGCTCTCTCTTCCCGATTTTTAAGACTTGCCTTGATAGCCTGAATTTTATTTGTTCTTTGCACCAGACAAGCAGGGACAACCGTCTCTCAGCTAACTCTTTCCTATCTGCTGATGGCAAAGGCAATGGGATACTTTCTCCTGTGCATGTGGGGTGGGGGAGGGGAGATGAGGAGAATCGCAAAGATTATGGAGGATTATTGCTCAACCTTTCTGTTCTTGACCATCCCTGGCGGTCGGTCAGACTAACCCGAGCAAGATATTTACTTGAACTACATATATAAATATATATATTTTTGGAGGTGGGGGGATCTTGATTCTACTCTGCTTTGGGAAAATAACTGTTGACATTCTTTGTGTATATAATTGGACATCAAAATACAAAGAGACACTCTGAACACTGCTATCAGAAAAGCAGACATTTCAGACCTTGCAGATCACGGAAAGATAAACACATTGCCCGTTCCCCCTCTCCCTGAATAACATAAGAATAAATGCCAAACTTCTATTACCAATTCTTCAGTAGTCTAATCGGCTTTCTTTTCTCCTCTGACACTAGATGTTTGGTGTCAAGGTACATTTTTTTCTGCCACAATGCTTCCTTTCCCCAAACTATTAATTCTGTTTTTATGAATAATACAGTATGCCACAGTTATTATTTAGTTTGATTGTGTCCTAGCCTCATGCTCTGCATTTTAATTTAAGTGTAACTGCTCAGGAAAAATGCAAATCTCTTCTATTCAAACTCAAACGGAAATAAATGGATTTTTTATGGCCTAAGGGATCTATTCATTACCAAATCATTTATCTTTTCAGGGAGAACAGTTTATATGTCCAACATGCTCTAGAGCTGTCTTTATTTTCTTCATTTTTTTCTCCTTTGATAAATATGCTCGCTCTTTCACATCTCCTTTGCATCTCTGCCGATAGGGGCAGCTTGTAGCCGACTGAACAAGACGATAATTAATGGCATTAAACAGAAAGCAAAGGTTCCAGAGAAAGATCGAACAGAATGGATATTAAAAGATAATAAACAAATCTAAAACTTGGATTTCAATGTTTAAAACAAAAAAGGAAAAAAAAACGCTCCTGGCTTTACCAAAACAAAATATAAAAGGGTGGGAGGAGCAAAGCATGTGTCTTTCGAACAGACCTGCTTTCTTGGAGTCCTGTGGCTGGTGTCTTTAAGAGCCAGGAGCACTAACGTGCTAATCATGCCCTCTGATCGTGCTTCTAACACGACTGGCTATGAGAAGTTTGGCATGCTGAGTACCAGGCTGTATTTTTTTTTTTTTTTTTCAGGCTGTATTTTTATTGAATGCCGGTTGGTGTTTCTATCTCGATTGAAGAAACCAGTTCAGAAGGCTTTGTTCAGGGAGGGTGTGGGACTATGCAAACAGCTGTGATACACAGAGCCATTTCCGCTCGGCACTTCCCACCACCGCAGCCTGAGCGGCTCGTCCTGAATCAGGAAGAGGCCGTGGGTGAGAAACGGGAGTGCGAGTCTGTTTCTTTAGACACTTCCCGGCTTTAAAACTCCTACGATTGCGTGGAAGTGACCCCGAATGCTGACTTTCCCGTTTCATGTTTATGTATTAAATCGGATTTCAGGGCCCACTGAATAGCTCCCTTTGTTCTCGCTAGCTTAAGTCCATATATAATAGATAATCTGGTTTAGTTATGGCTCTATTGTTTAGGTAGTGCTAATTACAGTGCTTACAGTACAATGGCAGCGATGATTTAAAGGGTCATTTTGGAGCGGGGGGTGTGGGGGGTGGAATCACAGTTAACTCTCACGCACCCCCCCAAGGCCACTGCAAAGACTGGGTTTCAACGAACTGTTTGCTTTGAGCCCCTTCAGCACCGGGTACGCTGCATCCGCCCGCCGGCGTGGAGGGCCGCCGTGGGCCTGGGGGCGGGTTCTGAGTGTCCCGCAGGGTCCGCGTGGGCTTCCTCGCCTCCGGAGGGAAGCAGCGAGACCTCTCCAGACCGCGAGCCAGGGCCCTCTTTGACTGACGGCTTCCCTAACGAAAGGGCGGGGCGGCGTTTGAAGAGGGGACGGGAGAGACCTTGGAGGGAAGTTGGCCACAGAACCGCTGAGAGCCAACTCCTACCCCAAAATAAATCCGGGGTTCATGAGACACCTTCCTGAAGGGCCGTGTGTTTCCTCTAAGAAGAGACAATGGGATTAAGATGGGAGGAGAGGAGATCCCTGGTGGTGTAGTGGCTTAAGGCTTCGGCGTTGGCGCTGTGAGCACTGCGGCCTGGGTTCGATTCCTGGCCAGGGAGCTACCCACATACCAAAAAAAAAAAAAAGGGGGGGGGGGAGGAGAAAACGGGACGTGGAAGCCCGCGTTTACCCTCTGTGCATGGGTCCTTCACGTCAATTGTCCCCCATGTCATGATTTATTTGGGAAATTCCTGAGGTGGGAGAAGGATACAATCAAGGTCTTGGCACCACGAACTGAAATAAAGAGTGCATTGGAATATATTTAGCAAATAATAATGCAGAACACAGAAAAATAGACGCAGGACGATTCAAAATAAATAAACACTGTTCTGACTTGAAAATTATGGGATACTGAACGCCAGGGGCGGCTTCCTTACAGAATGCGTGCGGAATTTTTCTCTATAAATCACCTATCACTCGGGATCTCGGTGACAATCAGAGAGGGACAGACAGATGCAGCATCTCTTGAGGAAGGAAAGACACAAGAATCAATGCCAAGGACAGCTTTCTTGTTTAATGTGTCAAAAAACAGCAACACAGGTCATAAATTATGCTTTACAAAAAATCGGGTGCAACCCGCAAAGTGGATCCAGGATCAGATTTAGAAATTTTTTCCTATAAAGGACAGTCATTGGACCCTAGGCCTAATTTGAATAAAGTTTGGAGATGAATGATACTGTATCAATGTTAATTGCATGATTTTTTTTAAAATTCATTTTTATTGTTAGACTTATTGGGGTGACATCTGTTAGCAAGGATTACATAGGTTTCAGGCATACAATTCTATAGTGCATTGTCAACTTGAGCATGATTTTGATTATGGAAGAGAATGTCACTTTTGGACAAAAAATACACACCGAAAAAGGACCCCCCCCCAAAAAAAAATGGGAATGTGGGAAAAGAGTTTTAACTCTTGCTTGTTGCCACATTTCCAGGAATTGTCCCAGACTCAAGCTACTATGATTTCATGCAAGATAACCGTTCTGGAAGGCCAAGTGAGCTGTTCAGGGGTCTGCTGGCCTGTTTCATTGTTTAGGATCTTGGGCAAATCCATTAAGGCTCCGCTGTGCACCTCCCTTCCCTCAGGTATAAAGCTGGGTCAATACTATTTTATGGCCTTTCGTTGTTACAAGGGTTACCGGAGATAATGTAGCTACAACCTTGAGTGGGCACCTGGCTCAGGGCAGGTATCGGAAGTTACCCAGTAGGTGGTCACAGTCGCTTCCATTTTGATGAGTTGGCTTTGGTGACTTTGGGAAGAACTTAAGATAGAACAGCTTGCCTGTAAGTCTGTGTACCATGAAAATGTTTGTATGCGTTAGAAAACATAGTGTTTGGAGGTTGGACTTAATTCTTACCAAAATAAATACCTTAACAGTTGCATGGAGGTTATGTTCTTTCCTTGTGGAAAAATATTTTATGAAAAGTATCATAAACTTGGGCCAGGAAGGATAGAGCTATATTGGTAATAGTGAGTAGCTGTTGGTTTTTGTGTGTAAGAAGAAAAGGGAAATTTGTTTAAAAATAGACACTCGGTCATAGTAATAAGAGCTCATCCTTGTGGGTGTAGTACGTCCAGATTCCTGACTCCTCTGCTCTGATACTTTGTGAGGGCCGAGTTCTACAAGTTCTGTAAGTTTTAGTTACAGTTCATTTTCTACAGTCTATTGTTGGGGGCATTGAGAAGGGGGAAAGAGCATTGTGAAATACTGACAAATTCCACATCTAATTTTAGCTTTTTTGCCTTTTGATCATAAAGATATTATACGTCTAGGGTAGAAAAGTGGGCAAATTCTATAACTGACAACATAATGTAGAACAGGAAAAGTTCTCCATAACCTTCCACCCAGAAGTGTCAATATTTTTGGCTGTTTGTTGTAACCACCCGACTAATGAGTTTCCTGAATACCTACTTATCTACTTGCTAGTACTCGACGGTGTCATTTGAGGACAGAAGTGGCACCCTGTCCCTTTCTGTACCGTGTGAATGACTCTGCATAAGCAGTCAGCTATCCTTGAAGCAATTGGACTATCAGATTATATCTGTCCTGGCTCTGAGAGGGACAGATAAGGCCTCAATGGGGCTGTTTAGCAGGCCTAGGGCTGAAAGGTGCTAAGTGGCAGGAGAAGTAACCAGCTGTAGTATTAGCCAGCCTAGTCGTCCTGACTGTCATCATTGACAAGCTGTGTGACCATAAGCAACCATAAGCAAGCTGATTAATGTGTGGAAGCCTCAGCTTTGTGATCTGTGAAATGGAGCAATAATGGCATCTGCCTCATAGGTGACCAAAGAGTCAAATGAGAAAATGAGAGCACAATGCCAAGAAAGGACCACCACTATTTATACATCATGGTTATTGGATGGATTGGGTAGAGTCAGAAGGATATCAACATTCCCATCTTAGCATTTAAGGCTGCAAACTGGTGAGTCAGGAAGCCAAATTGCATTTGCAGACATGTTGCATTTGGTTTACTGAGCATTTAAACATTTTTGGAATGAGGTAGATTACTCACACACACATTCATATCTTCCTTAGAAAAATACAAAAACCAGGCCACTTTGAGTCCCTCCTCCCCCTCCCCCCGGCAACAGTAGCTAAGCAACAACAACTGCATTCTTTGGGATCTTCCCTGATTCTTCTGTCATTTGAGTTCGAGACTCTTGGATTAACTTCCTTCTGTAATATTTGCATTCAAGGTGATTGTATCAACACAGGGGAAACGAATGGTGAAATTTCTGACATCATAAGAAACACATTTTGGGATGGTCTGGGGAGTCCTCAGGACACAGAGCAGTGGTTTCCAAACTCCAGCATGTATCAGAATTCCCTGAAGGGCTGGGTGAAGTAGCTGGTGCTGAGCCCCCACCGTGCTTCTGCTTCAGAATGTGGGGTGGGGGCAGGGCTGAACCTCTGCGTTCCTGTCAAGTTCCCAGGGTGCTGCTACTGCTGGTGTAGGACCCACACTCTGAGGTGGTCCAGGGACCTGCATGGAGGAACAAAATAAAAACACACAAATATGTGTACAAATATATATCTATCTATCTGCCCAGAAAAAATTCAGCCATGAATGCCTCTAGTTTTCACATGACATGGGTGGATACTTTCCGGACAGCCCTCGTGGTGCATATATCTTTATTTGGCTTTATTTGCAAAAGTTGTATTTGCTTACCTTAAAATAAAATGCAGATAATGCACAAAACTATAAAGTGAAAATCTATAGTTTTCCTACTAGGTAATTACAGTCAATGGTTAATTGCTACCCTTTAAGAAGAATTTAGAAAAAAAGTTAATAAAAAACATGATTGTCTTTATAAACTGGTGTAATAAAGACCATATAATTAAAGAGGTATGAAGTTTTCTTTTTCTTTTCTAGATTAGCTGGAAGTAATAACAGATTGAACAGAAGGGCTCTGTGAAATGCTGAGAGCTACCGTGAGCCCTGACGTGGCCTGAGACTCACCTGAACCTAGTGCGGGGCTCCGTGATTAGTGGCCATGTAATCCCCAGAGCAGCTCAGTGTGGGAGGCGCTGATTATTCTTCTTTTAGGGTGGCGAGACGGAGGTGTAGCTATGTAAGTGACTCAGGTGAGGTGACGTAATAAGTGGCAGTGGAGCGGGATTCGAACATGAGCAGCCGTCATGAGGCCATTTGCTCCCCTCCTCACTCACTCCCTCTAGCCCCGTTTGCCAGTTGGCACGTACTGATTGCCTATCAGATGCCAGCCACCATGCTAAGCACTGGGGAATTCCAAGATCTCAGGGATGTCAATAAAGCCTGGGGGAGCGGTTCCAACGCCCTCGTTTTGTCGTCATGGATTCTCTATGGACCGTTTCACCAGGAAAAGGCCTGCGAACACAGCATGAAGTGCACTGTTTCGGGGGTTTGGTAGACACTCCCCAGGCTTATTCACAACTCGGCTAGCCTCCAAAGCTAAGGACACTCAATCTTGGAGCATATGTCCCCAAATGCATTCCCTGTGGGCATGCGTCTCAGCTGAGGCCTTGGGTGGTTAGTGTCTTACACATCTGAGGGAACCTCTGGGCCACAGTATTCTCATTTCTAGTGCATGGAACCATTAGACCTGGGACCAGCTTCACGAGTGTGCGTCCTGGACCATCGCGCAGAGCCCGCACTCAGAAGGGCCCCACCCCTGGCTTAAGGCTCTGCCGTCGCCATCTTGACACTGAACCATTTTTGAACAAGGAGCCCCCTGTTTTCATTTTGCTCTGGTCCACCTAAATTACATAGCTGGTCCTCATTAGACGTTGTGGCACCCAAGAGAGACCCCCAGAGAACTAAATACTTGAAAATAATAATTACTGGGCAGGTATTAATTCTCTTCACCCTCACAGTGACCCAGTGTGATGGGTTTTACTTTTCCCTGCATCTTACAGATCAGGAAAGCTTTTTGTAAATGCAGTCAGTCCTTGAAATATCTTGAAATATCTAGTGTGTGGTGATTCGTGAGCCTCGTTAGTGAGTAATGAGTCTAGAATTTGGCCTGTTTGTATAAATTCCCCATCTATTTTAAACACACACACACACACACACACACACACACACACACACACGTTGAATCTCTGGGGACCTTGCCCAGCTGTGCAGATATTCTCATTCTGAAAACACTGAGTTGGTATCTTAAATGTCCTAGTGCTCACTCAGGAGGAGTTCCAATCTGGACTCACCTACTGGTCACATCACAATCCCGCTCCCAGTAACAGTGAATGCAATTAGAACCCCCCAAACTGAGCGAGGTTGTGTACTTAGGTAGTTCTCCCACCTACTGAAGATAGTGGTGGTGTAACCGGTGGCGGTGGGGTGTGGTGTGGTGGGGTGGGGTGGGGGTACTGCCTGGGGTTCCTCACAGCTGGGAGCAGGTGGCCCGTGAATGAGGAAGACTCATTTTAACAGCAACTGGGTTCATCTCTTATTCAGGACGAGTCCTGCGAGGAAGCTGGTGGATCAGGCCCGAATTCAGAAGTGCAGGTTTTTCATCTTTACAAGCTAGTCACCCCAAGTCCATTCACTGCCTGGATATCTGTGTGTTGCTGAGTTGTGATGGTTTAAAAACAATATGGATTGCCAGCTCAAAAGAGAACCGAAAGTTTTCTATTTTTGTACTGAAAAAAAAAAAAAAAGATCTGTGGTGACTTTAAATGTTAAAAAAAATACTACGTTTCCTAATTAATCTTCTCTAATAAAATACTTCTTACAGTCCTCTGTGCCAAATAGTATATTGTTTCTATAACTATTTGATTAAAAATGAAATAAGTTTTTTGAAAACCACATCATTGTAATACTAGAACTGAAATCTGTCATTCTATGCTATTGCCAATGGAGATTGTGACCTTTCTCATGATACCAATTTGTAAGGTTTTTTTCCCCCCTTCCTTTCTGTGGGAAAACCCTGTGGCCCTTCCTTCCTTCCTTCTTTGTTTTTTCCTTCCTTCCTTCCTTCCTCTCCTCTTCCCTCCCTCCTTCCTTCCTCTCTCCCTTCCTTCCTTCCTTCCAAAAAAAAAAAAATCAACTGGTGTCTTATTTTTGAATGGTATTGTGTTGTTTACTGCATAATTTTGGGTATGAGCTGGCATCCTCTTGTGAGTAATTCATTAGTAATAATAACAAGCTGCATTTACAAACCATATATCTAAATGTGATCATTGAGCTTGATTGCATTAAATATAAATTGCAGACTGGAAATTGAAATACACCCCCAAGTGTGTTCTTATTTATGTTTTGCGGTAGGTTGTGGTATACAGAACAACATAACGATGAGACATGTACACCCCTCACGAAGGGATAACCCCAGCACGTCTGCTATCCATCGGACGCTGTACATAGCTCTTACAGTGCCACTGGCCACATTCCTCTTCGTGTGTGTTTTCAAACGCCCAGGTGCGAGGCTCTGTGACAAGCACTGTGACCACTGAGCTAATGAAAACCTAGTTTGAAAAATTGTTACTTGATCTTTAACATGTATGGAGGTCCTGGGCTAAGAACTTGAAATAGATGGTTTCATTTAGTCCTCACAGCCATGCAAGAAAATATTAATATTATTATCCGTGTATCTATGTGAAAAGCCCAGAGACGTTAGACAACTTGCCCAAGGACACACAGCTACTACATGGCAGTGCCGGATCTAGAACCAGCTCCGTCTGACTGCAAAGCAAGATCACCTAGAACTTACTTGCACTCTAGGAGCCGTGTTGAGTTGAGTTGAGAAGAAAAACTGAGAGGGAGAAGGCCTTCACAGGACCTTGTGTCTCAGTTGATTTAAGCTCTCCCCTTCCCTGCAAACAAAACGAAAATTATGCTGCCTTTTGATCTGCTTCTGTTTCTTTTGCCTTCCAAAGAAAGGAGATGCACTTGTTTCTAAGCATTGAAGCTCGGGCATTAAACTGTGTGCATCTGGGTTTCAGCCCTACCCATCACGAGCCGCGTGAAGTGTGCAGGTCGCTTCCCTGTTCTGAGACTCCGTTTCCCCCTCCTGAAAACGCGAATGGTGGCAGTGACCTCCTTAATGATGCCATCAGGACTAAGTGAGAAGACTGGGGTAAAACACAGGAAAGAAACTGGCGGCTGTCTCATGAAGCTCATGCACACTGCTTAATGATTGAAATGCCTTTGAAAAGCTGACCAATGTAATCATTAGGAAGTAGATTTTATTTTTAAAAAAGACTTAATTTATTTTTAGAGCAGCTTTAGGTTCACAGAAAAATTGAGCTGGAGGTACAGAGAGTTCCCATCCACCTCCAGCCCCCACCCTGCCCCCACGCACAGCCTTCCTGACTCTCAGCAGCC
This sequence comes from Lyroderma lyra, assembly GCA_004026885.1. Lineage (NCBI taxonomy): Eukaryota > Metazoa > Chordata > Mammalia > Chiroptera > Megadermatidae > Lyroderma > Lyroderma lyra. The sequence continues at coordinate 98,130 of PVJL010000336.1, read as the reverse complement.
TGCAATAAGGCGAGGCCTTCGTTACTCTGACAAACCTACACTGACACGTCATTTTTCCTGCCCTGAAAATCCTGTGTTCTACTGATCCATCCCTCTCCCTCCAAATCACATCCATGTAAAAAAATGGATAGGAAATGTCCTAGATTTCTGGCTTCTAAAATCTTATACCCGTTGAAATTGAAAAAAACAAATGGACTTTGAAGAATTGGAAATTCGGAGTGAACGGATAAGGCAGAGGTGAACCAGCGTGAGAAAAGCACGAGCAGATGAGGAAGGTCATGGAAGTGAACTTGGGCAGAGGCCCTCAAACAGTGGCAAGTAGCTCCTGAAGTAGAAAGATGGTTTGCAAATAGGTTATGGAGGATCTTAAATGCATGCTGCGGGTTGGGAAGCAGCAAGTCATTGAAGGTTTTAAATGCAGATGTGGCATGATGCAATTGGTACTTTAGGTAGAATCACTTAGGGGTTTACCACTCCCTACCTGCATGTTGACTGAGTGCCAGCCACCTAGTAAAATAATGTGAGGGACTGTGATGAGTCAAAGCTGATGTGGTGTGTGAGGTAGCCATCCACTAAGATGGCTTCAAATGACCCGCCCCTACTGGTATTCACATCCTTGGGTGTGAACTGAACCCAGTGACTCAGGTCTGAGGAACAGACTATGACAAAATGAGGGGGTGTCATTCCCAAGGTTGGGAGACACGAAGACCGTGACTTCCATTGCGCTTCCCCCCGTTACTCTCCCTCGTGAGTTTGCGTACCCAGAGGGAAGCCACGTGCCCTGGTGTGAGCCATCCTCTGGAGAGGCCTGCTTGGCCGGACCTGAGCAAGGTCCCCAGCCAGCAGCCAGAGAGTCCAACAGCCTGTGAGAGACTGAGTCCTGCCAACAACCACGCGAGTGAGCTGGACGTGGGTCCTTCCCTCGTCAAGCCTTCAGTGTGATTGCACCTTGAGCTAGAGGCATCCCTGACCGACTGCCACACTAACTGCCATAATAATAACCCTCTGTGGTTCTAAGCTGCTCTGGGGACAGTGTGTTACTCTATGATAGGTAACTAGTACAGTCTCTGTCCTCAAGGAACTTACAGCTTGGGGAGGGGGTGAACGACGTCAGTAAAGTATGATCCCAGTTCGTGCGCCTTTACAGCTATGTCAGGGGCAGGGGGAGGGAGGTACAAGTAACTAACAGACCATATCATGGAGTAGCCTGGTTTTGTGTCCTGGGAAGTGATGGTCAAGCTGGCACTTGAAGAGTGCGTGGCACTAACTTGGCAATCTGGCATGGGAAGGCATTTCTGGCAGCAGGAACGGTACCTGCGCATGTCATGGAAGGAGGAAGCACTGGGGAGACTGGAGCCAGGAGGAGGAGGGGGCAGCAGGGCCTGAATCCCAGAGGTGCCAGAGGTGCTGTGAAGGGACTGGGCCCTTGTTCTCAGCCCAGTGAGAACTGTTCCAGCAAGGAGGTGGCATGTCAGGTTTTCAGTTTCCAAAGCTTTGCGGGCAGTGGAGGAGGGAGAAGGGGCTGTACAAGGACACCCCTTGTACTGGTGTCAGCAGGGCACCAGTTCGGGGGCTCCTACAACTGTCCAGTCTGAGAAGGCATGTTGGATGGCAGCCAGGGGCCGGGGGGAGATGAAGACGTGGGGACAGCGTGTCCCGACTCATAAGCAGCGAAATTGGAGGAACTCGACGATGGTTTTGACACAGTGCATGGGGGGCGGGGGAGGTGTGAAGGCTGACTCACGATGTTTGTCACTGTGGGAAGAAAAGAAGCGATTTAATTATGTAGACAAGAGGTCACGGAGATGCTAAACTAAGCCAAGGACAGTAAGACTGGCGGAAGGATCTCAGGGCGTCGCAGCAACACAGCAATAGGGGCTGGGAGCTGGTTGGCTGGGTGCGAGCCTGATGAGAAAAGCGTGAACTGGGCAGCCATTGGCCCCAGGGGTTTTGCTGTCTGTCTTGACTGTGCTGAGCGTGTCTGGGACCACACAGCCCAAGACAGGCCCTCACATTTCAGCTGGGTTGTGAATGGCTAGAAGGACACAGCACAAAAAGACAATCGCAGAGCTGTTCAACGTCAACCAAGTATTATTATTAAAACCAAAGGAAGAATATACAGTTTTAATGAACCCATTAGACACGTTTTGGGGCTTCTGCAGCCATAGAAACTGACCTGGATGAGTTGAATGTTGGAAAACCGTGTTCCTACTGGAATAGGGTTGTGCTGATTCTTAAGTTAGAACTGTTAGTCCAACTGGGTTTGAATGGAACTAAATAATTTTGATTTGGGGTGACCCATTTGCAGCACTTGCAAACTGGATACATTTTGATATACAGGGGAATCAAAGAATATTTATACCCACATATATATTTAATATATATCAATATCTAATATAACAATTACTATACTATATAATATTACATATAAATAAATTAAGGGAGACTATATAATAGTATAAATAAATTATATTAGTTTATAAATCTATTATTTTAAATTAAAAATAAGGCACAAAATCAAATTTTAATTTATATATTAATGTATCTATAAATAAAGGCTGTAATAGATATAAATACATATAGTCTTCAGATCTTTAGCAACCATTCAACCCATTTGACATCTGGGAGCAAATCAGTGACACACAGCACACTGTAGTGTCATGTCATGTGTCATGCTATAGGACATTACAGTCTAGGGAATAATGCCATCCACCCACAAAAGCATTTAGTCTGCCCAGGATTAAGAACCTACTTACACGCGCAGGTGAATTTAAACATAGAGGCCCACGTGCCTTTCAACACACTGCTCTCCGTTTTCATTCACACAAATTAGGCTTCAAAGTAGTCAGACAATTAGAGGCCCTTCACCCTGTTTTTGAGACGAGAAGGATAACACGCCTGCCTTCCCGCAATCCATCCTGCACACGACAGTCCCAGAGAGCTTTGCGAGTCAGTCAGATTCCGTCACGGTGTCTGCACCCCTCCACAACGACTTCCCACCCTGATCTGAGACAAACGTCTTACAATGGCCTTGGAGCCTGTGCGAACTGGGGCCCGGCCTCTCTCTTTCCGTCTCCTTCCTCTCTCCCCCTTGCTCACGATCAGACCCCCACCAGTTTCAGTTCTAGACCTTTCTTAGGCCAAGCCTGTCCCTGCCACAGGGCCTTGGCAATTGCCGTTCCCTCTGCCAGAAACATGCTGTCCCTGGAGTTTCGCATGGCCGGCTTCTCCGCGTTCAAGTCTAGGTTCCAGTGAAATCCGGTTTGAAAACAGGCCCCTCCCTCCCGGGCCCTTTCTCCCACGGTACCGTGGCATTACCACAGGAGCCCTTCCATCATTTGCTGAAGTTGTCTTACTAGCCGTATGAGGTCACTGCTTTTTGGCTGTCTGTCTCACATGGGGGCCACCTCCTCGAGGGCCATGGCCGTCACCGCTGGATCTGCAGAGTCTATGGCACAGCTCGGCACTTAGTAGGTGGTCAACATTGTTTGTTTGGAACGGATTGACCCAAGCCACTCTGACTGCTAAAGGCTAGTTCGGGTGCATCCTAGTGAACACTGGCCTAGCAATCTCTTAACATGCTCCAATTGCTGCTGCAGGTAGAATCACGGGATACAAACAGGTGACTGGCAGCCCAGCCCGAGCCGGTGGGCGGGGCGGGGCAGCAATTAGTACCCCTTCTAGTGAGGCCAGTATTGGTCAGCTCACTCCTCCCCAGGCATAAATAGCTTTATTTAAATAGCTTTACTGAGGTATAATTCACATACCATACACCTCACCTATTTAAAGTATACAGTTGAGTGGCTTTCAGTATATCCACGGAGTTGTGCAACCATCACCACTTTTTCCAGAATATTTTCATCATCCCCAAGGGTATCCCTTCCTCGTTCCCCTTGTACCCTCCCCCCGCCCACCTCCCTTCAAGCCTAGGAAATCACTGGTCTACTTTCTGTCTCTGTGGACTTGCCTACTCCGCACATGTAGTACACACACCTCTGTGACTGGCCTTGTACTTAGCATAACGTTCTCAAAGTCCATCCATGTTGTAGCAGATATCCGTACTTCATCCCTTTATATTGTCAACTATTCCATTTTATTTATCCATTCACCCCCTGAGGAACACAAGGGTCGTCCCCATTGTATTTATTTTGGCTATTTTGAATATATGCTCTCACTTCTCTTGGGTATATGCCCCGGAGTGGAATGGATGGGTCACACAGTAACTCTGTGTTTATCCTTTTGAGTAACTGCCGTCCATTTTCCTAAGTAACTGCATCCTTTTACAACGTGCATTAGCTCTGGGGAGCCAGTCATCTTGCAAAGGACACAGCACGTCCCAGAGCCGGCGGGCGGGAGGCAGGGGCGGGCGGCGGCGAGGAAATGCTGCTGAAGCCTGGTGGCGGAAGTGGCAGTCCCTACTGGACAAAAACCCGATTGTTGTAATGTGAATGGAGATTTGGTGATATAACAAAGTGTTTCCCTGTTTGTGGTCTGGGAGAGGATTTTAGTGGTGCAGGGACAAGGCATTGATCACCCGGAGTCCCAAAGTGAGAACATAATGCCCTGTTCATTGTCTGGTCCATACTTAGGACTACTCAAAGAAGAAAGTCTCAGTGTGACGCTAATATGTCTTTAACACCTCTCAATACTTGCAAATCTCCCTTTGGAATAGAGACAGAGCGGGGAGGGAGGAAGGGAGTGGGGGGGAGGGGGAAGAGAGAGAGAGAGAGAGAGAGAGAGAGACTTACGAAAGCCTTCAGCCTTCAGCAAGCAATGCTACATGTCTAGAGCTTAGCTTTTTTTTAAAACATATTTTTTAAAAGGTTACCTTTTATTTGTGAACTATATTAATTTTATAGTTATAGCAGTGATACTGAGCTTCCTCTTAAAAATGTATTTAAAATGGAAAATATTTTTAAAATAAGCAACGGTAATAATCTTAGGTGGTCCAGGAGGGAATTTAAAAACAATAAAGGCTCATAAGCAGAATCATAGCTAAGTGGTTTTTTATCTTGTTACTATGTGGCAATCACAGTTTTAAGACTTTGACACCAATCAGCTTTATTCAAACCTCACTATGCTTATTCTACAGATGAGGAAATTGAGGCATAGAAGGGCTAAGTAACTTGCACAGAGTCACACAGTTAGGAAGTGGCAGAGCTGTGACATGTACCCAGGCAGTCAGTACTACCTCCTCTGTTATGAAGGTGGCATGTAAATGATTGCGTTTGGAAAGCCCAGGGTTAATGATATATTTGTGAGTGAAATGCTGCCAGCTCACAGTGACTCTTTAAATACTTTGTCTCCACCCCCTTCCGCGGAGCAGGTCCCCAGTCACCTAGAAGCTCAGCTCTTCCAACTACCATTGAATGAAACAGGCAAGACTTGATCCAGGCTGGGCAAACCCAATCTTCCCTGAGATTTGGAGTCAGTATGGAAAATGGTGCGGTCTCCACAGGGGCACTGAAATACGACAGGGAGCCCTGCCCATCTGTGTAACCTGCAGACCGTGGCCAGTCTCCATGGAAGAGGGGAACGAAGGCACACAGCGAGAGGCTGAGTTGAGAGATGCTATCTGCCCGGGCGCCACTGGTTTCCACTTCTCAGTCTTGGTCCTTCCCAATGTCAAGTCAGGCTGCACCCCAGGCTTTAGTTCTTTGATAAATGCCTCCTTTAACCTAAGCTAGCTGGAATAGGTTTCTGCTTCTTTTAATAAAAACAATTTTTAATGAGAAAGGCAAACTCTGTGTGGAAGTGGAAGTGAGGAGGAGTAGGGAATTCAACGTCTCCAGGAAGAACTTTCAGGAAATGAAATGAGTGTCCTCAAGACTAGATCGATCATTCATTCATTCATCTCAGCTAGGACATATTGAGTCCCTTCTATCTGCCAGAAACGCTTCCTGTCCCTGGTGACACAGTGGTGAATGTGACTGAAAGGCCTTGACCTTTGAGGGTGGCTGTGGAGACACTTGCAGATCGTGTACACACTTTGGCAATAGGGAGTCACCTCAGGGTGACAGGCAAGAAGATGATTTGATTAGGCCTCTGTTTTGACTTACTCTGGCAAGGACATTATAAGAAATGGAGAGGACACCAGGAGCAGGAAAACGGGGGGTATTCTTCGCAGAGATGGACGGACCCTATGATACTACGATGCATCTCAGCAGAGGCACCAGGGGAGCACTAACATTTAGGGAGAGCTTGTTAGGAACCAGGCACCGTGCTAAGGATTTTGCTTTTATTATCTCAGTTTAGCCTCACCACACCTCTATGGAGGACAGATGATTTCTACTCATATTTCAGATAGATCCTCCAGTTAAAGAAAAGGTCAAAATGGAAATTACAGTTCAATTAGAACTGAAAAACGAGAACAGAGAACAGAGTGCTATGCGTGAAAACCCGTGGGATGAGGACAAAGCAGTATTCAGAGGGAAAAGCTTTCGAATGCATTTCCTAGGGGGGGAAAAAGATTGGTAGTAAACATTTTAACTCAAGAAACTTGGAAAGAATAACAACATAATTTCAAAAAGAATAAAAGAAAAAAATGAATGAAGTCAAATGTAAAATTGACAAAATAGCAACAGACAAACAAAAGGATGGGAGAGTTGATCCTTTTATAGATGAAAAAGCTGAACCTCAAGGTTAACTAACTTGTCCAAAGCGGACAGCGGTTAGCAAGAGGAAGAACTGACACTTGAACTTGGATCTCTTTAAATTCCAGGGCCCGAGTTCTAACTGTGGTGGGTCACGTACATTTGAGCCTCAGAACAGGTCTGTGAGCCGGTGCCTATGATTTATCTCTCATTTATAGCAAAGGCAAGTGAGGCCCAGAGATAAAGACCCTAGTCTGAGGTCACAAAACCAGGTAGTCTGGTCCAGGGACCAGGTTCTCCACCATGACCCCTAATTGCCTGCACTGCTGCCACCTGCAACTTCATCTCCATGTCTCCTGAGCCCACCCAGTGGGACCAGCTCTCCTGGGAGGTCACCAGGACCCCAACTTCCCAAGCAGATGTGATTCAACACATTCAGACCCAGGGCTGGGAGTTAAAGGCCTCAGACTTAAGTTTCTTCACGAAAAAGCATGTCTGTGGATAGAACACCAGACACTCAGTGTTAACATTTTAGATAAATTTTGAGATTCACAGAACCACCAGTGCGTGGAAGCAAGATGAAATACGTCAATCTTACGAATGCCACCTGCATTTTTACATAGAATTATAGCAGATTTACTTTTTATAGGGTCTTCAGAAATATTTTTATTATGGTAAAGTATATATATAAAATGTAAAATTAGTTGTATTAACCATTTTAAAGTGTGCAATTCAGTCCCATTCATTGTAATCACAATGTGGTATACTCTCACCACTACCTATTTCCTGTCACCTCCAACAGCAACTCTGTACCCATTAAGCAATTAACTCCTCATTCCCGAAGCTTCTGACAACATCTATTTCCTGTTTCTATGAATTTGGCTATTCTAGATATTTCCTATCAGTGGAATCATACCGCATTTGGCCTTTCGTGTCTGCTGTCTTTTACGTGACCTGAAGTTTGCAAGGCTCCTCCAGGTGGTGGCAGCTGCTAGAACTTCATTGAGCTGAATCACATTCCGTTGTGCGTGCAGACCACATGGCGTTCACGCACGCGTACGCTCACGCACACAGGTTGTTTCCACCTTTTCCTGGCTATTGCGAACAGTGCTGTAATGCACGTGGGGGCCAAGTTCCTGTTTGATTCTTTTGGGTTCCGCGTGGGAATGGAGTTGCTGAATCATACGGTAATTTTCTGTTTAACTTCTCAAGGAGCCACCTGCTTCAGTTTTTGAAAAGAATCTTTCCAACATGGAGGAAAAGGACCAGACAAAGAAACCACACCTCCCCAATAAGTCTAACAATAAAAATGAATTAAAAAAACAAAACAAACAAAACAAACAAACAAACAAAAAGAAACCACACCTGACGCGCACGGCCGGCCTCAGAGTACGTGCTGAGCGCTGATTGCGATTTTCCCTTTCTATCAAGCATTCCATCGTAATTCTGCCGGGTGGCATTCAGAAAGAGAGGCTTAGAAAATACAGTTGCAGGTTTTCTCTTCGGGCAAGTCTTGTCTTCAGAAGTCCTGATAAAATGTCTCTAGAACATGAAACGGTATTTTAAAACCATGCTCGATACTCGGGCCAAGTAAGTTTCTGTTCATGGATCTTTATTTTAATGTTGAGGATACGTATGGATCATTACACACAACTGCACCTAGACCATCAATATTAGGCGGGCTGTGCCGATGCCTCCCTTGCCTCAGGGATGGCTTCCTCCCATTTCCACTTCCTGGCCAGATCCCAAAGCCAGTTTTCCTCCCGAGACCTCACTTGATACACAGAGAAGGTCCTAACTACCTTAAATCCACAACATTTGATTTTACCACATATGTGACTTTCCTAACATTGACATTCAGCCTCCGAGGCATTATCAGCTGAGGATAAAATTCTTTAGGAAATTCAAAATATTCCAGGAATCTTAAATATTCTATTTCCAGACAGGGTCATATGTTCGCTCCATCCATGGAAGCAGAGTTCGGGGCAAACACAATCCTTGAAAAGGAAAAGCACTCCCCCCGGCTCCTGCACTCTGAATTTCGCTGTAGGATGTTCTCAAATCAGAAGCCCCCCACTGCCAATTCTGAGAAGCCATTTCCGGTTTTCCTCTCCACCCCTCAGTTGTGGCCAGACGCTCTTCCCAGCTGAATCGGGCCGCGCGAGAACGTTCTTGCAGACAGGTCATTCCGTGCTGCGGGCCGGGTGGAGAAATGGGCGCTTTTGCCGAAACCCCCTTCCGGGGCCGGTAACACCCACTGAGGGTTTGAAACAAGGGAAAAGGGCGTCGTATCATGAATTATAACACCGTCGTCTCTGACCCCAGAGGTGCAGCCCGGAGGAGCAGAAACCAACGGTCTCGCTCGGGACCTCAGAAACAAGTGGAAAGTTCCTGATAACAGCAGCCGTTTGGCTGTCACAGCAGCAGCCGGCTTTGCGGGGTGGTAGGGGGGCGGCTGGGGTGGCCTTGGCCAGTCCCTGTGGCGTCAGCACGCCCAGAGCGCCCCATTTCCAACGCCCGCGTGACGTCCCCGAAGGCAGTCCTGCGCCAAGGTGACATCAGCTCCGCGGAGCCGGGACTGGCGCTCCTGGGCAGCACACGCCCCAGCGCTCCTTTCCAGCCCCGAGAACCCAAATCCTTGGAAACAGCGACGTCCCGTTCTTCTCTTGGAGGCTGTCACAAATGAGGCTTCAGGACACCGCTCATCTCCGTCTCCATCGCCAAACTGTCCCCGAGCTCTGCGAATTCTTTCCGAGGAACGGAACTGATGTCGCCGGTCGCAAAGTGGATACGCGAGCCAGCCCCGGTCGGACCCAGAACAGCAGCGCCCTGAGAAATCAAATACTTTTTGTATTAATAACGAACAACCAAAAAGCACCTCCCGAGTGCCTCCCTGCTGTGGAATGAATCCCATTTAAAAATAATCCTCACATGTACTTTCGGGCTTGGAGTTATTTTAACAAAATGTTCTTGTCATGTTGATGGCATTCCAATGACATATGATTGGTGTTTTTGTTCTCAAAATGTGGACGTTTCCCAGGAAACTGACCGGTGGGAAGGCTAGGTGGGTGGGGAAGCGAAAATGTGTCAGAAACTGCAAGTTCAGGTCTTGTTAATTCTGCCAGCTTCCTGATTTCTTAGGACGAAAGAAAAGTGTTTTCTCTCTGGGCTCCTCTGGGCTTCCCTGGCCTCCCAAACGAATCTGAGTGACATTCGCGCAGCATTTCGGACACGGAACCGGCGCTGTAGATGGCTGTCTGCATGCTGAGGAGGCCAGCCGGCTTCAAGTAGCTGGCTTCTCAGCTCCTTCACGCTCTCCCGGGCCCAGAACATCCCTGGGTTTGTTTCTGGAAAGAGTGACATGCATTATTTTCAAACGGCAGTGATTACAGCAGGCTTTCAGAATTCTAATGGACGCAGGAAATCATTCTCACAAGGGAGCCTGCTCTGAGCCCGTGGCCATTACGGGTTTGTGTAGCAACCAGCCCTCCAGAAAGTTGCGTAAGAGGCGGCGGTTTCTGCGAACAGCTTAAGCAAATGAGGGGGTGCTGCTGTCCTGTGGGTTAAGGTGGCAGGTTCACAGTGTGGGCAGGGAGGGAGGGACCTGGGCTGGAATCACAGCTTGTCACTCGCCACCGAGAAAAGCACTTTAGAGCTCTGGGTGTTGGTTTGTTCATCTGCACGTTGAGACCACATCGAGCGTTTGAGGATGCTGTAGAGATCAAATTCGATAATGCAAGCAGAAGGTTTGACAGGCTGATGGCCCACAGCAAACTTAGCTCAATAAATGTGGTTTGTCCCTACATTTCTTCCTCCTCTGTCCTTCACCGACCCCCTCCCCCACTTTCTTTCAGCTAATTTTTCAAGTTGTGGCAAACTACACATAACAGAAAACTTGGAGTGCATAGTTCAGTGTTACTGGGTACATTCACGTTTTGTGTTACCATCGCCACCATCTATCTCCAGAACTGCTTCCTCTTCCCAAACCGAAACTCTGTCCCCATTAGCACTCACTCCCCTCTCCGCTCCCCCACCCATGACCTTGGCGCTCACTCTGCTACTTTCTCCGAATTTGACTATTCTAGCTCCCTCACGTAAGTGGAATAATAAAGTATGTGTCTTTCTGTGTCTGGTTGGTTTCACTTAGCATGCTTTCAAGGTTCGTCTACATAGCACGTGTCAGAACGTTATTACTTTTGAAGACTGGATATTCTAGTGTATGTATGAGGGCCATCCAGAAACAAAACAGCCCTAAATGCCTCTGTTTTTCTTATTACACGGCTGGATACTTTCCGGACAGCCCTCGTATACACCACATTTTGTTTACCCACCATCTGTTAATGGGCATTTGGGTTGTTTATACCTTTCGTTTGCTGCTATGAACATGGTGTTACCGGTACAAAGTCCGTGTGCCAGACACTTCGAAAGGCCAAAACTCAAATTATGAGTTTGGAGTAAGGACGGGTTTACTGATCGAGAAGGCACCAACCGAGAAGGTGGGAGCCCTAGCCGTCTCTCCAATCCATCTTCCCAAAGCACAGAGTTCAGCCTTCTTTTATGTCAAGGGAAGGGGACAGGAGAGGAGCAAGAGGCGATTGATGACCAAGACATGTGGGCGCCAGCAGGGGTCCGAGGGAGACCTTGAAATTGCTAAACCTCTTTGTTCCCAATCCATTGACCCCAGCCGATCTGAGTCTGGTCTGGAAGCTCCTGCAAATCTTTGATAAACAATCATCATTTCTTACACGTTTCCCTCACTGCCGTGGGAGAGACACCTTGCAGCAAGGGGCCACCAGCCACCAGCAGAATCCGTCCCTCTGATGATTCGCACGTCCCTATGAAGGAACACGACACACTGGAACTAGATGGAGTCGGGGAGGTCAAGCATTTCTCCCTGTTTAACGGGTGTACAACCCTGGGCCCCATTCTTACCCAAAACATTGACGGTGTACGTTTCAGAACAACTTCAAACCTCCTTTCTCCTAGAGGTCTTCTTCCCTGTCCCCTCTATCTAAAAGAACCCCCGTCCCCATCTGTCCCTCTATAGCCCTCCATGCCACTTTATCTTCCTCGTAAGGATCACCGTCTTGTACCTTAGATAGCAATCTGTTTATTAACTGTCTCCAGGGACTACCACCTACATTCCAGGAGAACAGAGCTTGGCCTTGGTGGTATTTCAGTGCTTAGAAGGGCACCTGGCACGCAGTAGGTGCTCAATAAAAATGTGTTGCATGGCCAAGTGACAACTGGCTGCCTTACCTCTGACTGTCTGCCGTCTTTTCCACCTGCCCCACAGTCGAGGGCACAACCCAGTTTGAGAAACTTACCTGTAACGGTGGGCGGGGAAGCAGGCAGAGCTGCCTCGGGTCCTCTGGTCGAAGCCCAGTGGGTGCTCTCGTAGCCAGGGGCGGCAGCCAGCTCGGGAGTTATGGGGTGGCTCGGAACAGCCCAGGTGGCACGTCGCTGACTCTCGGCCCTGATGCTCATGGTGGCAGCCGGCTCTGACTCACACTTGCTCACAAAGGTGAGGAAGGCTTCAGTGAGGAAGCGCAGGCCACGCCACGGTCTCATTTCAAAACAAACCGAGCTCCTCCGCTCGCTCCCGAGTGTTTTATGCGAAAACCCTGCCTCATGGTGTCTGCAGGCTCAGCTCACCGCCTGCTTCTGTCCGGCCCAGGCTCATCACGTGGAGAACGTCCCCTTCTCTCTTTGTCTTTGTCTCTGACTCTCTGTCCTGTTCCCCATGTTTCATAAAGATCCTCAGAGGCTTCCTTTCACACCTACTGCAGCCAGCAGAGGGACAATCCTGACCAAGTCAGTTATTCAAAGCCGGGGAGCAGGCAGGAAATGGGCTCGGGTGTGGCTAGTGGGGCAGGTCAAGTCACTCAGCCTCTCTCACTTTGAGGTAGGGGACAAAATGAATGCCCTCCGCCAACTCAAGTACGTGTTATTTGTCAGCATTCCCACGAGTGTGTGCATGTTAGCAAGGAGCCACGCAGCTGCTCCCCAGCTAGCTGTGTAAACTTGGGCTAGTCCCTGAACCCCTCTGAATTTAACTATAAATAAGATAATTTGCGAGTAATTCGCGTGAAGAAAAAAATGACATAAAGTGATTGGACTTAGTGTAGAAGTTCTTCACTTGGGGTTTACAGACCTCCTCGCCAAGAAAAGATTTAGGGGCTCTGTGAACTTAAATGGGGCTAAAATGATATTTTGTGATAAACTACAAATGTGTGTGTTTTAAACATTTTGATAACTGTGCTTCAATACACGTGGCTTCTTTTGTAATCTTACGTATTTTATGTTCTGTACTTAAAGACATGGCCCATTCTCAACTAAAGAGTGTTGACAACTCCTGCATTTAGTGTGAAACTCAGGTGAGCGACAGGCTAGACACAGAAGGCACCTCTGAAAAGCTTCACTGAAGTTGGGATCTGAATGTGGAGAAGGACCCAACTGTGTGGCGAGCCCAGGCACGACCCCCCACGTCCCCCTAGGAGAAGAAGCAGGGCGGGGGTCCCAGAGCTGGTGGCAGTGCCTAGGCAGCAATGACTGTCCATCCTCAAAGCAGTTCCTTTCCCTCCAACTCTTCCTATTGGCTGAGAATGGAGCCAATCACGGAACAGTCCTGGTTGTCACCCACTGACAGAGTAAGGAGACACAAAAACTGAGGGCCATGTGACAACCTGGATAGGATTCTGGGACATTTTTCTAAAGATGTTAGTGGAGAAGTTGGTGGAATCAGAATAAAACTGGTAGTTTAGTGAATAGTATGGCACCAGCATCAGCTATCTTCATTTTAATAGATGACTAGGGTTCTGTAAGGTGTTAAGAATTGGGGGAGTCGGATGAAGGCTCCCCAGGACCTCTTGGTGTGATCTATGCAGTCTTTCTGTAAATCTCAAATTATTTTAATATAGAAATATGATAAAACAGTACAGTTTAGACTGTTTCCCATCCTCTATGAAGATACATCAATATTAGGATAATTATACATTTTACTTGGGAGGGTATTAGTTAAACTTTTAAGTATCCTATTTATTTACAAAGAATCAATAACTTGCCATGATACCAAATTCACCAGGTATAAAAGGTTGTTGAATCTCCTTGTAAATGCTGTCTCAAGTGACTCAGTGCTCTTATAGAAAATCTATGCTACAAGTTTCTCGCGTATCTTTCCAGAGTATTCTAAGAATATACAAGCAATCTCTGCCATGTGTGCTGTGTACACTTTTGCTTGTGTTTGTTTCACGGTATTGGAGAGTGCTTCATATCTGTGAAGTACTTCCCCACTCCTTTTTCATTGCTGCATAGTATTCCATTTAATTATTGATATCACCAGCCTCTCTGGATGAGCATTTAAGTCATTTCTACTCCTTTGCTCTTCCAAATGGTGCTGACTTGTGCACTAGCTCATGTGCGAGGGAGTACAGCAGAAGAGGAGATCCCTGGGAGGTATGTGTCCATTTTCAAGAAAAGGAAAAGCAAATCTCAACTGAATTTTCCCTTTCAAGCCTTGAGGGATGAGATACCATGCCTGAGTGTTAGCGTTTTTTTGGAAATGCCATGTTCAAGGAAAGTCTCCATTCTCTATCATAATGGAGCAAGAAGTCAAGCTTCCAAGAGCTAATCTGGCCATTATAACCTCCCTTAAGAGGAGAGAAGCAGGCGATGGTACCAGCAGAGTTCACGCCAAGCTTGTCCAACCCGTGTGCTGCACGTGGCCCAGGACAGCTTTGAATGCGGCCCAACACAAATTCATAAACGTAAAACATGATGAAAATTATACATGGTCCTTTATCTTCCTCCCTCCCCCCACCCCTCTTTCTTTCAGCAGTGATAGTGTGTTTTCTGTGTGGCCCAAGACAATTATTCCAATGTGTCCCAGGGAAGCCAAAGGATTGGCCACCCCTAGTTCACACACTTGAGAAATAATTGGTGGGGCTGGTAGCCATCTGCTTGGTTCTTTCTTTCAGGAGCCAATGTGTTTATGCCACCCCCGTTGGCATCAGCAGTGGTCAGGATACGCGCCCGTTGTCCTAGGGGCCTTAGAAGGAGGCTGTGCGTTTCCCTTGAAGCGCTGACATTCGGCTCCGGGCTGAACTGGCCCGGGAGACATGCTTCCCCACCGTTTCCCTCTGTCCGCCAGAGCAAGAAGAGGGCTCGGTGGCCTGTTCGCTTTCTCAAATGTTCTTAAAAATACTCTCAGTGGCTTGGGAAATACCATTTGTTCATTTCACTTGGCAAGAAAGACTTAATTTCATCAGCTCATGAGCTTTTTATATCAAGGGGTGGTTATTGTCTCTGCTGTTTGCTCATCTCATCTCCAAAGCTCAGTGGGGACTCTGCCACCAAACTATATTGATAATTAATACCGTTAGTAAACGTAGAATACCTGCCGTGTTGTGAAAATCCATTATTCTACATGCCTCATCACCTTGCTTTCTCCAACAACCTTATTAGATAAAACTTGTTCTGTGCATGTTCTAGAAAGGACACAGAGACTGCAGGGGTTAAGTAACCCTGAGTTCCCAGAGCTAGTCAATAGTGGAGGCTCCCAATCGGTGTCCACAGCAAATGCTCTGGAATGTACCAGAGCAGTGATTCTCAGCAAGGAGGGATTTTTGCCTCCCATTTGATAATGTCTGGTGACACTTTTGATTGTCACAACTGAGTGGGTAGTGTACTGGCTTCTAGTGGGCAGAGGCCATGGGTGCAGCCAAAGGCCCTACAAGGAATAGGACACCCCTTGCCCTTGGCAAAGACTTTTCCCAAATGTCAAACGTGACACGTTGGAGAAATTCTGTGACACTCATTTACAGACAGGTAGTTTGATCCAAAGCATTTTAGACTCATGTTTGTACCCTCTAGTTTTCTGGGATCCATATATTCAAACGAAATGCAGTGTGTTCAGCATCGTGAAACTTCGAATTATAGGAATTTAAAATAATGTTACATAACATATTTAAAATGATGAAATTTAGGTGTTCCCTGGTGGTGTAGTGGCTAAGGCTTTGGCACTCTCAATGCTATGGCCTGGGTTCGATTCCCAGCCAGGGAACTACACCCCTGCCCCAAAAATAATAAAATAAAATAAATAAATAAAATAAAATGATGAAATTTGATGTGTCGTGAATGTTCTCTCAAATCACAAATTTGTCAAGAACACAATTTTGGAGTGGGCAGGTTGAGCGAACTATGAACTGTACATGGTACAGCCACGTGCCAATGCTGGGAACATTTTGAATATGAAAGTGTCTCAGGCAAATCCATTGCACAAAATTCATATGCCCTGTACTGAGGATGGAATGAAAGAATGGCACGCAGATTTTCATGTGCCCATAGGTCCATAAATGTTCCTGATTTGTCTCGATCAACAGAGGTTTGCTCGAAAATATTCTTTAACTACTACTCCAGACTTGTGCATAATTCTTCACAGAAATTATCCCCCAGGTAATTTGCACTTGTCAGACTTGTAATTATCCCCACACACAGAAAGTTGCTTTGGAGGGAGACTGTTTCCATGGCGTACAGAGCTGGATAATTTAAGACTGCTCCTGCAAGTGAGGCTCCTGGAACGTCTGTGGGCATCTGGAGGCGAGAAGTATGTTTATTCGCCAGTGAAAATGATGGCCATTGTCGTGAGAGATGCCGTTAGATGACATCGAATTGCTCGGAGCTGGCACCAGATGCCAGTGGAAACGCCTCGTCAATCTCAGATGTTCCTTGAACGGCCTTAATTGCAGCTACGGCAGCAATCATGACAGAGGGCTACTTCTTGGCTCCCTCTTCTATGTGGCCTATTCTCATCTCAGTGAATGAGTCACAGTGAGGTACAATGTGTTTTTCCAAAGATAAAAAGGGAGATTGTAAAAACGTTGGCAGATCTTTTTTTCTGTAAAGGGCCTGATGTTAACTATTTCAGGCTTTGTGGGCCAGATGGCTTGCTGAGAAGACTCAGCTCTGCCCTGTTGGTGGGAGTGGTGGGAAAGTAGCCCCAAGGCAACAGGTAAACGAAGGAGCACGGCTGGTTTCCAATAAAGCTTTATTTACAAACGCCAGCTGTGGGCCAAGTTGGTCAAAGCCTGAAGCAGAGCCTAGATATTTAAAGATAGATATAAATAGATAGATATAAACAGACACATGAAGTGTGTCAGAGAATGTATGACCTCTCCACCATTCAAGCCCTGCTTTTCTTTAGGAGCAGAGCCTCCATGCAGTTGGAGCCAGCAAGGTCCCTAGTTATATACCTCTATAACCTAGTCTCTCGTGCCAATGCGGGGTGGGGAGGGGTTCTTGAAGTGCAAATGGAAATATAGATGAGATGTCTGGGAATGCTCTGTAGAGAGGCCTTACCTACCTACCAGGCACTATTTTGCTTTTTACTTTCTTTTTTTTCCTGCCTGGAAT
The DNA here is from genome assembly GCA_004026885.1 of Lyroderma lyra. Lineage (NCBI taxonomy): Eukaryota > Metazoa > Chordata > Mammalia > Chiroptera > Megadermatidae > Lyroderma > Lyroderma lyra. The sequence goes on along the minus strand of PVJL010000336.1, from coordinate 81,127 downwards.
CCAGCGGCCTTTTTGCGATTGAGAGGCCAAGTCCAAGAACATGTCAGAAACCTCAGCCTTTGCATCCTTGAGCCAGTGAACCAAAGCCAGCGGTAGCTGACCCCTGGACTTCTTCTTACATGAAAGAAAGGATCCTTCGATGCTTAAGCCACTGTTTAAGTCGGGTCTCTACTTGCTGCATAACCAAAATTCTGATAGATGTTGATAAGGGTAATAGATGTATAGCTGAGCTTACAAATACCAAAAAATAATAGTAAGCTAAGGCTATGTTAACCATGCAGAGGCATATTTATGATTAAAGACTGAATTATTCTGACCCAGTGGCTAATACTGACCTTGGGTAATCTCTCTATGACTCAGTTTCCTCCCCTGCAAAAGCAGGATAATAATATTACATAACTTATGGTATTGTTGAAAGATTTCAATATGATAATACATGTATAAAGTGAACGGCACAAAGTAAGTGCTCAAAAAATAGGAGGTAACATTATTGTTAGTATTATGATTTTGTTGACCTGGTGAATGACCATTCACTCCTTTGAAATGAGGATGTAGATAAGAACAGTTGGTGATGACATGTCTGCCCCATCCCTCACTTTCCCGGCATCCCCTTCGTTACCAGAACAAGAGATGGAAACCTACCCACAATCTCTGGACTTTCAATAGTTACTGTGTGCCTGGCCGAGTGTTAGGTTCTGGGAGTTCCAAGATGAGCGAGACAGTTCCTGTCTGCAGTGGGCAGAGGCAAGCTGGAAAACAATTAAATATAAAAAAAGTGTGGGGTGGATGGTAAAAATATGAGTGGGGTGCCCTTGGGATTAGCAAAGAAGGCTTTTGGGTGGAAATGGTCTAAAAATATAGAGGAACTGGGATCTAAAATAAGAGTAATAAGAGGGTGTTTAAAAGTTACCTGTTATTAATAGCCAATAATAAGAGGAAGAATTTAAACCTTTCATTGCATTCATTGACTTCAAGTTTTTTTCAAAATGTGTCAAAAAGCCACAAAAAATAAAGTTGATACTTTGACTTTTTTTTGCACTTAATAATTAACATTTTGAGCTGCTTTGTATATAAATGACATTGTTTTTATTTAAAATTTTTATTATATGGTAATAAATTTACCATTGTATTGAATTTTAGCCAAAAAACTCAAGACTTACTAAGTGGCATCAATTAGATTTAAGAATAAATTAGAATCTAATGGCATTGATGGCACAAAAAATTTATTACACAATGTCACACAATAGGGCATACGAAACATATTTGCTGTTGACAGTGCACGCCACAGGAAAACGTTAGAAAATCAGCTTGTAAGTGGAGAAAAGTCCTTGAAACAGTTTCCCCCTGAACAGCAACTCCAATACTTACAGTATTCATATTTTTAGGTAAATACAGTCAAGGGGGTCCATTTTATGAACTGATTGCCTTAAAGTACAAAGATTTCAAGTTGTTATTCGACAAGGTTGGGTTGAGCTCGTGGGGTGAACTCGAACACCGCAGGCAGCGGACGGAAGGACGCATCCCCAGCGATGCCAGCGTCGCCGCAGAAGCGTTGAGCATCGAGGTGACACGTTCAGTAGTCTTCGCTCCCCCTCGTCTACCCCCCAGCCCCCTCCTCCCGGCTCTCCGGCTGCCATGTCTAGGCTGCATGCGCGGTGTCTCCTGCTCTCAGGTTCCCTCTCGGGTGTGGCCCCAGGAAGGTGCCTGCAGGACACTGGCAGGAGGACGAAAAGCGGGGCCGAGGAATTGGTCCCCCAGCTCCCTCCTTGCCCCCGGTTTGGCTCTGCCCTCTGCCGAAGGCCACAGTTCCCAGCGGGTGACTTGGTGCCACCCCTGCCCTTCTCCGGCTTCCCGCACCGCGGCGAACCGCAGCAATGGCCCGCTGCCCACGTGGCTGGCCCCGGGGTGCTCCCCCTCTCTTGTCCCTTTCTCTTAGCCAGGCTCACGCCTTTGAAACCCTTTGTTCAAGGATCCTTAGATACCAACCCAGTTCCAGGAAGATAAGTGTTTTCTGCTGGGGTTCTGACAAACTCGATGGCCAGCAAAGGACGAGCCAAGGGACCCGGCCGGGCGGAGACGCGGGCGAGCCAGACCGCCCCTGAGTGGCCCGCTGCTGCTCAGCCCCATCAGCTGCTGCCAGACCTTCTCATGGCCTGTGGCAGCTGGAGATGCGTATCTTGAAAGGAAGAAATTTCCCCGTTTATAAAACCGTTCTTGGGGCCAACGAGAACATACTTGAATTTGAACTGTGCATTATTCCATTTAACCCTTTCAACAGTGCCAACTGGAGGGAGGTTCTGGTATCTTCTTTGTATGGCTGAGGACACTTGTTACAGAGTTTTAAAGAGAATAAATGAGTCAAGGAAGGCTGTACCTAGATAAAAACCCACAGTAAGATCCTGGAGGCTGAGTGCTTCACCTGACACTCCCCCACCTTCTCCTTGGCCAGCTGGTCACCCCGAGGGAGGAGGCCCTGGGCTCGGCATTCCCCCTCATCTCTGTGTACCTGTGCCTGAATGGGCCACTTTTTGTTTTTTTTTAAACTGGGATTTTCTGATTTTAGCCTGGGGTCCACCGATACCCCCGCCCCAGGTAATATGTATTAATAGATGGTTTCTGGAAAAGTCTATGAACTCCTTGAAATCACAGACCCATTTTTTTATATGCATATGTGTGTTTTTCTGAGGGACTGTACTATACAGCTTTTGTGAGGAACTCACACAGAAAGCCAGAAAAATTACAACCACCTGTCACGGTGTCAGAAAGCAAATTAAAACACTGCATGAGACCCACTGCGCTGGCTATAATAAAAAAGATGGGGATCACAAGTGTTGGTGAAGCTGTGGAGAAGCCCGCAGCGATCCCCAAGCTGCCCGAGGTGGCTCTTCCTTGAGGAGGTGTCACTCTTTTCAGAAACGTGTCCATGGTGGTTTGCCTGGTCTGTGTCTTTTTTTACTCACAGATTTGCTTGTAAGCAGAAAATGCACCAAACACATGGTGAGAACTTTTCAGTGTCCGGGTTCTAGAACTTTTTAAGGAGTTTGTTGAGCTCTGCCCAAGCTCCTGCTAAACCCTTCCCTGTGAATTTTCTAGGGGATTCTTCTTTTCCTTCTCCTGCAGTTTCCTTTTCTCTTGCCTTTCCTTGGGCTGTGTGTTCCTGTTCAGCTCTAACAACTCCTCATTAGCCAGTCCCTCAGCAATCCACCTCTCAGAGTTCCTCAATGTCACCCTTATCCAGACCCAGGTTAGGCTGGTTGCCCTCTCACCACCACCTTGTGGATTTTTTGCAATCTTTGCACTGTGTCATTATGATGGCTCTGTCACTAGGTGGTGGGAATTTTCCAGCTCCATTGTAATTTACAGGACCACTGTCGTACACGCGGTCCATCACTGACCGTTACGTGTTTCATCACGAGTATAGAAGCAGAGTGGTGCATAATGCACTCTGCAGTGCCTTTTATTTATATATGATAATATTTCTGTGTGTCCAGGACAAATCATCCCATGGAACTTGACCTCTTTCTAATTCATGACTACCCGATAATCCACTGTATGGCTATAGCTTAATTTATCGATCCAATCTCCTATTGATGCATTTAGGTTGTTTCCAGGTTTTAAGTTATTTGATTGCAGGTTTTTCACAATTTTTTTTAACACCTGACCCACTAAAAGAAATACATTTTGACATTGAGATCCAGTATGTGTGCGTGTGTATACACACACACACACACACACACACACTCACACAGCAAAACATTTTATAAACATTTATTAAAAAAATGATTGGGATGTACTAATTTCTCACACCACCTATTGGTAGCTTATAACCTATAGTTGAAAAAACACTTCCAGTGCATATTTATTAAATGAAAAAGGGAAAATTACTTGTTTATAGTCTACTGTCCTGAACGTTTTACAAATACAATCTATTTAATCCTTGCAAAGGGCCAATGGCATTGGAATTAGCACTCTCCCCATTTTTTAGACATCAGCACTGAGGCACGGCGAGGCGGGACCAGTGGCCCCAGGTCACAGGCCAGGACATGAAGAGCGGTTCTTCAAGCCCAGGGAGTCTGGCTGCAGTTTCTTTGCTTAACCGTCAGCCCACGGTGTTTCCTCTCATCTTAGGAACTGATGGGAGATTACATACTTAGAAATCCACGGTTCTAAATAGCCTCATTCAGTGTTTCACTATACCTCATTCAGAGTATAGACCTTTACAAGATAGTCAAACAGGACATGACAAGTGTACACAGCTATTCATACACCTTGATGAATACAGAAGCTAAACAAAGACTCCTCAGATTTACCAGTCCCCTCCAGAAACCAGCACCAGCAACACACACACACACACACACACACACACACACGCAGATGCACACACACACACGCACACACACACTCCAAAACCCCTAAGCCTGCAACCTCCTAAATGACCAATGACGACCGCTAGCAGTGCTGGACTTAACTACTGTCACAGAGGCATTTATTTAGCAGCAGCGAGGAGCTTTCCATTACTTACTGAATTCCTCCCAAAGTTATAAAGGTCCACTAATTATTGTGTAGTAGTTAGCAGAGCTGTTTGGAGGATTGGAAACCCCTTTAGCTAATGCATGGCATATGTCGGAGGCATGCAGCTAATTCACATATCTGTCTGCACTATTCATAGGGAAGGTTACATGCCAATTATCCAGGCTTCAATCAGCCTGTTTGGATACAATAGAGGCAGTGTTCCCACACTTGACATGCCACATTCCATCCCGACATCAGAAGCAGCTGGTCCAGATAAAGACCACTGGGGTTTTGATACTTAGGAACCACCTCGATGCAAGAGCTGGAATCCAGACTCAACTGCTACCTGGACGGCAGGTTTCTTGAACCTGCATTCTGTTCATCGGTCCTTCGTTTCCTGCTCAGATGTGCTGGGTTGGGGGTGGAGGTGCCGAGGAGGAAGAGGAGACAAAGGCACCAATTGCTTACATGACAAAGCAGAGGATAACAGGACCTGGTGAATGGATTCCAATAAAATAAAGAACCCACACGTATTCCTGTGCCCAGTTTTAGAACCAAACAGGTTAAGACATTTCCTCCTTTTGTGTAAAAAAAACAAAAACAAAACTGCGTGTGTATTCCATCTCCATTTTTTCCCTTTTCATTTATTTTTTTTCCCTCTGCTTCAGACACTGGACTTCAAGTGCTGCCATCTCATCAGAAAAATGCTACTTCCGGTGGCATTTTTAACCAAGAACAGAAGCACAAGTGTCTGGAATCACCCCAGAAAGCCCCGGCTCTCCTGAGAGCCCTTCTCGCATTCTGCGGGCGCAGAGCACCGGGTCGGTGATCTGGGAGCGACCGTGGCAGATGCGGGGGCTGCAGGGGCTGCAGGGGGCGGGGTGGGGGCGGAGCCCCGAGCCTCTCCAGCAGTGTCTGCCCCCTCCCCCTTAGCGCCACCGCTCAGCTCGCAACAGGAAAACAGAGCTGCTGCCCACCTGCCTAAGGTCACACAGCCCGTCAGGGACACAACTGCAAACAAACAGCCCCAACAGCCAGCCCAGGCCCCGCCTCCCCTGTTAAAAAACGTCGCCGACAGCTGATAGACAACAGGCAGCGAGGGTGCAGCACGCCGCTCCGGCTCCGTCGGTGCGCTCTGGGAGCTGTAGTTTTTCCCACCCTCCCAGACGGACCTACAGTAATTAACTCCATGCAGAAGGGGGATGGGGGGAGGAAAACTCCTTTTATCCACCCCCCCCCCCCCCCCGCGACTTGAAAAGAAATGCTGGCAGATAATTTGGCTGAACATGAAAAGGGAGAGGCTGCTTCCCGCCGCCCCAATAAAGTGCCAGGTTGGTGAGGCTCCGCGGGCTGAGAAGCAGACATTTATCTGTTCCCATGGAGATGCATTTTCTACTAGTCAGTCAGGCACTGAGGGGGTCAGACAATACAGGGCAGATAGATCCCTTTTTCATCTCGAGAGACCGTGGAGTCCCCCCTTTGCTTTCCTAGCTCACTTCCATTTGCAGGGGGCTGAGTGACGTCGCAGAAATACCTGCAGCCGCAGCGGGAGGGATCCCAGGGCGCCCCACCGACGAGAATCTCCAGCTCGGGCGGAGGACGAGGGGCGGGACCGGGCGGGACCCATCCCCACCCCCTTCGCGTTTCACCTCCTCGGCGCTTCTGTCCCAATCCTCATTTGCATACTTTTGGCTTCCAAACTGCCGAATAAAATCATTAATAAGGTCCCAAAAGAAAAGGCAGAAGATTTCCAAACGGCGGGGGTGGGGCGCGAGGCGGGGGCGTTGCCCACAGGACCTCGGGGAGCCCCGGGAAAAAGCTGCCCCAGAAGGAGAAGCCTGGACGGCCGCAAGGTGGGGAGGCTGTAGGCTCGGTCCCGGCTGTGCTCGCCCTAAAGGGCGCGTGTAGAAGTGAGGGGGGCTGCGGTCGGACCCGCCGCGTGTGTTCCCAGTCCACGCCCGTTTGCGACCCAGGTCGCTGGGTGATGTGCAGGGTCAGCGCCTGGACACGCGGACTCACAAGAAGCCTTCCGTCACGCTCCTCTTTGCGGTGCGCCTTTCCCGTCATCATTTGGGCACGCGCCTAAGGCGGAGGAAAATGTCCCCGAGTCTTCCTAACGCTCACTGAGGAGGGAGAGGGGACTTCCACGGGATCCCGTCCGCCTGCAGCACAAGCGGACGCACACGGGAGCAGCGGGCAGCCCCCAGCCGGGACCTGACACCACGTAATGGGAATGGAGTCACCTCGGTGCAGCTCGCCTGCGCCCGGGCAGGAGAGGAAACACAAGGACTCCGGCGCGCTGCAGCCCGGCCTGCTGCTGCTGGACGCTGCACGGCCTGTCCCTGACGCAGCTGGCGGGGACAAAAGCACCAGCGGGGCCACCTCGGGGAGCTACCGGGAGCGGTCCCCGCGCCCAGCGCTTAGGGGCAGAGGGGACACTCCAGGGTACCCGTCAGGCATAGTGTCCCGCTACCAGGAGGCAAAGGCGGACCTTCACCTCGACGGTCCTTGGGAGTTGGACGTTCTGGAAGGGCAGCCCACGTTTTTCATTATGTGCTGTGTGTGGGTCAGTGTCTGCCATTTCCTTCTCTTATTTGCTCATTTCTGTTTTAAACATTTAAAAGAGAAGCAATACATAATCTCTGAAAAACTTCAAACAGTATAAAATTAAGGTAAGAGTTAGTCTCTTGTTCCCCTCACTCCACTAGCTCCTGTCCTCACTAGAGACAGCCAATAGCCACTTTTCACAGGGCGGCAGGGGGCCTTCCAGACATCCCCCTAATATTCACAGGGAGAAAACACACATACGCGCTTTGTTTTACACACACCACTGCAGTCACTTATAGAAATTATTATACAACTTTTTTGTTCACTGAAAACATCCATCTTGGGTCTTGGGCAATTTGCTCTGTTTGCATTTAGTTTTTTCAAATTACCTATATGTCTTCGAGGATTGCGTAATAGGTGCTCCTGGCAGAGAGGAATTCGAATCAAGGGCCCTGTGGGGGCTGGGAGCGCCCCGCCCCCCTTGCCTGGACCGGTGCTACAGTTTCGCGTGTCACCCAGACACTGTCTTCGCGCAGATCGCCACAAATGGACCCTTTGTCTCTACCAAGTGCCCTTCGCCTCGCCTTTTGCACTGAAGACCTCTTGGATGCAAAAACAAAAAGCAAACACAGGACGTTTAAAGTGGTGGCGTAGTTCTTTGAGTGGCGTCCCTTAGCGTATTTCCCTTGAACTTTGGGATGGACTGTGGGCGGAGGGAGTCTTCGCTCCTCCACACAGGGCCGCCTCCCAACAGGGCCGCAGAAAACCCTCCTGCGCAGGGCAGGGCCTTGGGTTCTTGGCTCGAACACACCCCACACCTGCCCTCAGCTCCTCTCGACTGAAGGGAGAATGGACGGAAGGACCTGTTTCTTCTTTAAAAGACATGAAGGTTTAAGCCGAGTTTGATTGGCCCACTAAAGATCTATTATGAACACGTGCCCCTTTCTGTAGATCCTAATCTTTTCTCCAGCTTGAGATGGAGAGGCTCAGGAGAAACAAAGTCCAGTGTCCCCTCCCCCTCCCCGCAGGGGCCTCCGGTCGCCGGGGCCGTGTGGCATCCCTGCCTGCTTAGCGCCCCCACACTGCCTCATTCCTCTCCTGGGCGCAGCCCGGTCCTGCGACCTAGGTGCGCCCCCCTGCTGCTTCCCGTGTAGCAGTGAGGCCCCTGGGGGTGAGAATACGGCGTGTCCTGGGGAGGCAGGCGTGTGCCGTCGGTGGGGTAGGGAACCCTCTCTCCCTGGGGAGGAAGGAGTCTGAGTTCCTTGTGTAGTTGGAAACCTGGTGAAATCGTGTATAAGACGAACCTTTTGTTCAGCTCGGGAGGTCTTTCTGTTGTTTGTCTCTCAGGGTGTATAGCGAAATCCTTTTGGCCTGGGAAGAAGAGGAGGGCAGCTCCTAATACGGCCTGTAACCTGCAAGCGAAGGGAAGGTTTAATTCAGGAAGAGATGCAGCAAGGCCAAAACGAAAGAGGAACCGGGACTGCCGGTGTTCAGGGCAGAAAACCCGAAGTTACCATCCCCCAGTTAAAAATAATGGGGGGCTGGAAAATGTGTCACCTGCTGTATCTGTCATTGACATTCACAGTCCTGTTTGCCGTTTATCTTGAGGCCTGGGGAGCTCTCCTGCTGGTTAGGAGAAAAGGGGGAGGTGTAGGAAGAAATGCTGTAATAAGAAAAGGAGGGATTAGAAACCCCAGAGAGAAGGGGAGGTGTAAATGACATGTGGGGCTTCGACAATCACCACCCAGAAAGGAGAGACAAAGCTGGGCAGAAACCCTTAGAAACTTACCTGGGAAACTGAGACACACACACATGCTCCCAATAACGACAACACAGAAGGAAACAGAAAAGACGAGCTCGTTCTCCCCCGGGGTTTTGTCTAACGGCGTAAATAGGGGTTAGTTTCACCGGGGCGCATGACGAGACCCCAAGAGTCTTTCCAGGCCAGCCTGAGCCTTAGCCCAAGATGGGGAAGAAAACTTGGGGGACAGAGTTTTTCTCCGAAAAGGAGTTGAGATTGGGGCAGAAGGGGCACTTAGCAGGGGCAGAGTGATCCCTCTCCCCAAAGAGCCCAGATCTATTTGGGTCACCTGTATAAACTCTTCTCCTCTCTTTTTTCTCCCAAAACCTTACCTTGAATAGAATTACTTAGGAAAAAAGGCACTTTTAGCCCAAAGCTAAAGGAGGACCAAATTAAATACTCACTGGACAATGGAACTCTCTCTCCCTGAAGTTGCCCGTGTGTGCGTGAGTGTGACACTTCCCACTGGCCTAATGTGGGCAGAGCGCTTTCTCTGCTGTAAATAAGTCACATTTACTGTCATTCTAGATCAGGGGTTGGTAATTGCAGTCCAATGGTCAAATCAGGCTCAATGACTTTTTGTAAATAAAGTTTTATTGGAACTCAGAAAGTTCTGAGATTATGTGTCCATCAACGAGAGTGAGGGTTTATGCTCCTTTTCAGTCATTTACCATCAACTTGGGGTAGTTGCTCTCGGGTGATTCTTGGGTGTTCTCTAAAATACAATCGGCTGTTCGGACCCGGCCCGACTCCGTGGCTGGCTGACCGCCCTGCTGGGCCTGAAGGATGGAGCTGCTGACCAGGAGGGACTGCGAGGAGGGTCACACCCGTGCGGCCTGTGGCTCGGCGCCTGACATGGACATGAGTGCGTGTGAGCTCTGCGTTGCTCGGACCCAGCCTTGGATCTGCTGGGACTCAGGGAACTGGACTAGCCCAACTGACCAGTGTTTCTCAACTGGGGTGAGTGAGGGAAGACTTCTGCACCCCACCCCCAACCCCCCACCTGGCACATTGGCATTCTACGGAGACACGTTCGGCTGTCAGAATGTGGGGAGGGCACTGCTGCATTTAGTGGGTAGAGGCCGGAGACACTGCTGAACATCCTGCAGTGCCTTGCCCATCCCGCCCCACCCCTGCCGCACCGGACGGAGAATTATCTGGCCCAGATTGTCACTAGTGCTGAGGTCCAGAGGTGCTGGACGAGGCCACCAGGAAGCACCTTCCAAAGCCTCGACCCTCCCTCCTCTGCACCCCGAATCAAGTCCGTTAGCATTTCCCATTTTCCTCCCCACCCCCGTCTCTTCCATGAGCCAGGAGCCCTCTGCCTGCAGCTCTTCCAGGTCCCCGCCGGGAAGCCTTCCCTTGCCCCCTGCCGCATGGCTGCCACTGCCGCCCCTGGTTACCCTCCATTGGGCAGCCTGTTTCTCTCTGTGTTTGTTTGATTTCCTTTAGGTATCGATCATGATCAGCTTGGACACTTATTTTATTGCTCGATCAGTTGATTGTCCCCTGCACCCGCAACCAAACACTCGGATATGGCGGAAGCACTGCATCACGTTGCTAAACCCGGAAAGTCCTGAATTCCAAAGCAAATGCGGCTGGAAGGGTTTGCATACGAGATTTGGATGTGTATTTTCCCTCGCTTTAAAGCTGAGGAGCAGAGAGACCAAATAACGGTGTCAGGGGCTGGCAGAGCGCAGATCTGAATCCAGGAGTCTTATGCCTGAATTCCATCTCTAACCGTCAGGCTCTTAGGAGAGGTGCTGGTGCTTGTTGACTGGGTAAATGGAGCTGTCGGGGCCTTGTGCCCTCCCCTGGGTGGTCTGCCTGCTGCTGGGGAGATGCCTGCTTTTCCTCTTTCCAAGGGTGCTGGCTAGAAAGGTGCACGCAGAACATGCATGTTTGCACACGCATGCACGTACACACACACACCGCACACACGCCCCCCCCCCCCCGAGGGGCTCCGTACAATCATATTTCCTGGAGCTCTGTGGCTGCCTATTGTTTTCAGCAATCTCATCTTTATGAATCAGGTGACAGAACCCACTAGGAACCAGGCAGGGGAGAGAAAGCAGATGCCTCTGCAGCCAGGCAGGCCTGAGCTGAGCATTTTGTCATTGTGGTTGAAACACTGCCTCCACTAGGGTGCAGCCCCTTGTAAAAGATGATTGTCGTTCTCTCTCTCTGGCTTTGGGGGCTGCTCTGGTTCTGAAAACTCAAAACCCGCAGTGGACAGAAAAGTGTCATTTGTCTGTTGGGTACTAATCCAGAGCAGGGTGATGGGGGGCAGTGATGGTATTGCTGAAAATGTGGAGGCAGTTATTTCCCCTCGTGTCCCTGAAAGCTTCCTTGAGAAGCTATGAACTTGCTTCTAGAAGGCAGTGGAAAATCTACGTGGTTTTAAGTGGGCAAGAACGTCTTCAAAAAGGCTCAGAGGAAGGAGATGGGCTACAGGTTGGCCAAGGGCTGAGATTGTTGATGAAAACATAATTGCAGATGGGTAAATACTACGTAATTTCTTCTATGTGTGTGTATGTGTGTGTGTGTGTGTGTGTGTGTGTACGAGCATGTGTATGTGTGTAAAGAGAGAGAAAGGCTAAGAAGGATACACTCCATGAACACAGGAAGTAAAAGAGAACCAGGCGGGGGCAGAGGAAGGTTCATGTGTCAGAGAGAGAGGGGCAACTTCCTATTTTCAATCATATATGCTTCAGTATTCTCCCTTTGCTGTGTAATCTAAACACGAATAAAATTAACTTGCAAAAACAAATAGCCCCTCCCCACCCCACAACCACCAAGGAATCAGCTTTGTCATAAACAAAAAGCCCTTCATCTTCTAAGAACTGGGAGATTCCAGACACAAAGGAGGTCCTAGTTACAACTTGTTTGGAAGCTGACATCGAATTCTACCCTGCCCCACAGTGAGGCAGATTATTACTTAAAACAGTTATTGAAACTTCTCTGAACAAAGGGGAAATGCTTGATTCTGTCTTCCTCTCTCTGTCTCTCTCTCTCATAATCTGTTTAAAGTTATGAACATTTCTTTTATGCTTTACTCCTTGTTTTGTTTTGTTTTGTTTTTTAAGGAATAGGAAATATCCAAAAGACTGATAGTCTTTATGATCTGTCCTTTAAATTACAAGTCCTGCTCGATTAAAGCATCCAATCTTATCTTTGAATAGCAAAGTGAAAATCACGTGCAGAAAACCAGCCCTTGTCAGAGACTAAGGGAGGGATACAGCCCTGGAGGATCCTTTAGATGATGTATGTACAAAATAAATGTTGCTTTTTGGTTAACCTACAGTAAAACAGTCTCGTTGTCTGCTTACTTTCAGATTATCTTTCATTTGAATTTCACTAGATTGTCTGCTACTTTTGTTTAATTTATTCTTCATTCATCTGGTTTCAGGCTTGTCCGACCTGTGGCCCAGGACGGCTTTGAATGCGGCCTAACACACATTCTTAAAACAAGATGAGACTTTTTTGCGACTTTTTCTTTTCGCTCATCAGCTATCATTGGTGTGAGTGTATTTTACGTGTGGCCCAAGACAGTTCTTCCAGTGTGGCCCAGGGGAGCCAGAAGGTTGGACACCTGTGGGTTAAATAGAAACTAGGAAGGGCAGGAGGTGCCCGGGGGAACCCGGGCGATGGCAGTGGATCGAGGACCAGGCTGCTGACTCCGCATCCACCCGCATCTGCACAGAAATTCAACCCAGTGGTGGCTGCTAGCAAGCCTCGTGCGTAGGAGTTCTCTCAGCTCTGAGTCGGCACGGGCCTTTCTCAGGAGGCGGGTATGCTTCGTGAGCCGGGCTCGCACGCCCCTGGCACTGATGGCTCTAGAGTGAGGTTTGTGAAGTGGGCCAATTCGTCCCTCAGGGCTGGGCTTCCTAACCTCCCAGGACACGCCTCTGGTTGGCTAGAGGTGGTCAGCATCCCGGAGGGTTGTCAGACTGAACCGAACTGCGTGAGAAGTCTATTTGCTCCCACTTTGGTGTTTCTATTCCATCAAGATCGGGAAAGAAACTGTTTTCACTGATCAAATGAGAAAAGGTCCATTGAAAGCTTGATCCAAATGTTAGATTTCGTTACTGTCTTCTTCAGTGCCCTGTGACCCTGTTATTTCTTCTTTGCTCCTTACAGCAACCTGGAGGCTATCAGAGTAAGCAACCTTCGTGTTACAGAGTGGGAAGGAAAGGTATAAAAGGCTAACTCATGCATGTGAACAATTGGCCAGAGGTGGGTAAGCATTCCTGGTCTCTTCTGCTCAACCTCTTCAGTGTATACAGGTAGAGTTTCTGCCGGGTTTAGTTGAGGTGGAGTTCAGGCATCTCTAGGGTTCATCTTGTACTAAAGGTTCTGGGAAAATCCTAGGAGCACAATAAAATCCAAAGAAGAGGTTTACTTAAGCATGACTCACCCCAAATGCCCACTTCAAGTCTGAGGGGAAGGGACTAATTTTGCCTCTGTCATCAGGTACACCCCAGGAACATTTGCAAGCCCCGCCAGGAACCTGTTTTTATTTGGTTTATTGCCCGGGGTGACTGTATAGCTGCTGATCTCAGAGGACCACACTAGATGGCCAGGAGTGGGCGGCGACATGATTCCGCAGACACCGATGATAATCCCAGACAATTGCAGGCTGCCTTTTACTGGAGGGGTGTGTGCACCTTCACATACAGAGAGCAGGGCTGAGTCACAGCATGGAAAACAAGCATGACACAGCAGGTCTGTCAGAGGGCACGGAACAAAAGGGGGGGACTGAATCTCAGTTCCTGGCTTCCCTCTCAGATGGCATCATCTGGAGGGCAGACTTCGATTCAAAACACGAGTCCCTTCTGGGCGGAAACCCAGAAGGCAGGGTCTAGCTGTCTCAGTGGATGGCGCTGGCTTTTGCTCAAGGAAAGACAAGAAAAACTAAAATGCAAACCGTGCCAATCAGGACTTCAGGGGTGGTAGGCATGTACAAAGAGATGGGAAAACAACAATAACAATAAGAGTAGTAATAAATAATCATCACAGTGCATATACAGCTGTAGGTTAGACACAGTTACAGGTGACTTGTACGTATGAATTCATTTCATGGTCAACCCCGTGAGGGAGATGCTATTATGATCCCCACTTTATAGTGAAGAGAACTGCAGTGCAGGGATGCTAAGAAGCTCGCCCACGGCTATTTGATGAAGGAAAACCTCACTCCCCATCCTGGCCCTGGGGGGTGACCATGAACACAGGTCTGAGCATTGATGAACCCAATTTTAGCTGGGCTCCGCCAACACTAGGCTGCTTGGAACCTTTGTGCTAATTCAAACAAGGTGCCCCCTTGGGGCAGGAGCCGCCTCATGGGGTTGACGGCTTGATAGGTGACCTCCAGGGCCCCCCCTGGTAGGTGGAGGAAGGGCTGAATTTCAGTGGCCACTTCTCTGGGCCAGGTGACTTTGTGGAGAGCCAGGCTTCCGGGCGTGGAGGTACCGTGGCTCTGAGTCTGCTTCTCCATTTAAAAACCAGGGCGATGCTACTGACCTCAGGCAGAGGCTTGTGGCAAGGACGGAACACTGAGTTTACTGGGCGCGTGGCAGGCACTAAGGAGGGAAACCCCAGCAGGAGACAGATCGCGTGTCTTGTGGAACTCCTTGGAGATGGGGAGCAACCCTTTAGAAAGTCCTGTTGAAATCTGTGCACCATCTATCACAGAAAAGGCGCTGGTGTTCTATAGGCAACAGATCACGTCTTCAGTTCTAATCACTGACCGAAGTGGAGGCTTGAATAACTTGCACAATTAAGCTGTTTCTCAATCAACTCATTTCCTCGGATTGCTGTCTCGAGAGCGCTATCCTGAAATAAATGGAGTCGAAACCACTAAATTTGGGAAATGCCTTCAGAATGCATTTCATGAGTTTGAATGGGACCACAGATAGTATGTGTGATGTTACTAGGGTGGGGCTAGTGTGGGAATCAGATGGCCCGCATGTGTCTCCTAGAGCTGCCACTTAAAAGCTGTGTGACTTGGGCACATTTCTAAGTGACGCTCTGCCTTAGTTTTCTCATCTGTAAATTGGGGCTACTAACCGCTTCTCTGTCATGGGTTTGTGAGGTATAAATGAGAGAAATCCATATAAAATAAGTTGCACCATCCACGGCAAATAGTAAGTGCTCAAAAGGATGTTAATTGATCTCACTCATCGATGATTATTAAAGAGACTCGTCATTAGCACTTTCTGATTCTCTTAAATTCCACGTTTAACCCCATAAGAATCTACACTCAATAAATCCATGTTGAATGATTGGTCTGTGTCGCCTCTCCTGCCTTCTGAGAGGATGCAATGTCTTTTCTTCCCCCACTAGAGAAGTTGACTTCCCGACGTGCACGTGACTTTGTGCTGCCAGGAACAAGCTCAAGGCTCAAGGGTCAGTTGGCACCTTGAACTGCTCAGTTGCCAGCAGGAGGGTTCTTGGAAGCTCAGAAAGTCAAGAATGAATGTTTTGTTTGTTTGTTTGCTTGTTCGTTTTCTTTTGGGTGGTTCCCTGGCTGGGAATCGAACCCAGGCCGCAGTGTTGAGAGCGCCGAGGCCTTAGCCGCTGCCCCACCAGGGAAAAGAATGAACGTTTCTTATTTCTCTCAGCAGTTTGGTTTTGGCTTCCTTTTGTTCTAGATGCATCAAAGGCCAAGGTCTAGTTTGGACTGGGAAGGTACGTACGTGGGTAACAGGGCCTCTCTCTCCGTCCGCCCCTCGGTGAGGTACAGGCACGCACGACGCACTCCCACTACGTATACTTCTGCAGATGGAGGCGCAGGTGCCCCCTGAGCGCTGCCAACTGCGTTAGAAACGCTCCCTTCAAGCTTTCCTCACATGAAACGTCCAGGTCGCCTAACAACAGCTTGCTTTGGCTGCAAGCAGCAAGGCCTACGAAATGCTGGGTTAACCGATAAGATCCCCCGCCGCCCCCCATAATAAGAAGTCTTAGATTCCAGGGCTGCTGGAGCATTCCAAGAAAGTCACCAAGGACCCAAACTCCTTTCGTCTGTCTGCCCCACCATCCTTTGCACACGGCCCTCAACTTCCTGATTCCACCACGGCTGCCCCGTTGCAAGAATTGGGGCGTATCCGTATGAGAAGAAGGGGAGAAGGAAGCAGGTGTGCATGATGGCAGAAGCTTTGCCTTTTTATCAAGAAAAAATATCTGCAAGGGAGTCGGGGAAATCAAGTTTTGTTCTGTTCATTTGTTTGTTTGTTTGTTTGTTTGTTTTAGCTGGGCTCAATGGCACCCTGACCACTTCTAAGATTCTGTTAGTAACAAAGAAAAGAAAAAATAGCTGATGAGCAGCCAGCACTCTACCAAGTAGCACACGACCATTCCCCTCGCCCTGATAGATGTCCCTCTTCCTCAGGGTGGCATATGCTTCAGAGAATATTTGTAGGAGCCCCGGGACAGGGACTCTGACAAGTTGAAGCTACTCAGGATGACCCGTTTCCTCTCATCAATGATTAATTTATGTATTGATCCATGACATCATTTTGGGCAATGAGATTTGAGGGAAAAGGTGCCAAAGGGTCTCAGGGAAAAGATTCTTTCTTCCTAAAAAAGACTCACGGAATGGAAGAGTTGTTCTTCCGCCCCTGGATATTGTGGTGTGGAGATGTGCTGGCTGGAGCCATGCAGTGATGTTGCACACATGAGGGGAGCCAGCCTGGTAGGACACTGGAATATGCTGGGGACTGGCGTAATGGAAAGATGCAAACAGACCCATGCTATTTAGCAACCACTGAGCTGCTGCATCAGCTGGAGCTACTTTTCTTCCAGACTTCTCTTACGTGAGATGGTACCATTTCTTGGTGCTTGGCTATTTTGAGTTGAACTTTCTGTGACTTGCACCCAAAGGGCTTCTAACGGACACTCTTGTATGATGAGCTCAGTAGAATGGGCCCATTTACAATATAAACATACCTTTAAGTAATCGAACTAACTCCCTCTTTAATTTCACCTCCTCCCACTGTCCCCCTCATTTGCTGCTGCTCTTCTACCGGGCCAGGGGCGCTCCCGGCCGAGGGCCGTCGTACCAGTGCTTTCTCCCAGACAGACATTTATCTTCATCCATCACTTCTTTTTGCCACTCAGATATCGGCGTATCAGAAAGGTTTCCCTGACCACCCTACCTAAAATGTGCTGACTCTCCTCCCTGGCCCACCATACCTGTACCCTGCTTCATTCTTCCTCGTAGAACTTACCGCCTGTGGACCCAGAACACACTCCTCGTGTTTTGGCCTCTTGACTGTCTCCTTATCTGTAACGGGGTAAGTCACAACCCAAGGGCTCTTGGGCTGTCGTTAACAGGTAGGTCCAGTTCTCGCATGGTGTCTGGTATGTAGCTGTCGCTCAACATATTTTGGATGACTACCTAGAAAAGTCTGTTCAAAGCCTTACTTCTGCAGCTTCGTGGTGCAGTGAGTAAGTGTGTAGGATCAGGATTTGGAGTCAAACAGCCTTGACTTTGAATTCTAGCTCTGCCACGTGCTAGCTATGTGGACCCGGTCAGGATGCTGAGCCTCCATTTCTTCATCACTAAAATAGTTTTTAAAAGTGTAGGTCATCCAGTTGTTAGAGAAAAATAAGGGGACGCATCCAGAGCACTCACTGAGGCCTTCGTGAGAGGGAGGCGTGGTGGGGAGTGTCCGTGTGCAGTCTCACTCAAGACACTTCCCGGGGACCCCTGTCTTTACTCAAGTGACTGCTTTGCACTGAGACTTCAAATGTCCCATCGGGCAAAATGCGTGAGAATTGTGAAAAGCACAAAACTAAACAAATATCCTGAGACGGATGTCTGCCCAGGTCGGTGGTAAGAAAACGAGAACATTCTGTGTCAACAGATGTTATTAAGTATGATGGTTGCCAGAGTGCAGGATCATGAGCCATCTGCCACCGCAAAGCCTCCTGCATTCCTTTGAAGAAAAGTATTATTTCCTGCCCCTGCCCCCTAGGGCTGACCAGGATAAATGCTGCTAACAGCCCTATCGGGGAGGAATAAGCGCACTCGGCTATTTTTAGCTTCCCCTTGCAGTCTTATATTTCACAGTTTAAGTTGGTTTTCAAAGTTCTCGTCCAAGCCAAATAAACCCAGGCTCCGAAATGAAAGGACTTGGGTTATTACTTTCGGATTCTCCGGGGAGGAGGCGACCAGGCCAGCGCCGGGGGCACGCGGGGCGGGTCGGCGCGGGGGAGGGGGGCGCCTCGCCAGGAGCCGCGGCCGCGCACGCGCACTGCAACCCGCCCCCGCGCCCCTCCCGGGGGGCTCCCAGGCAGTGGGGGAGCCTCCTCCTGACAGGGGCGCCCGACCTTCTCTGGCCTTTGCAGATAGCCCGCTGCAGATAGCCCGAAAATCCTTCCAGGATTTTCGATTCAGATTCTGTAGAACTTCTGTGTGGATTCTCCTGTCCCCTGCTGGGGGTGTTATGAACACAGGATAAAAGGAAGCATGACATTTCATTCATTCGTTCACTCATTCATTCATTGTATTCCACAAATAATAGGTACCTACAGCATCCTGGGTACTGTGTTCTCAGGGGTTCTTTTTTGGGAGAGGAGCTAATAAAGCACTAATAAGTAAAAATTTAATCAATTTATAAATCGACACAGAATTGAATATCTGTTACATGTATTATAATTACAATTAATAAAATAATTATATTTATCCACGCATGACAACCTTGATACAGGACTTACTACATGCCGGATGGTACACTAAGCTCTTTATACATCAGCTCATTTAACGCCTCCTTATTTTACAAACGGGGAAACTAAGAAACCAAAAGGTTAAGTGTCTTTTAAAATTCCCATGCGGTTAAGTGGCCGGCAGGATGTGAAAGTCAGCCCCAGGGATTTGTGAGTCCACCTTGCAACCACGTGACAGTACTCGGCAGGATCTTTAGGACAGCCGGCGGACAAGTGGACAAGGTCAGGAGGTGACAAGTGCCACGAAGGGCGGTAAGCTCGATGACGATGAGGAGTGTGACTGGCGGATGGGTAGGGGGCCCCTCTCAAGGGAACAGGCCAGGCAGACATCTCCGGGATGAGAAAGGGTCAGCAATCTGGGAAAAATAAACCCTGTGGTTTGAGAGAAGAGAAAGTGCAAAAGCCTGAAGCAGGAAGGAATGTGGCATACGTCAGGGACAGAGAAAAATCCCATGTGACCAGAGCCTGTGACCAGGTCAGACTGTATGGAGGGGAGGGGAACTGGGGGTGGAAAGGTAGGCGGGGGCAGGGGGGGCAGTTTTTGGGGGGTTTAATTTAAACACCATTCAGAAAAGAATACTGCTCCATGAATCATTTGCTCAGGGTTTTGCAGGGGCTTGTGGTGGCTGTCATTTGTCACAGAGCTCAAGGAGATGCAGAAGGTCGACTTCATATCACCCCTGTGGCTGAAAATCTTCCAGCATTTTTGAATCTTTCCTTTCTTAGTAAGTGTCTGAACATAATTGACTCTTTCTGGAATAACTAGTGGTATGACCTGGGTGACAACTTTGGACTCAGTGACTCAGGTTGAGCTCCAGTGAACTTGTAACAATTTGAGTGAAATTTGCACTAACCTCAAGACTTCCCCGAAGTGGTGTTTCCTTGATTGTGGATTAAAAATAAATTCTGAATATTAGATTATTTCCCTATGATTTACATGATTTCTAAAAGTGGGGCCCAGCGGTCAAAAATAGAAAAAAAAAAAGGTGAGCTCTAGTCAATCAAGATTTCACTGTCATTTGCATCGTGGACTTATGGCTTTGGCAGGTAAACAAAAGACTTGAGTTAAGGGGAAATAAATAACCTGGCCAATGATCCAGTATTTTGCAACAACATTTATGCACTGGCACTTCTTGGAATTGATGCAATTGGTTATAATCGGAATAGAGTAATCAGAACACACTGGTGGTCCTTATTAAGTTAA
The DNA here is from genome assembly GCA_004026885.1 of Lyroderma lyra. Taxonomy (NCBI): domain Eukaryota; kingdom Metazoa; phylum Chordata; class Mammalia; order Chiroptera; family Megadermatidae; genus Lyroderma; species Lyroderma lyra. Next base: position 61,337 of record PVJL010000336.1, on the reverse strand, counting down.
AGCACATTGGACCCAAATCGGTCACTAAGAGGGGCAAAGAGAAGCTCATTTTCATTGCTCTTCCTAGAGTAATACGTGGGGATTTTTACAGAACATCCATCAAGAGAAAATTTAGAGTTTAGGCAGCCTGAGTTAGAATTCCCAAATTCCCAATTCCTTGCTGTGTGACCTTAGGAAAGTTACTTAACCTCCCCTAGCCTCAGTTTCCTCATGTGCAAAATGGGCATCAAAGGGGCACATACTTTGCAGGGTTGTCATGAGAGTGATTGGTAAATCAATTAATAATTGATTAAATTGATGTAAAAGATTTAGCACAGAGCCTGGGGCGAGTAAGGCTTCAATACACACATGTATTTGTTTCTTTTTCCATCACACCCTTTCCCATCTTCAGTCTGTGGCCCCAGTGCTGCTGTCCCATAGCACGTCTGTGCACGACCTCAGGAAGCAGCAGAGAGGGCACATCCAGGTCCCCAGTGCTAGCAGGGGAAGCCATCACAGGGTGCCTTCCGGAGAACCTGCCCCTAATGAAGGAGCCTTTGCTCCATGGCACCGTTGCCATTGACATTTTGGGACAGATAATCCTTTGTGGTGGGGACCATCCTGTGCATTGTAGGATGCTTAGCAGCATCTCTGGATCCTACATAGTGGATGCCAGTAGCACACCCACCACCCCTCACCAAAAAAAAAAAAAAGTTGTGACAACCAAAAGGTCTCCAGACATCGTCAAATGTGCCCTGGGGACGAAACACATGGTGATACATTTAAAATGTATTGTTTAAAAGTTATTAATTAAATTATAGACCCTTATGGCTGGGAAAGAGAGAAAAAGAGAGAGGAAAAGAAGAAGGTAAGGAAGGAAGGAAGGAATTGTACACAGATGGATAGAACAAAACCAAAACAAATTAGAACAAAACACTCTCATCACTACAAAAGTTTTATGAAATACCCTTGAAAATGAGTTTTTCTGCATGTGAATTTATAGATCAGAACATCTTTGGACCCAACTGTAACACACACAACATAATCACAAGTAGCAAAGTCTCCTAGATCAGAAATGATGGCCTTGAATTTCAGCTGCAGCCCTCACAAGCCATGTGACAGTGGCTGAGCTGCCTCACGTCCCCAAGCCTCAGTTACTTCTTCTGTAAGTGGGAATTACCTTCGTACCTAACTCAGCATACGGGCTCTTAGCATCTGCAAAAATATGGACAGCAAAGGCCGTGTGCCAAACATAGCACCCAGGGCTTTCCGCAAATCAATGCACATAATGACAAAATAACCACGTGACATGGGTATTATTTTGTTCCCGTTTTATAGGGAAGGAACCTGACGTTTCCCACTTACTCTGCTATCCTGCTTCCTTGATGCTGATGTCATGTAGAATCATAAAACCGTCCGCAATCAGAGCAGAAGAAAGTTCAGTCTGTCTCGATCCCCAGAATCCTCTTGCCTTGGAATAATCCAGGAATCTTAGGGCCCTTCATCCATTAATAGGGTCAATTATTTTCTGTTGTCACCTGCTAAAGAAAGGCCATTTAGGAAATCTGAGGAAATAGCTTCAGTTCAAAAAGGTGGCAGAAACATTGCAGATTCCTGTGTTTTGCTGTTTGCTTCAGTGTCCTTGATGATCTAATCTCGGAAGTGACATCCTGTCACTTCCAGTGTATTCTGTTGGTCACATGCAATGTGTGACATGGTGGAGAGGGGATTACACAAGGATGGGAACATCGGGAGGTTGGGCTTCATCTCAGAGGCTGATTAGTGCACCACCGATAGGTTGTAGGAAACTTTAAAAAAAAATACACTTTGACTGGAAAGTCGGTTTAATGACAGATTTAGCCTCACATTGTAGATGATTGGTTCTCTTGGAAAGATACTCCTGGGAAATGTTGCAAACTCTTTTCTTATCTTTTAAGATAAGAAACATGGCACATTAGATCAACCGCTATTTGAATTTAGATCTTGAAAAGCAAATTAGCTAGAAACCTCATCTTAGATGAACCAATATCAAAGCAGTGGTTGTAGAATTTAATATGTATAGAAGAATGTAGTAAATTAATAAATATTGATATGCCTATATCCTTTAAAAATACCTATTTGGTCAACCTTTGAGATTCTTTAAGTATGTCCAGGGGTAGAGATTAGATATGTACCTCTCCTGATAGGAAGACATAATTTTTTAAATATTATACTAAATTTTTCACAAAGCATTATTAACTACAAGGCCCAGCATGGTCCAGCTCCTGCTTGGTAGCGAAACATAAGCTCATCCACCACAGTCTAGCGACACTGGGCAACTTTCTGGTTCTCAAACACAAGTCCCTTCCTACCTCAGGATCTTTGCACTTGCTGTCCTTCTGTCTGGAGTGCCAGCCCTGCAGACTGCCCATTGCTGGGCCTGGCTCTCTTGAATTTCTGTACATAAGTGATTTCTTCAGAGAGGCCTTTCTCTGATCCCTTCAGTTATTCTCTTTTTTATTATCTGGTTTTGCTCTTCACAGCACTCATTGCAACCAGACTTACCTTTATTTTTAAAATTATTTATTTCCTATCTGCCTCTAAAAGTGCAAGCTCCTTGTCAAACATGCCCAATTGTCTATACCTAGTAAACTCGCATGCTATTTTGCATACAATACATGCTAAATAAATATTCTCTGAATTTGGTTTTGACTCTGAATTTATAAACAGGTGACAATCACTTGATTGCACTTGCCTTTGATTTGTAGGCAACTGCATTTAGCTTATTTCCAGTGGCCAAGGGTTGCCTTTATTTGGAATGACGATATCAAAACATTTGCTGTTTTGTGCACCGTGAGTGCTGAAACTGAAATGTCAGGTGACAGCAGAGAAAGAATTAGTCGTGGCAGCTCTTTAAACATATAAACGTATTAAACAGTCAAGGCACTGGTACCCCAGCTCATAGAAAATTCCATCCTTAACACATCACAAGTTGGGGTTTACAGTCAAAGTCCACTTAGCAAATGTTTATCCTACGACATGCTTTCCTTTTGTTTCCTATAAGTATAGCTTCATGCCCTGCCAGGAGTTGAGGTCATAGAAACACGAGGAGGCTATTAACATATCAATGGAGGGATCGCCTTGGAATCTAGAATTTGGAATAATATTTGCATCTCAAGCTCAGAAGCTGGCCAGGCAATCCCGCTTATTGATTGCCTTTAATTTCCCTTTAAAACAGTGTCTGGTTCTGAATAAAAGCTAATAGAGGAGGGCTCAGTTTATCGTGTGATTTATACTCAAGTTCTGCCCCCTTTCCATTCAGAAACAGGTCGCACACACGTCCCCACCCCTGAGATGCTTGAATTCAGTTCCTCAAGAAAAATTGCTGGTGATCCCCAAAGCTTGCAGCTTAATTGAATTTGTCTTTGTCCACTTAATCTTCGTGCTTACAAAGGAGTTGGGTGGGTGGGATTTATATGGAAAAAAACAGACCTGAAAAGTATAGGCGATCAGTAAGAGAACGGGGCTGAGGAAAGAGATATGAAATGCACTTTACAACATGCAGCGAGTGCGCCATTTAGAATGTCCATGCTACTCTTCTCTTTGCATTTGGCATTAACAGATGAACCAGTGTCACCCCAATATAAACATGATGACCTGAAAAGTAAACTATCGCCCCAGCTATGAGCAGCCCTACTATTTCTGTCTTGGCTGCAAATTTCTGTTTCCTTTTGGGGAAGAAAAAACATGAGAGGAAAGTGAAGATTTCTGTTTTGTGTGAAGTTTTGAACCTCTTTTTATAAATGAATGGTTGTTAATCATAATAACGTTAATAATAGCAATCATTTATCAAGTGCTGTTTTTTAATAACCATTGTACTAAAGGCTTTCTGCTCCTTATCTCATTTAATCTTGGCTACAACACTCTAAGGAGGTCCTATTAACATTTTCACACAGACAAGGCTTGAAGAAATGCAGGGAGCTGCCCAAGTTTCTAAAGTGAAAGAGCCAGGTTTTGAAGTATTTGGATAGAAAATCCAAGAACGCAGTCCTAGTAAGAGCAGTACGTTCCTATGGGTTTGTCTCCATTGCCACTTATTTCAACATGGTGGATGGAGGAAGCACGAGCTTTCCAGTTAGGCAGCCTGGTATGTCTCCTCCTATCTAGACTTAACCATTAGGCAATACCATGTCCCAGGGCCAAGTAGGAGACAGTTTTCATCCAATGTGTTGACTTTGGCCATTCTACATGGTCACTTGCAGTGTAAGGACTTCTGAGGCTGCAGAGATGCAAGGAGCAGAGAAGCAAGCTGGGTCAGTAAGAATCAGAATAGATTTTTCTGGTCAAGACGGGGGAGTAGGTAAACACGGTGATCACCTCCTCTCGGGACCACATCAATTACAACAGAGCAATGATCACTGAGAATCACCTGAAGTCTAGCTGAAACGAAGCTCTACGACTAGACACATATAGAAGAAGCCACCTCCAGACAGGTAGGAGTAGTAGAGATGTGGAACGGGCTGGTCCCACACCTACATGTGACCACTAAAAATAGGGAGGGAACTCTTGGCTGCAGAGAAGGGAGGGGGTCCCAACCCAGCCTCCCCGGCAGGGTTCCAGTGCGGGGGAGAGAAGTCCCCATCACCTCCAGCTGTGAAACCCAGCGGTGACGGTGGCCGAGGGAGAGTGTGGCCGCAGCCCCAGGCGCTCCCCCTGAAGTCCCCGCACACGGACTCACCTGCCCACGGACTCGCGCGCTCTGAGCTCCAGCGCCGGGGCCGCAGCTCCAAAGGGGCCGGGGACGTACAGGGAGGCGCCGAGTTGTGTGGCTGCAGGGCAAGAGCTGGAAGGGCAGCTTTCTCCTGAAGGGAAGAACTGGCTGGAGCCATTGTTTCTTTGTTGCGCCCTCCCCCTTTTTGCGTGCAGATTCAGGCAGACGCCATATCTGAGCCTCCATCAAACTAGCTATCACTTTTCATGGGCCAGTCCTGTGATTCCCTGAGACTCCACCCACCCAACTTTTGGACCCACCCAAGCCACTTTCAGTTGTTTTCCCCTACAACCTGTCTTGGGTCATGCTGTGAACTTCCATTAAATCTCCCAAAGATTCACAAAACCCAAACAAAGAGCACCTGGCTTCAGTGTGTCCAGAACCTCTTGCTGAGCAGCCCCCAGCCCAGCACTAATGGCAGCTGGCTTTGGTTCACAGACTGACCTATCAAGGCACCTTCAATCCTAGTGCGGGTGGTGGTCATCTGCAGGTTGCTTTGTGGCTCAGAAATAAGTGGCCTTGGGCAGGGCACAGGCTTTGGCTAAACTTGGCCTGCAGCAGGTCCCCTCCCAGGAGGCCCTGGGGTCGGCATGCCTGGTGGCTAGCTTCTGACCAAGCTGGAACATCACCAGGCTGCTTCTAAAGATAACACACCCAAAGGGCAGACTGGGCAGGCACCAGAATCCCAGTAAAGCCAACGCCGCTCTGTAGGGCCAGCCCTTGCACCACAGCTCCTTGTCACAGCAGTCCTCACTACCAAAGAACCCAAGGGTCAACCCCTCCGACTGATGTGCAAATAGCAACCAATAGAATAGGAGGGCTCACACAACTCAAGCAAGAGACACACCTAGAGCACCTTACTCTGGTGACCAGCAAGACTGTACCACTGGGTTCCATAGGACACCTACTACCGAAGGCCACTTTACTGAGACTGGGAGGCAGCCCAAGTGGGGAGACAAAGAAACATGTACCACATATGAGGACAAAATAAAGCTCCAGAAAAAGGACTAAAACAACTGGAGATAAGTAATCTATCAGACAAAGAGTTCTAAACACTGGTTATAACAATGCTCAATGTTCTCAGGAAAAACTTCAAAAAAGAAATAAAAAACATAAAAATGGAGATAGAAAACAAAATGTCAGAAATAAAGAATACAATAATTGAAATAAAGAATATATTAGAAGGTATCAACAGTAGATTAGATGAAGCAGAGGATCACATTATCATCTTAGAAGATAAGGTAGAAGAAAACACCCAATCAGAACAGCAAACAGAAAAAAAATCCCACCCCTGAGGATAGTTTAAGGGGCCTCTGGGACAACATTAAGCATACCAACATTTGCATTATAGGGGTACCAGAAGGAGGAGAGAGAGATCAAGGAATTGAAAACCTGTTTGAACAAATAATGACTGAAAACTTCCCTAACCTGGCAAAGAAAATATATACAAGCCCAGGAAGTGCAGAGAGTCCCAAACAATATGAACCCAAAGAGGCCCACACCAAGACACATTGTAATTAAAATGCCAAAGGTTAAATACAAAGAAAGAATCTTAAAAGCAATGAGAAAAAAGCAGTTAGCTACCTATGGGGGAGTTTCCATAAGACTCTCTGCTGATTTCTCAACAGAAACTTTGCAGGCCAGAAGGGAATGGCAGGAAATATTCAAAGTGATGAACAGCAAGGACCTACAGCCAAGATTACTCTACCCAGCAAAGCTGTCGTTTAGAATCAAAGGACATAGAAAGAGCTTCCCAGACAAGAAAAAGCTAAAGGAGTTCATCACCACCAAACCAGTATTACAGGAATGTTAGAGGGACTTCTTTAAGATGAAAAGAAAAATAAAAATCAACATATGAATAATAAAATGGCAATAACTACATATTTGTCAACAACTACTTCCAATGTAAATGGATTAAATGCTCCAATCAAAAGACAGGGTGGCTGAATGGCTGAAAACAAGACCCTATGCTGCCTATGTGAGACCCACTTCAGATCAAAAGACACACACAGACTGAAAGTAAAGGGATGGGAAAAAGATACTTCATGAAAACAGAAACAGACACACAAACAAAAACACAAAATAGACTTTAAAACAAAGGCTATCACAAGAGACAGAGAAGGATCCAGTAATCTCACTTCAGGGTGGTTATCTGAAGAAACCCAAATGCTGCTTCGAGGGGACCTGTGCATCCATATGCTCATTGCGGCATTGTTTACAGTGGCTAAGATGTGGGGGCAGCCTGGTGTCCATCCATGGAGGAATGGATAAAGAGGAGGTGCAATGGAATATTGCTCGCCCATGGGTGGGAATGGGTTCTTGCCATCTGTGGTGGCATGGATGGACCTGGAGGATACTGTGGTGAGTGGAGTATGTCAGACAGAGACAGACAGAAGCAATGTGATTTCGCTTATATAATATGTGGGATCTAAAGAACAAAATGAACATCAAAACAGAAAGAAACTCATAGATCCAGAGAATATTTTGATGGTTACCAGATGGAAGGGGGTTGGGGTTCGGTGAAAAAGAGGAAAGGATTAAGAAGTACAAATTATGGGGGTTCCCTGGTGGTGTAGTGGCTAGGCTTCAGTGCTCTCAACAAAGTGGCCAGGGTTCAATTCCCAGCCAGGGAACTACTCCCCCCCACCAAAAAAAGTAGTACAAAGTATTATATTTTGCCATGTATAATGCGCACCTTTTTGCCCAACTTTGTGAGGGAAAACTAAGGATGTGCATTATGCATGGGTAGTACTAATTCGGTATCTTTATAAATATTTTTAATTCTTTTATTTATGCTTATGAGTTAGAAGTGTTACATAAAATTTCTTGTACCATAATATGTTAAAAAAATAAATGCTAAAATTCCTTTGTAATATAAAAACACATACCTAAATATAAACAAATAAAAATTAGAATTAAAAAATTAAAATGAAAGGTGATATTTTTTCCCCTGAAAGTTTGGGCCAAAGATGTGGGTGTGCATGCTATTACACAGGAGTGCATTATACATGGAAAACACAGCAGTTAGTACACCATAGTCATGGGGATGTAGAGTATAGCATCAGGAAGACAGTCAATAATACTGTAACAACAATGTGTGGTGTCTGATGGGTACTAGATTTATCGGCTGATAGATGAGAGGGGGTTTGGAGCGAAGGATGAAAAAGTGAAGGCATTAAGAAGTCCAAATTGGTAGGTACAAAATGGTCATGGAGATGTAAAATAAAGCATAGAGAATACAGTTAATAACACGGTAATAACTACCCAGGGTGGGTACTAGACCAGTCAGGGGAATCACTTCTTAAATTATACAAGGTCTAACCACTATGTGGCGCACCTGAAATGAATATAAAATAATATTAAATGTCAAAATAAATGAATAAATACAGTGGGGGAAGAAAAAGAATCAGAATATGACAGTGACCCAGGACAGAATACCCTCTTACCCCAGCCAGCAAGAATACTATCCCAGGTGTTGACAAAGGGGGTGACTCTCCCGAGATCGCAGTCACTGAAAAGTTCACCATTTTGCTCTGATCCTAAATAAACCTAATGATGGCCAAGGTTACAGCTACAGGTGTGAGAGGTGGTCACATGGGTGTTTTCTAGTTCCCTTCTTTAGTGGGGGACACAGAGCGTAATTTTTGATCTAGTGATCACAGCTGAGCTGGAAATGAAGTGCTGCAGAAAGAAAGAGAGCTGCTTTCGGAAGGCAAGAAAAGAACCGGCCTGCTTTCTGGTTTGGAATAATGATTCTTCGTTCCCTAATTATTTTGTGGCTCTCCACACTTCCCATTCATCTTTCCAATTATTGTTTCACTGACTCAGACCAAAAAAAAAAAAAAGGAAACAAAAGGTATTGATGGAATGCTCATGGCGTGTGGATAGACTTTGTTACAGGACCAGGCCTGTGACAATAAGCCAGACGGACAAAGCTCCAACAAATCTCTAAATGACAGTGTACCCTGAACAAATAATTCCACGAACGATAATTTGACTGCTATTTTGATACTTGCTATGAAAAGGAACGAACAGAGGAGGCAAAGAGACTGTATTGGAACTGCACCTGAACTTCCATCGTTGCTCCTGCTCACCCGGGGTCTCTTTTCCATTGCTTCCTTGCAGGGTATTGGCTAAGCCCGCAGACAATGCAGTCCGACCTCAGGGCTTCAAATCCTGTGTTAGCACTTAGCGGCTGTGTGACCTTGGAAAAGTTACTGCACTTATCTGAACCTTACGCCCCTTAGCTGTAGAATGAACATAATAGAAATACCTACTCATGGAGTTATCATTAGAATCAATCTAGGCAAAGCACGCAGGCACACAGTAGGTGCTTTAGTAAGTCTAGTTGTTGCTAGTCTCTGAAACTGGTATCTTGTGACTGTGTTTTCTACCCCATGCCCAGAGGTACTGGATTGTTCGCTCACGATGTGACAGTGAGCATGGTTTGGGGAGTGTCTTACCCGGGTCAGAAGCCTGGACGCTGCTCAATAGCTGTGTGTCCTTGGGCAAGTCAAGTGACCTCTCTGGACTCCATTTCCTTCATCTACAAAGGGAAGATGATAAATCCACTCAAGAATTAGAGATAAAGCACATAAAACACTTAGCTCAGGAAAGGGCAGCTGCTATCATTATGACCTTATTCTTATTTTTAGACTCTATGCAAAAACGTAATGCCAAACTGTGCCTTTTAATCCCACAGATTTAGTGGCATTGCCGCATCAGTTTCTAAGTGGGATTTTGAAAGTCTTTCTCCGTCGAGTGAATTGTCTATCCCTTAATGTTTCTTCTGAAAGCTCTTATTTGCTGAGTAAATTTACAAGAGGGGTGGTAGATAAGGGATTTTGTCCTGAAAACACTTCTTTAATCTCCACAGTTGCCATGGAATGTGTGTCATTTTTGCTTGAGTGATCAGATTACGTTTCATAAACAATATCCCCTGTGTTTAAAAATCTTTAAACAGCCACTTGTAAGTGGCCTGACACGGACTCCAGCTCGTGTCTCGTTCGACTGGGGTCTCTATCGTCCGCGAGACCGAAAATCAGCTGTTTACACCAGCATCGCGGCTCCGACGTGGAGACCCGTGTTTTGCAGAATGTTCTCTTCTTGTTTGAAACGGTCCCTTAGTTTGCCAATACCCTCCTACAGAAGAGTTCCAGTACATGGACTGCCCCTTGTGAATGGCCCCACACCGGACGTGATGGCTGCGCTTTAACATTGCTTGTTTTTACCTGGTGTTCATCTTAGGTGTTCTTCACCCAGGACTTCCGAAGTCAACACTGTTAGCTCACCCTGATCCGCCACCACCCTGGGCAGCTGGGGAGCCCTGGATGCTTTAAACTGCCCTTGTAAAGTTGGAGTTAACCACATTTGAATGTTTCCCGCTGCGGGGTGGGGATCCGTTCTACGGGCACTCCTGCATGCCGCTCACTGGGCCTGCGCTTCCAGTTCATTTTCAAAGTCAGAATAAACAAATAAAAGACAATTCAAGATGTCGCTTCATGTTCTGGAGCCAGGCCAGCAGAGAACGGGACAGAGTGGCCCAGCTGGTTCACCTCCGCGGATCCCTCGTTTTCATTCTCGGGTGTCCTTTCTGTGTTTTCTTTTGTACGTGAAGCACATTTTCTTCCCGAATCTTTCTTTCACTCCCTCAAGGCGCACTCCGGCACCCCGCACGTCCTCTGTGGCATCCGGCTTTCCTCACTTAATTTCTCCTAATATCTTTCTGCGTCCGAGCAAAGAGCCCTAAAACACCCCACGTGACGATCACACTCATGATTATTTAACTGTTTCTCTGGGACTGGGCGTTTGGGTGGTTTCTTTGTTGTCCGTTACAAACAGGGCTGACGTGAATAGGCTCGATGCACGTTATTCTCCTGAACTTATCAGAGAGAGAAATCCACGTTTTATATGGAATTGCCGAGGTCAAAGGACAATGCGATCGGTAGGTATTGTGATGCCTCACAAGGAATTGCTGCTGTTCAGGCAGCATTCGAGAGGGGATGCGTGAATCTGTCTGTATTTTGAAGGGAGTCAGTCTTGCTGGTTCTGGCTGTGATGTCCGTTTAGCCAGTAACTCGAAGTTCTCAAGTCAAATCACCTACCACATCAGAAGGCGTGATGGTTGAGGATGGGCCAGCAAACTATGATCCATGGGCCAAATCCACTTCCTGTCTAGTTTGGTAACTTAAAGTTCATGTTTGAGCTGTACATTTGAGTAGAATTTTGCCATGTGGATTTGGGAGGAAGAACATTCTGGAACTGTAGAATGCCAGGATTCGAGGATTGTAGTTTGCAAACGGCAGCCCATGGGAGATGTGTGAATCTTTATGTATTTTGAAGGGCACGCCACCTGTCTTTGTCAATAAAGTTTTATTTGAACTCAGCCACACCACATGCTTAGGTCCTGTCCACAGTTGCTTTCAGTCTACAAAGGCAGAACATGTATTGGTCCCCATGCCTAAAATATTTACTGTCTTGCCCCTTATAGAAAAAAATGTGCACACCCCTGGTGTTAGGATTAAATACTTGGGCTATGAATCAACAGCCTGCATTCAAATCTCAGTTCTACGACTTACCTCTGCGACATTTTGGTTACATAGCTGTAAAGTGGGAGTATAAATACCTCTGGGTCGATGTGAGAAGTAAATTCAATAATCCTAGTCAGTGCTTACTCCATGAAAGCTGCTATGATTCATCTAAATGAAAGCCTTCCAAGGGTTTTCCCATACTCTTGATTTCTTAGATTATAATCATACTGGATCTTTTCTGTCCTTATTATAAAAATGAAACATAAAAAAAAGAAAAGATCTGAGGAATTTGGGCAGCCACCCTTCCTGTTCCAGGAATAGAAGATCATAAAATACTTGCAGCATATTTTCAGTATATTTGAGGCCGATGAGCAGAGCCGTGGCCGCTCAGGAAGTGTCCATTGGTGTGCCATGGGGGACTGCGTTGGCCCATTCTGGATAGCATTTTGATTCAGGACTGAAAAATGAAGCCACACAGAAGAAATGTCTAGGAAACATAAAATTGGTGTGGTAGGGTCAAGGTTCACCATGGTCTCCACAGTGTCCAATGAAGGATTGGAAGAAATAAGAAAATATTAACCAGGGATTCATGGGGATTCTGGCATCAATTATTTAAGACTGGGAATGGGCGGACTTGGCCAGACAGCACTTCCTGGGAAGGAGGTCTGGGGCTTCTAGTTGACTGCAAGCTCAGTGAGCCAGATGTCTCCTGCTGCCAAGGAGACAGTGGGCAGAGACTCTGCTCTTAGCTGCACGGGCAGAGTCAAGATCGTATGCCTTATGGGTCCCAGGAAGCTAAAGCAAGAAAACAATTTAAATGAGCTAGACAGCCCAGATTTGGGGAAGGGAGGTGCATTATGGAGACAACCACACATCTGGATGGGGACAGTGCCAACACTGTGCAGGCTGAGAGGAATGAGGGGGAGTAGGCAGGTTGATGAGTCATGTGGGAACAGTCACGATGAGGAATGACTGAGGACTGAGGGATGTTTCCCAGGGAAAAGGATGAGCCCAAGGAAGAGAGAGCATTCCCAAAGCTCTGAAGTTCCTCCACATAGAGGAAGCTGCCTCACCATCTCTCTTGCTTTTGGGGCAAACCCTGGGGAAATACATGCAAGGCACTCACCTGTTGGGGTATCAGTTCAGCTCATGACAGCTCCTCCACCTCTCCCCCATGTACCCTGAATCCACAGTCTCAAGTGGAATCCCTGGAAGCTGTATTTGTTTTTCATGGCCTTGGGTCCCTGTTGATAGCTGATCAGTCCCTTGGATCTGATGGGTGCCGCTGGAGGCCAGGACAATCCTATGCTCTTTCTCTGGGGAATATGGGATTTGCCTTGGGGACTGTCAGTGTGCCTCGCCATACAATGGAGTCTGTAATGGGTAATCTGGGGCACGTGGGCATTTGCCACCACGACAATGAAGTAATTGAGAAAATCAATCCTTGGAGAGAAAGCACGAGGCAGAGGTAGAAGACAGCAGGTCTTCCCCCCATTCCTTGCTTCAGTTCCTCCTGAGGCCTGGTGGCCTTCATAGCCGTGGACTGCGTGAGACATCCTTGCGTCCTTGTCATAAACCGCCCCCTTTTACTTGTGCTACTTCAACTGGGTTTCTTCGTTTGTGACTCAAAGTGTCTTAACGACTTCAGAGAACGGCAGAAAGTAGTTGGAAATATGGAAGCCGTGGTGGCGAGTCCTGTTCAGCCACTGAGAGTGTAGCCTCGTGGAGCAGGACATTTCTGTCTCTGTGATGATTCACGTAGAAGCTGAATGACCCTAGGTACCGGGAGGCCTATGAGGCGAGAACGTGGACTTGGGCTTCCGGAGAACTTGGAATTGGGCCCGGGCCCTGCCACCTCCCGGCTCTGGGAGCATGGGCCATGCTCCTAAGCGTCCCTGAGCCTGCGTCTCCTGCAGAGTGGGAAACAGAGGCACAGCTCACGCCCCTGTTGTGCGTGTACGTAACAAACCCACGTAGTTTCCCACACGTGCAGTGACTTAAAACAACGCATTCATTACCTCGTGGCTGTGGAGGTCGGAAACCCAAAATGGGTTTCACTTGGGCTAAGGTTGCGGCGTCAGCAGGGCTGTCCCTCTGGAGGCTCCAGCGGAGAGCCCCTTTGCCTGCCTTTCCCAGCATCTAGCCTCTAGGGCCCACGTGCATTCCGTGGCCTGTGGCCCCTGCCCATCGTCCAAGTGCACCCCCCTGCCCCCCCCCCTCCGCTTCCGTGGTCACATCTCCTCTGACATAGACCCTCCTGCCTCCCTCTTTCACTTACAAGGACCCTGTGATTACATCGGACCCGCCCAGGTAATCAACGATAATGTCTCCATTTAAAAGTCCTTAATCACACCTGCCAAGTCCCCTCTGCCACGTTAAAGTACCATAGTCACAGGTCCCGGGCCTTAGGATGTGGACATAGTTAGGGGGCCGTAATCCAGCTGCCACACTTAATGAGAGCGCTAACCGGTGCGTTAGGCACTGTGCTAACTGTCTTTCCGCAGATTGTTTTATTGAAGTGTCACCACAGTCCCAGGAAGGTGAGCTGATCTGTGCTGGGCCGCCCAGCTGGGAAGCAGCGATGCCAAGAACCGGGACTTGTCCTTGCACTCAGAGGCCTCTCCCCTCACCACCGGTGGGAAGAGGCAAACCCACTGGCCGGGGTCTGCGGTGAACCAGAGGGGACTCACACTGTCACAGGGGTGGTGGCTCCCTACCTCCAGCCCCTGGGTGCCATTTCCCTGGACACACCATACATCTGGGGTATTCGTATGAAATGTCTCAATTTTGAAATATCAGAAAGTCATTCAAATGTTTCAAAAACTTTGTGCAGGCAAATAACACAGATTGATGGGTGCATCCGGCCCTGCACTACCAATCCAAGGTATCGTCAGCACCACACCACAGATGGTTTGGTTTGGTTTGGTATTTGAGGCTATCTCGCACACACTTAATAGTTATTTCTCATTTATTGTGTGCCTGGCACGATGCTACATGCTCTACCGTCTTATCTCCTCCACTAGTATGTGTTCCTAATTAAGAATTTAATTCCTTAGTTGGGAAGTTATTTTTATGCGTAATAGGATTCTTGTCGGCGAGTGTCTCGCTGACGCCTCTGCCGATCGACTGGGGCGCTTCTGTCTTCAGTGGACTTAGCTTCAAGTAATTACACACTTTACACCAATCGTCATTTCCAACCATTCATTTCTCAACGAATATTTATTCTTTGTGTCAGGCGGGGTGGGGGGAAAAATAAATCTGGTGTCTTCCCTCAAAGGTGTCCGCAGCAGACTAGAGGGACCGCACGAGCCAGCACACCGTTCGGGCCGCTGTGCGATGAACCCTGCGGATGAGGCCGGAGCCGGGTGGGTACCACCGGCATTCTGTTCTCACGTGTGTGTCTGATTTTTCCAGAAATGCCTGGAAATCGGATTTTTAAAGCTTCTTATTTTGAAACACTGGCAAATAATTCAGGTAATTTAAAAACGTTTTCGAGTGTCAAAAAGAAGTCAGGTCTGAAGGGTGGATGTAGCCCGTGGGCTGCTAGCTGTTAATCTCAGACATTCGGTGCTTCTGTTGTTTCCGGAGGAGACTACAGAGGTGAAACCTCCCTGCAGGGGGACCAGGGCGGTGGTATATGGGTATATTTGCACGCAGCCTTATTTCTAAACATCAACTCCCGCACGTGGAATTGCTCAACCAAATACACGTTCCAAGGCATTTGATGTATATCGTTAAGCTGGTTCCCCGAAAGTTATGCTAATTTACACTTCTACCATCAGCATACAAAAGTGCTCTCCTCTGTGCCTTTGCCAACACGGTTATTAGCAGAGAAAGCATTCTTCTGCCAGCTTTACCGTTGAAAATGTTCTCATTGTTCCATTACTTTATTATTTATGATGAAATGAAAATACTGGCCTTACCACAGGTTGGAGGGAATGTAGAAGAACTAGAATGCTCACCCACCACTGTTGGGAGTGCAAAATGGCATAACCACTTTGGAAAATAGTTTGCCCATTCCTTAAAAGGTTAAACTTACCCCTAATCTGGGATCCAGCCATTCCATGCCTAGGTGTTTACCCAGGAGAAAAGGAAATCTATGTCCGCGTGAAGGCTGTGGGCCAGTGTTTATAGTGGCTTTAATTGTAATAGCCCCAAACTGAAAATGACCCACATGTCTGTCAACAGATGAACGAATAAACAAATTATGCTGTATTCATGTAATGGCATACAATTTGGCAAGAAAAAGGAATGAACTATTGATGCGATACATGGCTGGATCTCAAAATCATCATGCTGGAAGGTGACAGACGACGAAGAATATATACTGGACACTTACATTTATATAAGACTCAGATTTTATACATAACGATGAGAAGCAGGCTTGCTTGCCCGGTGATGGGGGTAGAAGGAACAGAAGGGGTGATTATAAAAATGAATTGGGGAGCACAGGATATGCTCACTAAGTTGATTGTTGGTGATGGTCTCTAGGTACATCCATAGGACAGAAAATAGCAAATCGTGTCCCTTACCTATGCTCAGCTGATTGCCTATCGTACACCAGCTGCCTTTAAAATCCCTCAGAATATGACAAAGTTTCTTTTGTTTCGATTACTATTGTTGTTGTTGTTGCTGCTGTTGCTCACTAAGCAGGGACACGGAGTCTGACCGGGCCGGCTGAGGACTGCGCGGTCTGGGACTGCAGCCCCAGCGGACCAGGCTGCGAATGCCACCCCGGAGGCGTCATGAGGGCAGCAGCCATCCTGCGAGCCGAACACCATTGCACCCGCTTATCAGCCTTTCCCGCTGCTTCTCATGAATGTTGCCTTTTAAGTCACCCATGAACTGCCTTTGTGTATTAGGACTATGAAATGGGTGTACGTCTCACGGGTCACAGAGGCGTTGACAGGCTCTGCATTTTGGAGCTGAGTTTTGATGCCGACGAAACAGTGACGGTCGCTTCTGATCTGACGTGCTATTTTTTGGCAAAGGACCATCCTGTGAATTCCTTTCCTGGCGCCCAAGATCACTGCTCACCACTTGTTATTCTACAAAACAGGTTTGTCCAGCAACTCGTATTTGTGATCTTCCTTGTGATTTGTTTGATGGAGCCTGTTGTCTCTCAAGCCGGGGAGCCTCTGGCTTACAGGTCAAGTGCATTAGGCTTTGATAGGCCTTCGGAGGCAATTGCCAAAACCCCCAACTCTTAATAAAATAGCAGCCAGGAGGGCTTCTCTTCCTCTCCTGCTCTCACGTTCCTTTCAGTGATCACGATGCCAGCCCTTACGGAGGGCTCATCGCACCGCACCACACGCTCGTCCCTGGGTGAAGGGTGTTCCATGTCCTCCCCTTAGGGTCCCCTAACCCCGTGATCTCGATCACGTCAGTGTCATTGTTTTCATCTATACGGAAACTAACTGTTGGAGAAGTAAAAAAATCTTATCCAAGATGACACGAAGAACAGATAGGCGGGGAAGCTGGGTTTTGAACTCCTATTTGGTCAGACTCCAAAATTCTGCCTCCCCCGTCACTACCCCGGGTTTAATGAGCTGCTCCTGAGTTTGTCTTTCCTTATCTTCAAAGAAGAAGATAGACATGTGCTTCATCCTTTAACCCTGATCACAAGCTTAAGGTTTTGTGCACAACAGGCCTTGAGATCTACTGGGTTGAGGAAGAAAAATAATGGGGTGCGTGGGATGGGGGAGGGGGCAGGCCAAGGAGATGTTTCGGGAATGTTCTCACTTCAGGCCCACATACAAACATAAAGTGGGTCAACAAGTAGTAAGGCTCACTTTGTTGCATCTCCTTCAGCGATCAGATGGTCTATGAAAACACCACAAGCGGAGTTCCTCGGCTTTGGCGCTGGTGACATATCGGACCCATCATTCTCTGCGACGGGGCTGTCCTATGTGCTGGCGGATGTTTAGCAGCATCGCTGACCTCTGTCCACTAGATGCCTGGTTGTGACAATCAAAAATGTCTCCAGACATTGCCAAATGTCCTCTGGGGTTGAAGAACTGCCCCTGGTGAAGACCACTGGTCTATGATTAATAAAGGCTCAAAATGTCATTCAGAGCTCCAAAGAAACATCCTTAGATTACAGGGCCAGTAGAGACACATTGAGACATTTATTTCTCTCTTTCTCTTGCCCTCTACAAGCAGAACTTCCTAGTGGAAGCTAAATGTTTGATTTGTGTGATTAGAAGCCTGAGAAATGTTTACTTAAACATATGGTTAATTAAAAAAAATTTTTTTTAATCATTTTCTCATTACAGATGAGAATTATTGAACTCATACAATTTGCCAGTCTCAATGGTGTGTCCCTTAATGTGTGTTATGTCACTTCAGACTCATAGCATTTAAAAATAATCATCAACGTTAGCCCCATTTTACTGATGAGGAAACAGACTTCGAGGGAGTAAATAACTCCTTCAAGGTCACTCAGAATAATTAGTGCAGCTGGGATCTGCACCCTCATTTGTTTTACACCGGGGTTCATTCACACTACTGATTTCCAAAATGAACATTCATTTGCAGAGGGCATTTAAAACGATCTAAAAACAAAAGAAAGGAAATAAAACCACCGCTCATCTTATCATCCAGCAATTACCAAGGTAGACATTTTGTTAGGAATCTACCCAGTCCTTTTTCTCTGCATTTAAAAGCATATAGACTTTTAAAAAGATGGGACCTGTTTAATTATTATTATTATTATTATTATTATTATTTTTGACATTTGGGACCACTGTTCTATCATGATGCAGAACATTCTTCACCCGTGTTTCAGGTGGGGAACGCTTAGACAATCTCCCATTGTCAGACGTTCCGGTGGCATTTTCTCCCCCTCCCTCCCTCCCTCCCTCCCCCACTCACTCCCTCCCTCCCTCCCTCACTCATTCCCTTCCTTCCTTCCTTCCTTCCTTCCCGCCTCATCTGTTATTTAATCAAGATAAATTCCTAGCAGTTGAATGCTGGAATAGTGATTATCAAATTTTTAAGGCTCCTGATGCATGCTGATGTCAAATTGGTTGTATATTTCACCTGCATTGTGTGGAAAATATATTTGTTTTCTCCAAGAAGCTCCAGGTGTTTAACTTTACACACAACTGAAGATATCACAGAGGAAATCATATATAATTTTTTATTTGCATTTCTTTGATTACTTGTAAGTGTGAAATTTCCTTATGAAACACATGAGAAATGTATGCATATAATAAAAAATAGTGGGGCAGTAGTGGTGAAAGACAGATTCTCTGAAGTATCAGGACCCTTCAGACCCATTTCTAAGAAAAAAAAATCTTGTAGACTCCATTCACATCTATGTTTAATTGAGTGAAATCAAAGCAGATCACGTAATAGAAGTCTTCCACTCCCTACGCTTACAGTTTTTAAAGAACCTTGAGATCAAAGCAAACAAAACTGTGAGGACTGTTAAGGCCCAAATTAGCAGCGACAATGTCACGTGGTGCAGGAAGCAGCGGCCCAGAAGTGAAGTCCCGAAACCTCTGCAGGCTGGGGCCGCTGTCTCAGCCCTCCACTGCTTTTCTCCTTCGGAACCAGAACTGGAGAGACACAAAGGCTTTCTGGGCACAAATGCACCCTCTCTGCATCCAGCCTGCCTCCCTGTTCTTCCTGTTTACCTCACAAATAAAACAACAGAACTCGGGGCCAGTAGTTGCAACCCAAGTACAGGAGCCAATGAGATAGGCCGTTAGACTATGGAAAGATTATTTCTAGATTATTTGAAAATAGGGGAACATAAAATGCGAAGTATTTTCTTACAGGCAACTCACAAACCTCATTTGGTTAATCTCCGAAAGCACAGAAAGCAAGGTCAGACCCACCGAGCCAGCCTGAGCCACAGTGTCCTCATCTGTGAAATGGGGCCAACAATGGTTGGTCTAACTGTGAAGACTGCGGATGGGCTGCTCAGGACGTTCACATCGTTATTACAACACGCTCTCAGTTCCTCATTTGGTTTCTGAAGTACTTTAAAATTACTTAGACCACGGTGTCTTTTACAGGAAAGCGTGCACTACGCCCCACCCCGCAAAGCCCCAAAGCAAGAGGTCCGAGTTCCATGCTTCCCACTTTGCCCCACTTAGCCTTGGCGCAGCCTGAGGGTTCTACCCCAGGGTCTGTGTTCATTTTCGTTGGAACAATTCGATTCGAGCACAGAACCCTTCCCTGTCTCCTTAATCAAGTCGCCGCACAGAGGCCGGGTGATTTTCTAAGTGAGGAGTCACCGGCTTCCATGCAGCGTGAATGCCGATTCACAACTCTGGGCGCGGGGCCTCCCTCCTACGACAGGCCCTGGGCCCTCCCAGCTGCCACCTGACTCCGGGAAGGCAGGTCCAAACCTCCTCCCGCCACACACTCTGGGGAAAGGAAGCCGGCCTCAAGGCAAACCCGCAACTCCAGCTACTGGAATGAGTTTACTTGCAGTGTTTTGGGCTGTTCCCTCTTGGGAGTGCAGATGGATTCTCCTCTCCCTGCAGTAGTGGGATCGGGCGAGGACACATTTTAATGCTTACGGGTTTTCCGGGTCCCCTACTTCGCACCTCCCCAAAGCTCTGAGTGACTCATGGAGGCTGCCACTCAGAGTGAAACCCTGCCAGTTCCTCCAGAACTTTCTAAGAAAGGCTTTGGAAGCCTGACTTGATTATTACCGCAATTATTAATAATTGGGGTCCAATTTGCATAAAATACATAGCAAAGATTTTAAGCAGAATTTTAGGAGCTGTGACAATGGCTACATGGGTGTAACGGCCGCCCTAAAGGAGAGCCTTACTCATCCACCGTGCTCTCTCCTGCTTTTTCCCAGTAATAATGCGCCCTCCCCCATAGCTTTGAATTCCATCACCACCGCCCAGTCTTGCCAGTTCTAGAGCTTTCTGCACATGGAACTAGACAAAACGTACATGTTGGCGTGTCTGGCTTCTTTCAATACTATAATGTTTTTGAGATGCACTCGTGCTATTGTGTGTATCCTTAGTTCGTTTTTAAATGACTCCTGGGTCATAGTTCACAGAGTGGATGTGAGCACTTTGTTTATTCATTCATCTGTTGATGGACATTTATTATTTCTTTTCCAGTTTTTGGCTGCTATGAAGAAAGCCATAATGGGTGTATCTGTATAACTCTTTTTGGGGGGCACATGTATGTTTATTTCTCTTGGGTAAATATCTAGGAATGGAATTGCTGGGTCATAGGGTAGATGTATGTTTAATGTACGTAGAAGAAATTGCTAAACTTCTCCAGAGTGGAGAACTCACTTGGGTTTGGGGCTTCTGAATAAATTGTATGCCCCATTTCCTGCCCTTCAGTAACATGATAGATCGGATTGTAATTTGTTTGGGTGGATTGATTGCAAAAAATGGCTGTATATCTTTAGCACTGCCTATATCCGTACCTTTTGCAATGTTGTCTTGGCCATGGCTTCCATCAACAAGTGCCCCTTTGTGAATATCAGATTGGTGTCTGCTCTGACCCGTGAAATGCAGTGGAGGTAACTGCAAGCCAGTGCCTCAAGAGGCCCCATCTATTCTGTGCATATTTTGGAGCCCTGCTCCTGCCATGTGCCTGGCACAGCCTGCTGGACAATGAGAGCCCTTTGGGAGCAGGGCTCAGCTGTCAGAGCTAACGCCATCATGGGCCAGCCTCCAGCCAGCTGACCTTCTAATATGTGAGAGGTCCCACTCTCTACTGGTGGAAATACTTAAGCTACTTAACCCACAGCTGACTACAGGAGCCTGAGTGAGTTCAACTTTGAGGAGAACCCGTTGACTGAATCCATAGACTCATAACAATAATAAATGCCTATTGTTTTATGTCATTGAGTTTTGGGATGATATGTTACACAGCTATACCTAACTGACACATTTCTATGAGGACCAATCATCACCTTTTCCTCTACCACGTGCTACTGTACACCCATGGTCAATTTAGTTAACAATTCTGAGCCTTAAGATACCTCATCTGTAAAATGGGAATTGTAATGCTTACTTTACAAAATCGCTTTGAAGATTAGATGAGTAACTGAAATGACATGTAAGTAACTGAAACATAGCAGTGCCTAGCTAGTAGGGCGTTCTTAATCAGTTCTTGCTATAGTAATAGTGATTAATAAAAAAATCACCACTTGCTTTTTTTGCCTTAATACATGTTCGTGTAGGAGCCTCTTCTCCTGTGATTTTAGAAATAGGAGGGTCTAGACAGTCTCAGGATTTGTCTTTCTAGTTTGGAGTGTGAGTGCATCTTTTTTTCACCAGACATTTCATTGTCAAATGATACCGTTGAGCTATTCATTTTCATTGATTCAGGCAAACATAATGGCCAATGCACAACTGTAAATTCTCAAGTGCTTTCTGCAAAGGATTTGGATTTTGGGAAATGGCAATATCATCGCCAATACATGTAAAAGCTAGTGGCACATGACAAACAAGATGCACTTATGTAGTGGACCGACAGACGCTATTTTGTGTGTCTGCCAAATCATGGGATCTTTATAATAATCTCCCATCTTGCACCACCGATCAAAGTGAACAGTGGCCTGTAATACCAGCTTACTCCTGCCCCTTCGCATGCCTCTAAATTCACCTACTACCACTCTCCCACCTACTCATTTTGCTCCATCTATGCTAGTGGTCTGGCTGTTTCTTAACCACACTCAGTTAGTGCTTTGCTCTTGCCATTCCTTCTGCCCTTGAAATCTTGTCTCGCAGCTCATCCTCCATTCAGACTAGTGCTCAGACATCACCTCCCTAAAGTGGCCTCCCCCTTTCCCGGGACACGGGCCGCCCTCCGCCCCACGCCTGTCTGGTTTCCTCTGGTTGTGTGTCCTTCGTGCCTTCCTACAATATGGTTGTAGTGGTTCATTTCTTTACCTCTTGCTTGACTCTTTCACCCTCCTACACTATCAGCCTCCCAAGAAAAAGGAAGTACTGGCGATGCCCGACACGTACCAGTGCTTAGTAAATTTTATGTCATATGAAATATGGACCTTATGTCATAGAGGAGGGCCCTGAGCTCCGCAGGGGAAGAGGATAGCCCAAGTCACGCAGCCAGTTAGGGATTACGATCTAGGTTTATCCTTAGTCTGCAAAGACTTATGTACCCCAATGTTCATCACAGTGCTGTTCACGGTGGCCGAGTCATGGAAACCCAAGTGCCCTTCGATAGATGACTGGATAAAGAAGCTGTGGTACACATATACAGTGGAATATTACTCAGCCATAAAAAGATGAAACACTGCCATTTGCCACAACATGGATGGACCTGGAGATCATCATGCTAAGTGAAATAAGCCAGACAGAAAAAACCGAGAACCACATGACTTCACTCAAAGGCGGAATATAAAACTGAAAGCAGCAAAGAAGCAAAAACTTATGGAAATGGTCACTAAGTTGGTGGCAGCCTGGGGGTGAGGGGTGAGCGGGGTGGGAGAGGAGAGAGATGGAGTCAAGTGTACGGTGATGGGAAGAGAACTGACTCTAGGTGGGGTACGTGTAGTGCAACACAGAGGCGATGTGCTGTGGACTTGTACACCCGGACTTCTGCTGACCAATGTCACCCCAATACATTTGACCCTAAAAATAAAATCTAGGTTTCTGAATCTCCCAGTAATCTCCTCATTTATGCCATCAGCGAGCCTCATGTAACCAGAACTAGTAAGGATTCGGTAAGGATGTGCCAGGCCACACGTAGACAACACACAGGAGATTCAGGCGCGAGGATTTTCGAGTGTAACGAGGCTGGCGTCACTTTAGACTGATCCCAAGTTTCCAAATCATCTCCCGCCTGCATCCTGCTCAGAGAGATCACCTCTCTGCTATCGCCCTGGAAATGAACTCCAGCAGCACCAGAGGGCTTGCGGGCTTGCTTACTTGGGGGTCACCATTGAGTCCTTCACTTTTAAGTGACATGGCAGCTTCCAGTGAAGTTGATAAGCTGGATGGAGCCGGTGAGTGTCCTGTGACGCACGCACAGACACCAGCACACCTTTCCCTGGCATTTTCCCAAAGGACGGCAGGGGAGGAGTCACAAGGACAAATGCCACTTCCCGAACTCGAGCGGCCCTGTAGCGCTGTGTGATGTTTTCACTTCTTCCAAAGGCTACCGACTAACACATGTTCAAGGGACAGGGGACATGGAGGCAGTGATCCAAATCAAATACCTGCGTCGGGGAGAGTATAGGCTCAGGGAGAAGTCAGGCAACAAACAGCTAAATAGAGTGATGTCTACTATCAGGTGACACATGGTATGCGGGGAAGGAATACTGCAGAGTAAAGAAACAGAATAGAGTAGAGGAGGGAGCAGTTTAGGTGGGATGACCGAAAAGACGTCTCTGAGAAGATGTCCCTGTGATAAGTGTCTAGGAGAGAGCGTTCCAGGCAGAGGGAACAGCAAGTGCAAAGCCTCGGGGGGCGGGGGGATCAGCTCTGCGTGCAAGAACAGCGAGAAGGCCAGTGCCTGCAGCGAGGGGACAGAGAGGCGGGAGGTACAGAGGACTGAGTCGGAGCGACCCCAAGGCCAGATCGTGGAGGACATCTAAGCCACGATAAGGGCTTCGCGTTTTGTTTTAAGTGGATGGAAGTCATGGGGGGGGGTGTGATTATATATTACGTTCCTTCATCCCTGTACTTAAATATGATTTTACTTAATCCTTCTAATAATACGGGAGGGGAAAATCTCATGTCCCCACTGGGACACGGCGAGTGAGGCCCAGAGAAGCAAAGTAACCTGCCTGGGGTTACAGTCAGGCTTTGATTCCGGACAGCACGACTGACGGCTCTGACCTGCATCTTGGGAAACCTCAGGTCTCGGGCAAACACGGCTGGTGGGTCACAATTCCAGGCTTTTTTTGTTTTTTGCTTCCAAAGCCCGCATGCAATCATTATTCCAGAACTTAGGAAAAAACCCCACAATCTGAGGGGCTTCAAGCTTCTCTCCTGAACTCTGCCAAGCGATGACGAAGTGTCATATTGACTTTCCCCGCAAAAGAATGTCACTGGGGGCTTGGCTGCTACTTACAGTGACCATCTACTATAGCACACAAGTGGGGAGGCTGTTATGAGTGACAGGATGATATTAATAATCACGGCTGGACGGCAAGCATGACCAGGGCAGTCCTGGCAAAACGGGGTTAGGGGGTCACCCAACCCGTGTCAGGTTGCAGCATCTGGAAGGTGGATGTCATCCACGAAGCCCCAGCACCTGCGGGCACTTCTCTTTGGCCGTGAAGCTCTAGAATCTCTGATGAATGTGTTTTCCTGAGCAGAAGCTCCAAGTCCTCGTGGAGGGACGCAGCTGAGGACCGGGCCCCCTGCTCTGTGTCCACATTCCAGTTTTCAAGCTTCAGCAGTCACAGGAAGAGGATCTCCTCCGTCAGTCCCCAGCGACTCAGTTTGATTCTGTTAGGAGCGCGGGGGCTTCCCAGGTCAAGAAGAGCTGACGTGAGCAAGCTAGGGACAGCAGCTACTATTTTCTGAGCGTCAGTGACATGCCCACAACGGTTCTATGTCCCGTAAGCGAGAGGTATTCCTTGGAGGTGGCTGTCAATGGCCCCATGGTACAGAGGAGGACACTCAGGCTCAGAGGAGGTAAGGAACTTGTCCAAGGTCACACAGCTTCCAAGAGGCAGGCCCAAGAAGCTGAATCCAGGAACGTGTGACAGCGAATCCCGGCGCTTATCCTGTACAGGCTTCTCCCTGTGCGGAGATCTGTGATCTATAGCCCCTTGAGCTCTTGGGCTAATGGATCTCTCCGCAGGAATCCTTAACCTGGGATCCATGGATCCCCACAAGGGATTCCTGGACAGAATTCAGGACAACTAGATCAACACATGCACACACACCCCTGAACCTGAGTGTTTTCCTCATTTTGAATGTAGGCAAACCACAGCAGTATCAGCAGCCCCGGAACTTTGCTGCCGACGGAAACCAGATGTCTTCGATTCGCATGGGCGTTACAGGGAGTTCGCAAGACCCCTTATTGCTCTGTCAGACTTACAGTTGTTGCTGGGCTCCCCGCTGGATCTCGTCATTTCTGTGCCCATAAAAAAGCACATTCGTTACCGTCGTCCACATTTGTTGAAAACGTTTTTGCTGGTAACTGCGTTGTGATATAATCTGTTTTCTTCGCAAGCTCATGCATTTTTCTGTGCATTTAAAAACCATTCTGAGAAGGGCATCCCGGGGCCCCCCAGGCCCCCACTTGGCTTCTCTTCCCTTTTCTGTGCTGATTTCCCCCGCGGTCCCTATCCTTGGAGTGCACAGGGAGGCAAGATTGTCCCGAGAATGCATTCTATCTGCCCCTGCAGGGAGCTCCTCCCCTCCGCGGTGTCTCCACCCCTGCAGAAGCGCGCAGCTTCTACCTTTGCGACCTCAGTGCCTACCGCCAGTGTCCTTCTGTGTGGCTCGGGAGCAGCGCTCACTTCGCCTAATTGCGGGATTGCAGGCTGCCCGGGGAGGGCTATCAACCCTGTCCTGTCTGTCCCAGCACAGGCTCCCAGGGGCCCACGTGGCCACACTTGTCACGTGCTCTTGCAGGGGCCAGAACATATTGCAGTTTGTTTGCAGTCTGTCCATCTCAAATGACAGCAACAATGTAGTAATACTAGCTCAAAATTATAAATGGGACAGACGTGTACAGTGAGACCTAAAAGTTGTCTGAACCCCAGAAGTAAAAATTGCTAACAGTTTCTGACGTGCAAGAAACGTTCTGCCCACAAACGATTTGTGTATAAAGTCTGCGAGCACATGTGCATATTTGGGATATATCTGAATTTTTGATACATAACACCAAATTGGAGGATGTTCTGTTGATATTTAGTTTTTCTAAATAATATGGTTATGTAAGTTGAGTGCATTGCATGTTCTATACAGACATATTTACGCATAAATGTCTGCTTACTTCATTTTACACAAGTGGAATTACACAGCATATGCACATAATGTCTACACATTAGAGCCGACTTGTTATATTTTATAAGGCTGATGACACTCAATAGGAGGGACATATCACAATTTATTTAAAGAGTCACCTGGAAGCATTTAGGTTGCTTCCAAATTTGTGCCATGGGAAAAGAAAAACCATGCATTGAAGCAAGTGACACACGCCCTTGGGCATGCGCACGTGTGTGTGTGTGTGTGTGTGTGTGTGTGTGCGCGCGCGCGCAGCTCCTAAGGGTACGGCTGTGCTCGGCCCGTTCGCCGTTCAGGGGCTCCACCTGGGGCTTCCTTTCTCTCCGTGTTTTCTCCCTATTCCCTCTCTCCATACTCAGTGTCTGCTTTCGGGTCTTCGAACAGCCCAGCCCACTTTCCTTGCCTGGCACAGATGTGCTCACCGTGCACTAACGGAAGTCCCCGAGCAAACCCGTGTGGCTGTCACTAATCCAGCACCCAGGGGCAGCTTGTGCGCGTCTGCGTGCCCCACGGGAAGGGTCGGGGTGGGATTGCACCGGGCTATCTGAGACCACCAGCTTCATACACTCGCCCAGCGTTATATCACTCACTCAGCATCGTGTGAGTGCTGACGACGTCCCTGGAGTTCATGCCACAAAAGCTCTGGGGAAACAGGAAAGTTGTCATGGTTAGTAAAGCGCCTGGCCTCCCCACATGGCACCCAGATCCTGCAAGTGTTTGTCACCGTTGTTGGTGCACGGAATCCAGAGTCTCAACCACGATGCTCCCCCAGCACACGGACTTCTGAAATTCTCGTCACCACTGTGGTTCTAAAGGGTGTGCCAACAGGTGCCTCGTTTGCCTTTTCAGATATTTGATGAGCTCTGGGACACTGAAATCGGTGCCAACGGACTGATGCGTGTGTGTGTGTCTGAGAGTGTGTGGGCGAGGATGAGCCGACGCACCCCGCACGGCTGAGTGGAAGTGTGCTTGTTCACCGAAGAGGGGGTGAGGGTCCAAGCACGGTCCTGGCTCGGAGGACCCTCAGCATCTTCCGGGGACGTCAGTGGCGTTTCCATCTTTGAATGTGTGAAGGAGCAAACGTGCTCGGAAGTAAAGGCTACTCCAGGGGGAGTGAAGGGAGTAGGGAAGAAGCCGACTCCAGGGCTGAGCTCTGGGAAAGGAAAATCCCACCGTTCTCACCACCCAGAGACTGTCACTAACACCACGGTGGTGCATCGCCTTCCGAGGGGGTCTTTGTGTGCGTCTGGATGGCACCGTGTTGTACACACCATTTCCCTCACGTTTTGGTCAAATACAACCTGAGCATCATTCACGCTGTTAGATACACTTACCCTACCCCAGTTCGTAGGGCTATCTAGTATTCTGTTTTATGGTGGGGCTATCTTATTTCTCCACTGTGGAATATTGAAGTTGTTTTTCGTTCATCACGATTTATCACAGTTCAGTTTGGCATTTAGACACATCTATTCATTTACCAATGAAATAGGCTTTGGGCGCAAGCTCCGTGAAAATCCGAGGTTTTAATTTTTATTATTTCTGTTGTCTCTCTGGCTCATTCAAATGTGTTGCTCTCCTGGCCCTGACCCCACAGGAAGTCCCTGGAGGTCGAGGACAGTTCCTAACTCGTGCCTTGAGGTCCCCTGACCCCAGCCCAACACTGAGCGCGTGGTGCCCGCTGCATGAGAGAGATCGGATTCCAGGGGGTCAGTGACGGGTACCAGCCGGCCAGGCCTCCAGCCTCTCGGAAACATGGATCATTGTCTATAGGCTTTTAAATTAAAAAGTTAATTATTAAGATAACTATTTTATATTACTTTGTTTTTATTATACATAAATATATTTGGAAATGTGTACATATTATAAACATAGAAGTCAATAAATTTTCACACAATGAACAAGCCTGAGGGACCAACCCCCAGACACAGATCTTCTAGCACCCCAGAAACTCCTCTCCTACTTAGGCCCAACGTGCATACCGATTTAAACGGGGCAAAGAAAAAACCCAAAACGGTTCTGTCCCATTTAAAATGGTTCGTATGGTCAGCCTACCACTCCCTGTAATTCACTCACAAGCTTCTATTGGGTTTTGTTTTATTTTGTTTTGTTCTGTGGCCACTGTAAGCGATCTCCCTCCCTCTCCCCCTCTGTCCTTCTCCCCTCTTCTCTCTCCATCTCGGTCTTCAGGTCTCTCCAGCTCTTCCTCTGTTAAAGGGGCTGCATGAGGGCACCCCACTCGGCCAGGCCTGGGTCCCACGCCCATCCTTGCTGTGGGTCAGGCACGGGTTGGCCCACAGGGCCACGTGACTTGAGCAGGGTCCCAGCGGAGGGTTTCTGGTCCTCAGCGGCGCCCATCGTCTGGGCCCTATAACTCCCTGCAGTGCGGGCGTCCTGGGCCGTGTAAGACGTGCGCCAGCATCCCTGGTCCCTGCCCGTTAGGTTCCAGCACTGACCCTCCCCTCCACCCATTGTGACACCACCGCACAAGTCTCCAGGTGTTGCCAAATGTCCCCTGGCAGACAATGGCCCCCCACCACCCCCGCCCCTTGAAAACCACTTCTATGGAGTGAGAGTGGCCTCCTCAGGGAAAGGCAGCTGGGGGTGCAGGCAGGCGCCCCCCTATTCCCACGTGTTTTCTGAGCAGAACCGACAGGTGGGACCGGTTCTATGTCACAACGATGGTAGTGGTCACGACGGAGTGCTCGGCTTTCATACTCATAAATAATTTTGCGACGGGGTTCATAAACATGGGGGGGGTGCCAGTGAAACTGTGAGATCTCTGTGGATGTCATAGCAGAACCCCAAGAGGTGGAAGCCGCCTGGTGTCTCGATAAGGATTGTAAATTAAGACTGAAACACCAAGGTCTCTTTTGGCTCAATCTTGTCCTAGGTGTGTGCTTTTTTTTAAATGACTTCATCTCTTTAATCCTTGGCTTCCTCCAATACAGAAAATGGTTAATGATCACAGACAAACCAATTAATAATATACGGAAAAGTCCTGGGTAAGCTGTAATTGCCAAGCAGACTGGATGGATTATTTCCATGTCGTCTTCAATTAATTGACTATGGAAGTTAGTCGGGTAACTTCTGATTTCTTAGAATGGTCCCCCCCAGATGTTGTCTCTGGATTATTTATTCTGTAAGTGTTGAGCATCATATTGGTTTTCTTCTTGTTCGCTCCCTCCCTCCCTCCTTCTCTCTCTCTCTCTCTCTCTCTTCTTTTTCATTTGTTGGTTAATGTAAGCGATGTCAATGTTGTAAAGAGAGGATGGTTATTTTTATTTTCTATAGTAGTATGTTCCAAGAGGCAGAAGAATTGCTTACCTGGTTAATTACTAATCTCTTCTGTTCCTGCTGTTAGAAAGACGAAGACAAAGACAAAGACAAAAAAGCCCAGGAAAGAAAAGCATTTCCAGCCCATTGTGCTCCCTGGTGGGTGCGAGTCCTAGAACGACACCTCTTACGAAGCAGACATTGTGTCCCAGCAGCACGTGATGTGTATGTTCTCAGCTTTCTGGCTCTGTTCCACCTTGGTAATAACCCAACTGGTTAATTCAGTGGGATCTAAGCTTCTGGTCTTTGTCTGGACAAATCAGAAATTGCCAGAAAACATTTGAACAAATTATGGAGTCCAGTCCTAGTCAAGGGTAGATGATATCCCAGAAACAAACAAATGACCTAATCCGTGTCAGACGCAGGGGCTAAATGATTCATCTCCTAAAAGAGATTTATAGTCAGTGTTTACTTAACAAGTGAAAGAGAGAAAATTCGCTTCTTGATCTAAACCAGTTGGGGGGAAATTTCAGAGTGTCACCTTTTGGAGCAAACATTGTTTGACTTTTGGAATAGAGTCGTGATTTATTACGCAAGACCCTCTTTCGCGTTGTCGGTTAAGAAGCCCGTGCTTGGTCCTTTCCTGTTTGTCCAAACAGGCTTTTCCTGGGTGACAGTTCCTGTGACACTGTCAGCGGATCGCTTTTCATCGTCTTGTTTCAAATCTAACAGTTGCCGAGATGAGCACGTGCATGTTCCGGCCGGTACAGTATCTCCTCCAGGACGCTTTCTTCTCAGCAAAGCGCTTTGGAGACTTCTGGAAAAACTCAGCGTTCTTTAAGGCGGAGAGCACACTCCCCTTCATCATGATTTACGTGTGAATAGCAGAAACTACAGGAAGAGGGGGGAGAGGGGTGGGATTTTCTTGCGCGCTTGGCCAGGCGGTTCTGCGTGTTTGCAGTCTGGGAAGCAATACTGCAGCGGTCTTTCCGTTGCTGTGAGGCAGGACCCACATTCCCATCCCACCCCACCCCACCTCCCGCCTCGGCTTTGGCGTCGAAGTCGCCCTCTTCCCTGCCCTTGGTCGCACGGAGGAGATGGTTTTTCCCTGGGCGTATTTCCACAGCTGGAAATGAAGGCCGCAAGGGGGCTGATGAAGCGCTTTCTAGCTCAGCACACTAACATGATCCTCTGCATTTTCCAATAGTTTCTGTTTAGGTTTGTCCTGAGGGCCTGTTTCCTGTCTAATGAAATTCTGGAGTGACCTTCTTGTTTGGACGGTTGTCTCTGGGCCCTTTGGGGTTTCCTGCACTGGTCTGTTATTCCCACTGGCGAGCTGATCGTGGATCTGTGGACTTCTGCAGACACACGAGGGGTGCATGAGGTGTATGTGGGTGTGTGGGTGGGACAAGGAAGAAAGCACTTCTGCCTTTGCAAATATGTCCTCGAGACACACACAGATGCCCCCCTGCCCCCCCCCCCCCACAGGTTATTCCAACTGCTTTTCAGGTGTGAAGTACCAGCAAACAGAAATAATAACCCAAGTCCTTCTTCTCACTCAAGGATATCTGAGCACTCTGCCCACAACCTCATTTTAAAAATCGTGCCCTTTTAGTGACTCGGAACGAAGTTCTTTCCCAGAGCCCCCCTCAGACAACGCCGCCCCAAATAACGTCTCACACGCGTGCGTCAGCCTCGGGCGCTGACCGTGAAGCCCCCGGCCACGCTGCTATTTTTAGAAATCGCTTGGAAAAAACTGGAAATGGTTTTAGAAAACAAAGGAAACATGCTTTGTCCTCTCTTTTTGTTTTATCTTCTTTTCTTTTGTGGGGATAACAACAGCCAGAGTCTTCGATTCATGGACAGCCCAAATCTAGAACTAAAACACACACAGTGCTAGGCACAGTCCTAATTCCCACAGCTGAGGGACCTGGTCTCCATCAAGGTTTTAGTGTGTGGGGTTTGGTGGCCACGACACAGTACGCTCTGTGGTGTACCTAGGGTCCCCTAACTATGAAAGCAAAAACATTAAAATGGTTTATTTTATTGGCTACAGCCCTTGAGTCATGCACAAAATCTCATCGTTCTGATATCAAACCAACGTAGGGTCCATTGTCAAGTTTAATTAAAATGCAGTGAACCCGTGGCAACTGTAGGTGATGGAATTCGTCAGCTAGCACACAGCTCTCTCTGGTCCTGCACACCTGACGTTTTAAGGGTTTCCTGATGATCAAAGTTCAACCACATTTTATAGTTTCAGCAGTTCCACTGTTCGGATTTTTGTTTACTTTCATTTCCTCTGGGCAGAGCTCCCTAATCTGGGCTTCAGCTTTTATGCTATACAATTGAGAGTTGCTCAAATGACCCTTTTCCAGTAATAGCGATACTTTTAATATGGGAGATTTTAAAGGAGTCTCTGCCCACTTTAAACAGAATTTCCACTGTTCTGCATTTATTCTGTAGATACAGGAAACAATTATCATTTGGAATTGAATTAGACCCTTGAGGGATATGAAGCTCTGGTTGATTTTCGCCCCCATCATCAGACATGGGTTTCGTTTTATCAGAATTAAATAAAAATGGATGATGTGGTTGCACATAGCTACAGGGAATATCTATTTGTAAGATCTTTATTACTTGTGCTTAAATAAGATTGTACTCTGATCTTTGCTGACTGTTTACATGAGAAAAATCATTATTCCTGGTTCCTAAGTCTAGAAATCTGTCATGGAGGAAGGCACCCAATATTTCAACCATTTTTATTCTTTTGGTTTCCCAATAATACAATGAAAAGATCAGGCTCTAAGCAGTTTTTGTGGAAATCAAGATTTATTTACTGTTTTGGATAATCAAATATTACTTCCTCACACAGGTCTTTCATGAACAATCCCTGTGAAATATGGCCAGAGGCCCCTCCTCCAATCTTGCTCCATTTTTTTGCCCTGATAATGTATTTCTTCAAAGCATTCGTTAATACAAAAATATTATATTAATATGCATTTATTTACTATATGTAGCTTATAAATCTCTAGAAAAGTGCTACTCAACAGAAGTATGATGCAAGCAACATATGACATTTAAAATTTTCTAGGAACCATATTTAAAAAGTATAAGGACACAGGTGAAATTAATGATGATGACAATATGTTTTATTCAACTCAATATCTCCATAGCATTATCATTTCAACATCAAATCCATATAACATGATTGTTAATGAGATATTTCTTATTCATTTCTTGGACTAAATCTTCAAAATATGGCGTATCTTTTACATCACAGCACATCTCAGTCCCAACGGGCCATCTCTCAGGTGCTCAGTGGCCCCATGCGCCTTATGACTGCCATATTGGACTGCATAGCTCTGGGTTATAAGATTCAGGTGGCTAGCGACGTTGTTTTGTTCACTAGAGCAAGGAAATACTAAGTACATAGTAAATAGTTCACAGAATAACAAAGAAAATTAAAATGATAAGAACCACAGTTATTTAGCCAAAGGTCTGTGTACAAGATGTCTTCCAGCATTCCGCGATGCTTCCGGGGTTCCTTTTCCTGACATTTCTCTCTTGCCCACTACCCTAACAGTATCAAAACGCAAGACATGCCACTTGGATCATTTATTCCACATGGTCCATTTTTATTTAATTCTGATAAAACGAATTCTGTAGGGAAAACTAGTGGCGACTCTCTCTGCCCCTCCCCACCCATCAGAATGGAAGTCTCATTCCTGCTTGTTTTCCCCTCTTGGTTCTATGCTCCCTCCTTTTACCAATTCTTGAGCTACCCAATCAGCAATGGTTCAAACATTTTTAAAAAGGTCTCACATCCCTTGATATTGTGGCAACTCCTCTTTCCTTTCTGTTCCTTCTGTCAAGTCCAAGTAAACAAACAATGCACTTTCATTGTGCCAGCTACCGTTGAACTCAGCACTGCAGATACACCACAGGACCCTGCTCCTGCCTTCCAGGGACTTCCAGTCCAGTGGAGAAGAGAGACAAGCAAACAGTAATTACTCTAGAGACACCGGAGAGTGGCAAAGACAGGGTTCCGATTTTGGTGGGGCCGCTTACTAGCTACATGGTTGTCTCTAGGCCTTAGTTTTCCATCTGTAAAGTGGGGATAATGATAGTATGCACTACATAGAGTTTTGTGAGGGTTAAACTATATCTATCACTATATTTATGTCCATATCTACATTTATATCTATACATCTATTGATTGCACCATTATACCCCATATGGAGGGGTGACCTTGGGTCATTGCCAGCTGTGGTCAAGAGACGTGTGTATCTGATACGTTAGACAGACTGGAATATTAGAAGAGTGTCTGGCACTTAGTTAATTCTAAGTGTTGGCTATTATAATTATTAATATTAGAAGAAGATGGCCCTTTAGGACAATTCAGGGTGCACCAGCCCAATCAGTGAAGGGTCAGGTGACATTTTCCGGAGGAGGCATCATGAGCACTAAAACCTGCGAAGGAGCCCGAGGTGGCAGGTGAAGCATGAAGAGGGAGGGGACAGCATGTGGAAAAACCTGGAAACAAGAGCTCTGTGGTGGTTTGAGGAACTGAAATTAATCAAGGCTGCCTCGAACCCAAGCCCAAAGGTGTCTGGGGTCCAGGTAGAACATGTTAGGGTGAGCCATATGAAATCATTGGAATTGACTATTTTCAAACTACAAAAACAGCAATAACCTACGGTTTAACCTAATATCAACCTGTGTGTGAGAAACAAAACAAAACAACCCCAAACAACAACAAGCTCCTTGACGAATGGCATGGCTTGGGAGACTGGGCCTTACTCGGACACCTGCTGCCACGGGGCTGGGAGGACTTGCGGGGAAGAGAGTACCCCCAAAGGTCATGCTCGTGACCTTTCGGAGAGAGGGAACCACGCCTGCTGTTGGCTGTTTCCACGGTGCTTTGCTCAGGCCGCCAGTGATCGTGCATTCATTTAATGGGTGATTTCACCCGTCCCTGTGCTCAAGGGCGACACTTGTTCTTCGAACCTATTTGTCATAGGCTCTTCACTTTGGCCCGTGGGGACAGCGTTCGGGGTTTTGGTCAACGCAGATGCCTGGCTGATGTTCCCCGCTCCCTGGCCAGCCTTCATCTTTCTGGGCGGAAGA
The DNA here is from genome assembly GCA_004026885.1 of Lyroderma lyra. Taxonomy (NCBI): domain Eukaryota; kingdom Metazoa; phylum Chordata; class Mammalia; order Chiroptera; family Megadermatidae; genus Lyroderma; species Lyroderma lyra. Next base: position 26,754 of record PVJL010000336.1, on the reverse strand, counting down.
GTTGCCGTTGATTCCTGAGCCACCTCCCAGCTTCGCTGTGCTCCCCAGCCTTCCTGTGCTCCCTTGGCCCTGGGGCAATGGCGCTACCCTTCTCTGGTTGTTCCCTAGCTCTGTGATGGGGCGTGGCAACTGGAGAGAACATTCTAGGTCAGTGGTTCGCAAGCTTCCTAATGCTGCGACCCTGCAATACAGTTCCTCGTGGTGCGGGGACCCCCATAAAATTACTGTCGTTGCTACTTCATCACTGTAATGTTGCTCCTGTTATGAATCGTCATGTAAGTATCTGATACGTGTTTTCCGATGGTTTTAGGGGACCCCTGTGAAAGGGTCGTTCGACCCCCTAAGGGGTCGCACCCCACAGGTTGAGAACCGCTGCTCTAGGTGCACAGCAGTCTCAGCTTTGGCCAAGGGCCGCATGACCCTTCCCCTTTCTTCCCAGCACCACGATCAGCGAGGCAACGACTTGCTGCTGGAACCCGAAGAATGGGCGAAAGAAATGTCCTTTTCTTTTTTTAATTCTCTGCCCCTCAGACCCACCCCTTACCTATCCTCCAACCCCTTCCGTCTCTCTCACCCCTCTGGACACTTACATCAATGGATAATAATGAAGCAATAACGATCCAATATTAGTAACGTGACCTGAGCACGTATAATGTGTGAGAGATTTGTCTGAAGAGTTTTACGATGTCACTCACCAAGTTCTTACAACATGGACGCTATCATTACCCCCATTTTAGAGATGAAGAAACTGAGGCTGCCTGAAGGAATGTGCCCAAAACATAAAGCTAGTAAGTGGGGGAACTGGGATTTGAATCGAGGATTGCTTGACTTATGAGGCTCCACCCTTGACTGTTACGCTGCATACACACGTGCACACACACACACGTGCACACACACACGTATACACATACTCACTCACACACATGCATGCGCACACACATATGCACACACACGTATGCACACACTCACACACATACGCACACACATATGCACACACTCACACACACGTATGCACACACACATGCACACACTCACACACACACGTATGCACACTCACACACACGTATGCGCACACACGTATGCACACACTCACACACATATGCACACACACATATGCACACACTCACACACACACGTATGCACACACACACATATGCACACACTCACACACACACGTATGCACACACTCACACACACACTCACACACACACGTATACACACACACACACACACACACACACACACACATTTTATAAGCACCGAAGCAGTAAAAAGGCAGAACTTTGATCCTTACTCTGTGTTGGAGTTCACGGCAAACTTTTCCAGGAAGATTCACCTCAACTTCTAAGAAACCCCTCCCGTCCTTCCTCTCCCCATTCCCTCCCTTCCTCCGTCCTTCCTCCCCTGTCTCCTTCCTCTCTCCCTATCTTCCCTTCATCCTCCATTCACCTGTTTTTTACTCTTTTGTGAAACACTCTGAGCCAGGCACTGTGTCACACAGGGGGACGCAGGTGGGAACAGGATGAACACCTGTGTTTTTTTTTGTCATTGAAATCCAGACTTACGATGCTTTGGGCCTAGAAACCAACAGGTAAGTTAATGGCAAGTCATTCTGCAAACGGTCCCAGAGGTGTTGAAGCCACTGAAGTTTTGAGAGCTGGGCGCCCCCACTCTGTAGCTGACGGCAAGGCCGTGGGGCCAGGTGCAGCCTGTGAGGAAGTAAAAATAGCATCTCCTTCCGGCTCCCAGGCCCGAGCTCAGCTGCCTGTGGCCCACTTCGCTCACCCTGCGTCCTGAACCCTGTCTCTTTCTCATCCTGAGTAGGGTGGTGCTTTCCCAGGCTGTACGCTGAGTGGGATGAGTGCCTCTGGTGCTTTTTTGGTGGTCTCCCTAGAATTCGTAACATACATTTATTTGCATATACATTTACATACATATACGTATCTTTATAATGGATCCAAGCCCACTTTCAAATACCACTGTACCATGTTACAGGTATGGTCAGTAGCTTATAGGAAGCAGACAATTCTAATCTCTATCCCCATCTCTGGAATCACTGCTGTCAATCATTTCATTTACACATAAGCATATACAAGGGCTGTCCGGAAAGTATCCAGCTATGTTATATGAAAATTAGAGGCATTTATGGCTGGATATTTTCTGGACAGCCCTTGTATGTGTACCTAATTGCATACAGCGTTGTGGCTATTATTTTGAACAAATTGTTATCTGTTAGAACGACTTCTTTGATGCTCCACCTTTATTTCTGTATATCCGATTTTCTGACCTAAATTATTTTTCTTTCCTCTAATGAACTCCTCCCCCCATTTTATTGAGATAGCATTGACTGAATAAGTTTAAGGTGTAAAGCATAATGATTTGACTTACATATACTGAAATGGTGAAATAATCACCATGGTAAGTTTAGTTAACATCCATCATCTCACATCGGTTATTAAAGGAAAAAAACCAGAAAAAAACCGTTTTTTTTCCTTGTGATGAAAGCTCAGGATTTACTCTCTTAACAACTTTCAAATGTACCATACAACTGTGTTAACTGGAAGTTTGTAACTTTTAACCCCCTTCATCCAAATGAAGAGCTTCTTTTAACAGTTCTTGCCAGGCAGGTCTAACTGGCAACAAATTTCCTCAATTTTTGTTTGTTTCAGAATGTCTTTATTTCTCCTTCACTTCTGAAGGATAATTTTGCATGGAACAGAATTCTAGATTGGTGGATTCTCTCTCTCAACACTTTAAATATTTCACTCCACTCTACTTACTTGCCTGCTTTCTGAGAGGAAGTTGGATGCCATTCTTACGCTTGCTTCTCCAAAAGGAAGGTGATTTTTCCCTCTGACTTCTTTCAGGATTTTTTCCCCTAAATTTGATTTTCTGAAATTTAAGTATGATATGCTTAGATGTAGTTTTTTTTTTTTTAATTAAAAAAATTGGCACTTATTCTGCTTGATGTCTCTGAGCTTCTTGGATTTGTGGTTTTGTGTCTGGCATTAATTTGGGAAAATTCTCAGTCATTATTGCTTCAAATATTTCTGTGGCTGTTTTTCTCTCTTTCTTTTCTCTCTATTATGCCCATTGCATATGCATATATTACAGCTTCTCTAGTTGTCCCACAGTCCTTGGGTATTCTATTTTTTTCAGTCTTTGTGCTCTTTGGTTTTTGGTTTATGAAGATTCTATTGATGTGTACCCAAGCTCGGAGATGCTTTCCCCAGCTGTATCCAGTCCGCTAATAAGCCCATTAAAGGCATTCTTCATTTCTGTTAGTGTTTTTACTTCTAGAGTTTTTTAGTTCTCTTTCAAAATTTATACCTCCCTGCTCACAGTGCCCATTCATTCCTACATGCTGTCTAACTTATCCATTAGAGCCCTTAGCATAATAATCATAGTTGCATTAAATTTCCAGTCTGATCATTCCAACATCCCTGCCATATCCAAGTCTGGTTTTGATGCTGGCTCTAGCTCTTCCAATGCTGTCTTTCACTTTGTAGTATACCTTTCATTTTCCTCCCTGATAGCCTGACATGAGGTACTGGGTAAAAGGAACTGCTGTAAATAGGCCTTTAGTAATGTGGTAGTGAGTTGTGGCAGAGCGGGAAGCTTCTGGAGATAGTTACTCTCCTTGCTCAGGTCAGTTAGGCTCTGATAACCCAGCAGGTTAGGCTGCTAACTAGTTTCCTCTAACTAGTTTCCTCTGAGGGCACAACCTGTTAAGGAGAAGAGACGGCTCTGGCCCCTTTCAAAATGGTGCCTTTTCCTGCCCCCTGCTGGAAACACAGGGGACTTTTCTCTGACAGTGTGAGAGCCTCACCAGTCTCCTGTGGGAGGTAAAACCCACAAAAGTGTGGGGTCCCCCTATGCCTGGGGCCCCCTGGAGTTTTTGACTCAGATCTGTCCACACTGACCCTCCACCAATTCATCAATTTCAGGTCAGGTTTCCCCAGTCCTGGTACGGTTCCCAAAGATGTTAATGTTCTAGAAAGTTAGGGTTTTCTGTACTCACCTGTCTTTCCTATTTGGGAGGGGCAGTGCTTTGCCCTGCAGCATCACACATCTTACAGATCTAAGAAGAGCTGTTAGTTCATTCAGCTTTTTCCTGGTTGCTGGGATGGAATGACAACTTCTAAGCTCCTTACACGTAGAGCCAGAAACAGGAAGTCAGCCTGCCAGTTTTGAGAACCAAAAAAGTGATCGACAGGAAATGTCAAGTAAAGTTTTAGGGTTTTTTTCTTTTTTTTTGCATTTGGGGGGTTAAAAATGGAGATTTTAGGCTTCTCTTGGAAGTCTCAAAGGTGCCTGAAAGCGAAAGTATTGACCTTTGTGCTGGCCACGCTGGGGAAATGATGTTATTGAAGAGCATGTGGCCCTGGGGCCAACAGAAGGCAAGCTGGAATTCTGTTTCTCTCAAGGCCTAGCTGTGTGTCCGCAGGCCAGTCCCTTCACTTCTCTGAGCCTCCTTTTCTTATCCAGAAACTGGGTCTTGTGACATATACCAGATGCCATGGTAGGGATTAGAGGTGATCTGTATAAAGTGCAGAGCAGAAGGCATATTCCTGGTTGTTTTAGACATGATAAAAGTGAAAGATTCTAGGTCGTCACAGAAGTAAAGTTTTTCTTTTTTCTTTCCTTCACTATGAGGAGACACTGGAAGAATGCTCACTGCATTCTGTGAGAGCACAGGAAGCTCCTCCGGGTGATCGCAGTGTGAACTCAGCTGAAGCACCTTATGTGGAGAGAACGAACAGGCAACGGGGAAGACACAGTTCATACTCAAGTCTCTCGGAAGATTCTGGACGCACCTGGCAAAGTGGAAGAGCTTTCTCCTTGGAGCCTCCTCTTCACTGGGAAGTTTCCATCTTAGGCAAACCATTTTATAATGGAGTCACTGAGTAGTGGTGTCATTCAGTGAAGTAAAACCAATCTTAATCAGCTATCAGAGGCACTACTAAAAAAGAGTCCATGTACTACTCAGCACTGGGGCCCCCTTTTGTGGCTGGGAGAATAAACTTGTAAAAAGCACAAGGACATCCCCTCCCCCTTTGGAAATATCCAACTTCCGTTTCTTCCCCCCCCACTAGGAGAGAAGTGACACTAAAATTGAGCGGCAGCCGATGAGTGTGGGTACCAGCGTCCCTGGGAGCCGGTCTGTCCTGGGTGGGCAGCCCAGGCCGGCCCCTCGCTTATCCTCCTGCGACCTGGGGTGAGCTCGCTCACTCGGTCGGGCCTCCGTTTTCTCACCTGTAGTGGCAGTTGTTGCCCCAATGAAAAATGTTGATCGTTCCTGAAAAGAACCTAGCTCTGTGCTGGGTGAAGGGTAGCTGAGCTAATTTCTAGAAAAGGGCTGGTCTAGTACGTTTTCAAAGTCTAGAGTCTTCCTTGGAAGCAGCAACTGAGAAAGACGGTGTTGCAAGGAAAGAGACAATTGAGAGCAAGTTTCCAAGGCTGGGAAAGGGCGGCCCTTGGGCCGGTGGGCCAGCGGGGGGCGGAGGGCAGTCGTGCCACCTGGAGGGGAAGCCGCCACCCCCCGCAGCTTTGGCTTTTCCTAGAATCACTTCTGCATCGGCACTGCCGGTGAGCAAACACAGCAAGAAATTGGGGAAGAGCGAAGTGGAAGTGGGACAAGCGGGCCATTTCGAGAAGGGGCCGTGGGGTTCCACAGCTTCACGGTTCCGGACCGAACCGAACCTGGGCGCCAGCCTGCGAGGAGAGGGCGAGCTGAGTCCGTGCACCTGTCGTGCTTCCACCACCATCAGGCCCCAGCCACGCCGTGTCACACGGGGCAGCCCCGTGGGCCGCACTGCCCTGACACCCCCATTCCCAGGGGGTACAGCACTGCCTGCAGGGGGATCAGACTCCTTCTTGCGGGGAGGGGCGGAAAAACCAGTCATTATAGATAAAGCACACAGATGCACACATTACATAACCAGCATATTGGTGGTATTACCATTTCATTGGGGGGGGGGCAATTAGAAAAAATGTGTAGAAAGGTTCCTTAGGAGTGGGGGGATGTGGGAGAGGGCAGGTACCCCATACACGACTGTAAGATGGAGGGACCTCAGAGGGTGAAGGCGGTGGCCATGGGTAGGAATGGGGGTTTTCCACGGGCACTGGGTGTGTTAAAGGAGACATTTCCCCTGAGGTAGCAACCCCGCCTGACCTTTGCTTCTTCCTCTTCCAAATTTGGAAGGTTGCATTTTGGAGGAAGAAGAGAATGACCCCCTTGGGGATTTTGGTCCGGCCATTCATGGGCTGTGTGTCCTGGGGCAAGCTGCTGAGGGCTCTTAGCCAAGCATGTAACCTGGGGCTAGTAATGTGAGAGTTGTTAAATGTGATTCTTCTAGACCTGTAAAAAAGCAGATGACGTAGGAATGGTCGAAATTTTCAGGGAAAAAATAATCAGTTCCTTTGAGGCGAACACCTGTATGTTGACATTTTATTAAAATTATAGTCCCTCTTTCTCTGCCCCCCCCTCCCCCAACCTTCCCTTCCAAAGCTCTAGGTCTTAATTTTCTTTTGAAATTTCTGATAATACACATCCTGTGGACACATTACATTATTTGATTTAATCCTTACAACAGCCCTATGAAAGCTAGTTCTTGATATATCAGTTTTTAACAACAATTGTAGCCATTCCCATAGGTTTATAGTGATTTCCCCTCATGGGGGTTAAATGTGTTGGACATCTCATTTGCTTGTCATCAGTGTATATTCTTTTGTTTGTGTCTGTTCAACTCCTTTGCCCATTTAAAAACATGGGTGGTGGTTTGTTTTCTTATTATTGAATTTTAAATGTTTTAAAAATCATGTTCTGGATACAAATCCTTTGTCAGGTATATGACTTGCAAATATTTTCTTCTAGTTTGTGGCTTGTCTTTTCATTCTCTTGTCAGTGTCTTTCACAGAATAAAAGTTTTAATTTTTTATGACATCCATTTTATAAATATTTGATGAATGAATGGATAATGACAGTTGATACATTTCTTTAATTTCATTAGTTTCTCAAAAAATCTTTACTCAATTCCTATTTAAACAAATATCAGAATGTAAGAGTCACAAAACTAGGACTTCTGTTTGTATATTATTTATCTCTTGCTGGGTAAGAAATTACCCTAAAATGTAGCAGCTTAAAAATGAAGATTTCCTATCTCCTATGTTTTCTGAGGTTAGGAATCAGGGATTGCATTTGGGTGGATGGTTCTGGTCAGGGTATCTCATTAGTAGTCACTGTAGAGTCAAGATATTGGCTGGGGTGGCCAGTGTCTTAAAGGCTTGACCTGAGTTGGAGGATCTGTTACTAAGATGGTGCTCTCACATGGCTGTTGGCTGGAGCCCTCAGTTCCTCGCCATGTGGACCTTTCCATAACGCTGCTTGAATCCCCTCATGACAGGGCAGCTGGCTCTCAGAGCCAAAGGGTTAGAAAACTGCAGTGTGTTTTGTGACTACTCTTGGATGTCACCCAATGTCATTTGCATAATATTCTACTCTCAGAAACAAGTCACTAGATGCAGCCTACCCTCAAAGGGAGAGGAGGGAGAGGAGATATTAGCTTCTGCTTTTGAAGGGGGTGGTGTCAAAGAATTTGTGGGTATATTTTAAAACCACTATCATTCTTTTCTGTCAATGTTGTGTTGATAGCATATCTACATATGCTTGGCTCATATAGTAGGTACTTGATCAGAGCTGGTTCCAGATAAGTAGGCCTTGAAGGTTTTACAACTTGGGGCCTTTCCTTAGGAAAAACATTAGTTATGAAAGTAAATATTTATTTAGAATAAAAGAAAAAATACTGCAAATTACAAATTTTAGAAGTTGAAACATATCACTAACATCAAATCCCCCAAATAACATCTTTTTTAAAAAATCACCTACCTGCTTTTCCTATAATACCTTTCTTTCCTATATATTTTGGCCATGTGCTTTCTGATTGCCTGTTAATAGGACAATGATTTGGGATTATCATTTTCTATAGACAGATTAGTAGAAAGAGAATTTAGTGTTTCTGCCATCAGGATCGAGGAAAAAAATTTTGTATTACTGTCAATTTAGTAAAGTTTCTTTTGACTTAACCACTCATTACTGGTTAGGAGATGTACGTTTTTAGGATTGTTGCGTCAAATTTGGGAAAACGTCTGTCAAGTTTCCTCATATACGACCTCTTAGACTTCAGGCATTCATATTTTCCTGACCGGTGATGAAACTTCAATACTCTTGGACGACACCCATTAACCACTTTGTTGCTGCTGCCCTCTTTGTAAAGAGGGACCATGTGTTTTATGCTAACGTTGCCAATGCCAATGTTTCAGCAGGAATATTACTTATTTTTCCTGAATGATCATATCATTTACTCCTCTACATTAATCAGATTATTGTAATGGTTAATTTTGTGTGCTAACTTGAGTAAATCGTCGGTTGCCCAGAAATTGGTTAAATGTCTCTTCTGGGCGTGTCCGTGAGGCCGTTTCCAGGAGAAATTAACGTTGGAACCAGTGGACTCTGATAATGCTGGGTGCCCACTGCAGTCCGTTAGGGCCTCAACAGAACAGAAAGGCAGAGGACAGTGGAATTTGGCCTTTCCTGCCCAATTGTTTGCGCTAAGACATCAATCTTTCCTGCCCTCGGCACTCCTGGGGCTCAAACCTTCGAGTTTGGACTGAACTAGACCCCTGGCTTTCCTGGGTCTCCTGGGCTTACAGACGGCAGATCATGGGACTTCTCAGCCTGGTGATCAGTCTCTTCCTATACGTACGTATATATCCTGTTGGTTCTATTTTCCTGCACAGTCCTGATTAATACAATGATTAAATAACCCAACTGCCTAGTCATGACTTTCATTCAAAATTAGCTCAGTGTCTGTATGTACAATTTTATTGGAACATGAACACGCTCATCAGTTTACTGATTGTGTACGGCTGCTGTCACGCTACCTTGTCAGACTTGAGTAACTGTGACAGAGACCACATGGCCTACAAAGCCTAAAACAGTTACTATTTGGTGCTTTACAGAAAATCTGTTGACCGACCCCTGTCCTGTGTGGCAAGGAGTAAGAGACATGTTTACCCTCTTGGCCTCACTGTGACTATTTTTCAGTCCCTAAAACACACGCAGCCACACCCTCAAGACCACCCTGCTGTTCTTCCTGTGTAGAACTTTCCTCTTTCTCCCAGCCATGCTTTTTCGTCTGATCACATTTACCCTAGACACAGTGTCACCTCACTAGAGAGGCCTTCTCTGGCTACCTGTCTGAAACAGGTCCTCTTGAGTCTTCTTAACCATTGTTTCCTGCCCATGGTTTGTAATGATGGATTTGTCTCCTTATTTCAAGTTGTTGCCCCTTTTGTGAATTTCCTATCACAAAAACCTCAGCACGTCTGTGTCTCAGCACGGTGGGTAGGAGTCCGGGCTCTGAAGCCAGACAGCCCAGACTCAAACCCCAGCTTTGTCCCTTAAAAATTCTGGAAGCTTGCGTTAGTCACCAACCCTCTTGATTCCTCAGTTTCCTCAGCTGTAACATGGGGGTAATCATAGTAACTAGCACATTAAGTTTGAAGGATCAAATCAGGTGGGGTAGATAAGGCACTAAGTACAGTGTCTGGTCTATGGTTACCCTTGATAAAGGTTAGCTATTCATATGCAATACTATCATTTCAAGGTCTTGCTCAAAAGAACACAATTTGTAATTGTTAAGTGAACACAGTTTTTCTTGGAATGAAGCATTTGAGGAATGAAGGCTTTACCTAGTGCTGAATAAATAAATGAGTGCCTCATTCCTCTCTTATTCTTTAACCATATGCTGCTTCATTTAAACATGGGCCTCAAGTTTCATTTAGTATGAGAGAGCCTATGATTGACCTTGATTTACATAACAAAGTCAAATCAGTAAGGCAAGTGTTTGAAGCATTTTTTTTAATTGAATTTGCTTCCCTGCCTTAGTATCTGTATTGCTATGCCAATGCCCAGATTAAGATCTATAAATATTAGGGAGTTGACATCAGTCAGCTATTGCCATAATAATGCCATGCAATATATTGCCCCTAACTGAGGGGCTTAGAAGAGTCATTATTTAATCTCACAGAAGTATCTCAAACTGGCTGGTTTTAGGATAATTTAGCCCCTGCTGGGCTGGGCTTCACATTGCAGGATGCATCCAGGTCTGCCCTCAGCCGCCTTGGTGAGCAAGCATGTCCTTCCCCTGGCGATATTGGAAATGCAGAAGCAGGACTCCCACCCCCAGCACGTGCAAACACATTTAGGGCATGCCTTGCGTCACCTTCTAACAGCCTATTGGCCAATGAAGTCACATGTCCAACTCCGACATCAGTTGCACAGAGAAGTGTATTTTACCCAAAGCAGAAGTAGGAAGGAGTATTTTCTGAGCCACAATACACACTATATCAGGACCAGTTGCCCATTAAATATTAAAATAAACATCCAACTAAAATGAAAAATAAAGTAATGGTTTTTAAAGAGACAAAAACATGTGTGCATGTTGAAATTAAAAATAATTTTCGGAATTTTCTGATTGTTTCCTTCCGCAGGCAAGATGGGGTAGTGGAGGTGTCTCTGATTTTCTGGTCCTTCAAGTGTGTCTAGTCTTGATACCGGGCAAGCGAGCTCTGACGACAACTCCTTTTTTGTATCCTAGCACCAGGCACGCAGTACGAGGTATTGATAAAGTTTGTTGAAGGTAACTGTTGAAGTCTATAAATGTATGGCAAGTACATCAGTGCATGAAGGTTCTATTTGCTTCACAGAAATTCAGGAGCACTGGACACACTGCATGTTTCTACCTCAAAGCTTTAAATGCAGTTATGGGGTGTGGACATGCCCACAACTTCTAACACAGACATGCATACCTTGCGGGCCTGTGAGCAAGTTGCTGCCTCTGGGTTTTCTGATTGTCTCTGTCTTCCCTGCAATGCAAATGAAATCATTTTCCCATCTGATGTTGTTCAAGGGAGATGCACGCCTGGAAACAATCAACAGTGGGCAGAGTGTAGACAAGTAAATAAACAGTGGAATGAATATAAGATAAAACGCGAACTAAAGCCAGCTTTCTCAGAGCCTCACATTTTCCTTTCATCCACAGTTTGTTCAATAATTGTGCAATCAATTACAGCTTGCATAAATGATCTTAGATACCTATTAGTCTATAAATATCTACAGTAATATGTGTATTTATAGATAAAGAGGGAGGAGATGGTCATGACTGAACAAACATGTTCTAACATAGTCACTTTGCAAATACTATAAAGTTCTGATTCTACCAATGCTAGTTTTTCCTGACCCAAAAGAAATCACATAGTGTTATACATTTTAATAATGATAACTACCTTATAATAGAGAACCTAATATATGCCACTCATTGGGTTACGTGATAGGTATTTCTACATTTTATCTCTCCATTATATGCTGTTTCTAACCCATATAACAGGGGTGCCACATTACAACATATTCATTCCCACTTTGCAGAAGGGAACACAGAGACTCAGTAAGTAACTTGAGCTTGCATTTGAACTCTAGCATGCTTCACTAGAAACTAGGGCTGTGTTCAAAGATGAGTACCCACCTGCGTACAGAGAGGACAAGCAAGGTAGAAAGACATCCATGTGCTTTACTTCCTGCACCAGAGTTAACATAACCAAATGTGTAATCTGGGAAGCCTCCTTGTCCATTCCCCTACAAATATTATTCTACATCTCCATTTTGTTTTTCTTTGGTTGTTTAGTGCAGAATGACTTTTATTACTAGATGATAGATGACTAGAATAGGCGTGGTAAGCATGTCACCTAGATTATCAGGTGGCTCTGGTTGAAAATGTTTACTCTCGGGAGCCATCAGTGAAACCCAGAGATGAAATCTCACATGCTGGTGATAAAGCTTCATGTAGCTTCCACTGTGAGAAGGGCTTAATTACGTGTGATTTTTCTAGCAGCATCTGTTGATGGAACTGATAAGCTGTCTCCTTTCTGTCTGGTACATGCCAGGTACCGGGCACCCTTACCGAATCATGACTGTTAGCTCTCCTGGGCTGTGGATTAGGTCCCCAGAAGCTTCGATTATTCACAGTGAGCCATTGTCCACACAAAGCTCATTAATGTTCTCCTGGTTGAAATTCAAAGGAAAAGAAGCACAATTAGGTAACTGTGCCATGTCAAGGGAGTTTAGCTGGAAAAGTCTCAAAAAAGAGCCTTCAAGGAAACAAAACAAAACAAAACAAACCTTCCAGGGCATTTCTGCTTTTCCAAAAAAATAAATTTAGGAGTATCTTTGTTTAAACAAAACAAAACAGGAGGGTTTCCGCCTTTCCAGTTAAGAGCAATCTTTAAAAGGCATCCAAAAAAAAAAAAAAAAAAAGAGTTGGCTCTGTTGTCTGAATTGCTAGTTGGGAGAACAAAAGCAGCAAGGGAAAGTGTGAGTTGACTTCCTCTGCAATTTGTTTATATCATCCGAGCAGAAAGAATCTCAGGGCCCAGCTGGCCACTTCCTGAACGGAGAGAGACAGAGAAATGCTCTTGCGCTGACTCCAGTGAGATGTGCAAAGTGACCAGCAGAAACCGGGACCGACCCGAGGGACCCAGAGGGCAAAGGAAGAACGCTTGTCTTGATGCAGCTACAGTGTGACAAAGATCACTGCAAAGTCCCAATGGCCACAGTCACCAGATACTCCCCCACCCCCTCCCTGTGGCCACAGAAAGGAACTCCGGCCTCTCTGGGCTTGTTGCTATAGAGACAGCTTCGTCCAAGACAATGTGTCCATCAGTCCAGTTCAAAGACAGCAGTGGCAGGCAATGGGATAGCATTGAAATGATAAATATTTACTTGAAAATAAGGTCCAAGTCAGACCTAACTAGAGCAATGAGGTCCTGCTGACATCTCTCGGCAGTCGCCAGCTGAAAGAGCCGAACTGGTTCTGCAACTTCTTGTTGTTGCTGTCAGGTATGTACTGAATCACTGGCAACAAACTTCAGGGCTTTTAGGAGCAAGAGTTTCTCTCTCACTAGGTTCTCCCGGGCAGAATGTCTGTACTCCTGTCCACCCCCCAGCTCCCCCATTTAAAAAAGCAACTCGAGGCTGGCTGAGCTCATTCCACGATCACTGGAAGTTTCCCGCCACTTGTCTGTGTAGGCTGGAGGCCGACAGATTTTGATGAAAAAACAAAACAAAACAAAACAAAACACAAAAAAAGTCAGACGGCTCTCCTCTTCCTGAAATCTCCCGTGTGCAGTTCCCCGGGCCGACTTTTCGTCCCCGCATTCGGTTGGAGCCTGCCATCGCTGGCCTAGTAAAGAGAATTTCAAAATCATGGGGTCAAAGGGCTCAGGAAGAGGCACGGAGAGTTAGGCAGTGCAGACCGGGCCTGGCTGAGTCCCTCATTGGAGACGGACTTCATTGGCCTTTGGAACACTGATGAAGATTGCGAAACGCTCAGATGGAGCCGAGATAGAAGGGAGAGAGGGATGGAGAGATAAGGAGGCTCACCTTTCCTCCGAAAGGGTGGGTGCATCTCTCCCTTTGTGAGCGAGCGATGGCAGCTCACATGCCGTGCGGTCAGGCCGGAGGCCGCTGGCCTGAGTGCAGCATGAAGTGATCTCCAGCCTCACGGCTTCCGACCAGAAGCCTGTCTCCCAATTCGGTCGGAGGTTTCCATCAGGTCTCTTGTCTAATTCCCGCTTCCTGCCAAGCTGCCCCTGTTGGGGTTTTCAAGATAAAACCTGGGTTGTCCTTTGAGAACTGCAAAAACTCAGGGTTCAATTAGCCTTCTTTTGAATTCCTTTTGACGGCTGGTTCAATGTGGGTTCAAAATGCTTTTTGTGAGTGGGACTGATCTTAGTGTGAGGAAACAATTTTCTGAGGGTTAAGAAACGGAAAAGTAATGTAACAGCACCATTGCTAGAAGAGTTGGAAATTGCATTCTTCTAAGATGTTCTGTTCAATTCTATTTTATAGATATGTGAACATTTCAAGGTACAAAGGGCTATTATATAAAAAGGACACTTGGATAATCTTCATAAAGGTTCCCTTGTATTTTTATAGACTGTTTGCAAGGTTAATAAGTATGCTTTTTCATCACTGTATATTTTAAATGGCTCAGCCACCACTTCCACGTTTATTTGAGAATCATTGAAACTGCTTGAATGGAGCAGGGATAGCCTTTGTTTCCCATTGATTTGGAAACAAAAGACCCAGGGGGAAGAAAGCTTTCACTTTGCTGCTGAATAACATATGCAGATGACCACATGGTTGATTAAATTAAACCAAGGATCTGAAGACTTCAAGTCTTAGGACAGGAAGACAACTCTTAGGAGGGATGGCACATGGTTGAATTTGCTATCCAGTCTTCATTTATCCCATTGTGTTTGGCTCTAATAGGGGTTATTTAGGGGCTGCTGCTTTGTTTCTTAGGTGGGACATGTGCTTCCCTCAGTTTCTCCTGTCTTCATCTAGACCGGAGGTTCTGACCCTTGGCGCTGCAGATGTTTGGACTGGAAGAGTCTTGGTCGTGGGGGGCGTCCTGTGCCCTGTAGGGTGTTTACCATATCCCTGGCCCCCACCCACTAGATGCCAGTAGCACGTCTCCCATAATCACGACAAGCAAAAATGTGTTGCAGCACTGTCCAATGTCCCCGGGAAGTGGGGTGGGTGGCTTTGGATTGCCTCTGGCTGAGAACCATTCCTTGTTCTGCATCAACCTACCCCCAGAATCCTGCTTGTAGAAGGAAGAGAAGATCAATCTAGTGCTCAGCCAGGTGTAGTGAAAACGACTAGCGACAAAACAGTTATTTTTTTTATTCTAGGCCAGTGGTTGGCAAACGGTGACCCTTGGGCCACATCCAGCCTACTGCCTGTTTTTGCATGGCCTATGAACTAGAATTGTTTTTCTCATTTCTTTTATTCTTGTTTTCGCCTTCCCTCCTCGGTCCCCCACTCCCTGTTATAAAGCAGTTGTTTCCATCAGAATTCCTAGAGTTAGAACTGAAAATATGAGCGAGAGGAAGAGAGAATGGGTCAAAGGACTTAGAGGTCACTTAATGGCCCACCCTTCATTTCACAGGGGAGGGCCACCACGGGCAGTGCATCCCCAGATGCACGATTATTTTTATTCTAGGCCAGTGGTTGGCAAACGGTGAGTGAGGACTTGTTATTTCTTATTTTTATTATTTTTTTCTTATTATTTTAAGTAGAGCCTGGTTTCACTTACCTATCATAGTACCCCTCCCACTTGTCAACATCTAGAGTGGCCTGGGTAAAAATGGGTGCGTACAGCAATAAAAAAATACACGTGTGTTTCATGTGCTACTGCTGGCCCAGTAGATAAAAAGTGTATTGTAATGACTGAGAATGACTAGGGCTGTAAGAGGTTTAGAACAATTTGATACATAAAGATATCTATCTCTTCTCTATTTTCTGGTATGTATCATCCACATTGATTATTGTTATTGAATATCTGAAAAAGAGAAGCCATGCCCAGAACCACATAATTTGAGTCCTCTGCACACAAAGACAGTAAAGCTATCAGTGTTTAAGTTTTACTTTTTTAAAAGTAAGTTTTAAATTATGAACTGCTCTCAACACCAGGATGGGTGGGCAGGCCAGCGTCACAGCCGTGTGCTCACTGGTTTCCAGCTCTCCCACCGAAGGGCCTTTACTGGTCCTTCTGACAGCGAAAGGTCATCCCTCACCTGTCTGCATGGCTCACTGTGTCCCTCCCTTCCTCCAGGTCCTGCTGAAATGTCCCGTCCTCGGCCAGGCCTCCTGATTGTCCCTTCTAGTGGACGCAACTACACAATGTATTCTACGCATGTAACAGAGAAAAGGCTCCCACCGTCCATCTCTCCTGGGCACTCGCACCCAGCCCTGTTCTCATTTTTCTTCACAGCACGTGTGTTACTATACATTTATATAGAATAGGTATTCTATATTTGGTTCACTGATTTGTTGTCTGTTTCCTCCAGCTCAAATCCAGGCTGTTACTCCCTGAAGGCTTTACTACCAGGACTCAGAACAATGCCTGGCACATGGTAGGTGCTCAATAAATAGCTGTGGAATGAGAGTACTCTTGTCGAGGCAAACGTGGTAGGCCCCTGCTGGCCAGTAACAGTTTGGTGTGGGTTGATGAATTCCCACCCTTGTGCAAATGACCTTGGTCTTTTTAAGTGTGATGCAATTATATTTACTATTTAACTTGTCTGGCAATGACAAGTTACATATTTCAAGCAGTTAATCATTTATTCATCTTAAATAATGGGTTTTGTTTTTTTTTAAGAGAAAAAATTAATGAAGAAAATACAAATGGACTCTCAGCAAAACGCTACTGACATTTAAACAAGCAAATAAACAAATAATGAAAATACAAGCTTATTGTTGGAAATTTCAAGTGTGATGGAAAGTTGTAGAATAAAAGGAGAAGACATCCCTCTATCTGCTTTTCTGGTTCCTATCTCACACATGTACACACACAAAAGCCTTATAACCAATTTCTCGTGAATTATTCCAGAAATAATTTCCATGTCTATAGGTATAAATTTCCTAACAAAATATACATTCTTTTGAATTGCTTTAAACACACATGCGCACGCACGCGCGCACACACACACACACACACCCCAGAAAGGTTACTGCCACAACCCTCGCACAGTTTGTACTTGATATTTATTTGTACACCTATATGCTGAGCATGTTGTGCCTACCCCAACTCTACCCCAGTGGCTGGCATATTGCAAGCCTCATTATGCACGAGTGAGTGAATGGTTAAACTGGTGCACACTTCTCTAACAGCAGGCACTACGCTTTTTTATTAATGTAGCCTTGACAGAAATAGAATTCTTATACCATTAACGAATTTCTTAAAGACGCATACTCAATGAACATGTATCGATGTAAAAAGATTGATTATGTTCTAGGTGTTTTCACATAAATTACCCTATGTGGTCCTCAGGCAAGCCTCCTGAAGAGGTTATTTTAATTTCTGCTCATCAAAGGAGGGAACAGAGACTCAGAGACATCAAAGCCAAACTATAGATGAAGATTTTAATATCGGGAAAAAGTTCTAGGCCTCGGTGCACTATCGATATTGCTAAGTATCTTCCTTTCCATCAGTCTCAAAAGTCTGAACGCTATGAACTTGGAGCCTAGCTCTAAATACCCAATATCTCTGCCACAAGGATACATTTCCAATCTCTGATTAGCCCAGCAGATAAAGCAAAGAGCTGAAGACTCTAATTAAATGCTAACAAACACCAACAGCCAGAAACCCCCTCCAACACAAAAGCACAAACGAATCTCCATCTCTGTGGCTTCTAAGAGGCAGGCCTGAGCAGCTCAGAACCAAAACACAGGAAGTAGGTTGTAAATGGCATAATGAAGATAAGGCCACTATTTTAGGAGGGTGAAACAGATCTGGTCCCTTCTATTTGCTGTCACCTTTCAAAGTGGGGAGGGAGTGCTTTGGGGTCAAAATGTTTACCCAGTATCTCCATTTTCAAAAAGAAAATAGCCAAGACATAACGCAGTAAATAAATGGAAACCAATCAATTTATACACTTCAACGGGCGGATTTTATGGTGTGTCTATTTATCTTAATTAAGCTATTGTTAAAAAAGAAGAAAGAGCCAAATTTAAGGGTTTTTAGTTTGGTTGATTTTGGGTTTTTTTTGCTAGCAGAGTCATCCAGGACAGACTGAGGTCGTGTGTGTGTGAGTGTGTGTGTGTATGTGTGTGTGTGTGTGTGTGTGTGTGTGTGTGTGAATGTAGTCTGTGAGTCCAGAGCCTATAAGAATGTGCGAGACTCAGGGGTTACTGTTTACTGTTATGTAGGAAAAACACGTGTGCAGAGCCAAGGCGGCACACACAGTTCTCTAAGAAAAAGTCTGCGGGACCAGGGTCTCCTGGGAAGTAAGCATGGATGAGAAAGATGAGGCTTTTGTTCTGCAGTGTGACCATGACGTCCCACCAGGGGGACCCCACTTGTAGCTCATCTGCTGATGCTAGTGTCACAGCAGCCTCGTTCCACCTGCTGGATTCAGAGACTGATGGAGGAAGGGCGAGAGAGGAATGATGCACGAAGAAATGATCACAGTGAGAGGGAGCGAGGAGGGAGGGAGAGAGAGGAGAGATTAATTTTCAGGACAGAATGAAGTTGGCTGTGCTATCATTAAAACGTTCAAATGAGCACCTCCGAACTCAGGGTTCTCGTTGCATCTGGGACACCCCGGAGTTCATGCGGTGCGGTGGGACTTTCACATCATCTGTTTGTTTCTCCTCTCACTGGCCCTTCCACTCTGCCCAGTCGTGAAGAGGTAGAGCTCGCCCCGGGTGAAGGGGACCATTTCCTAGAGAACAGCTGTTGGAGCTCCCCTCCGCGCCCCTCTGGAGTCAGCACCCCCTTTGGAGTAAGGCCTTCTTTAGTGCCTTCCTGCTCAGCATCTGTTTTGCAATTTACATGCCTGCTTCAGAAGAAATCTGGAAGAATAGTAACGAAAATAAAAGCCAAGGGTTAGCACGCACTGTACTGCATGCCCAGCCCTGGGAGCCGGGCACTATTCTGATCCTACGTTCGCAGACGAGGACCTGAGGCTTGAGGAGTTAAGTCATGTGGCTGCCATCAACCAATAACCACCAAATGCCAGAGGCGGGTTTTATATCCAGGACCTTCTGACTCAAGAACCTGTGCTCTTACTCATCAAACCACAAGGCCTCCTGGACCCCAGATTTGAAAGTCTGCATGTCTGTGTCCCCAGCTGTTAGATGACAGCGTTGAACCCGAAGTCCTAATCCTTGCAGTCCCCGGGCACACAGTTGTGTGGGTATTCCGGTATTAGCAGAGGTAACAGCCTCTGGCTACCCTGTGCTGAAAGCAGTTTAATGGGCTGACATGGAGCAACTCCCAGACGGGGACTTGAGAACTAAGAAAAAAAGAGGGCAGTGGACAGGGAGGGAGGGAGGGAGGGAGAGAGACAGAGACAGAGGCAGAGAGACAGAGAGACTGACTTTTCAACACTGACTCCAGAATTCGGCAGCCCCCCTAGTTCCAATCCAGGAGCAGAGGGCACGATCTCCAAGGTTGCTCCCTCGTCCACAAGGACACCAGCTTCACCCTTCCCACATCTTCCTGCCTGACAGATCAGGTCTCCTCCCCTGGAGCACAGGGGGCAAAGGCAGGAAGCCACCAGGGATGTCAGGAGCTGGGCTCTCCGCAGGCGGAGGGAAGTACCAGGGTCGGGAGGAGCCCTCCTTCCCAGCTTTCTGACCAGGCGCTAGGGGGTCTGGGGAGGGACACAGGGGTGCTGACCCGAGCTGATAACAATCTCCTCTGCAGCCACACTTGTAGACTTTGTGGCCATCTATTGATTACGTTGTCACAGCTTATGACTAGAAAAATTTCCATCACCCTGAGACATAACATCAAAACATCTGGGTTTGAAGTGGAAAGTTTTCTCTGAGGACTGTGAACGTCCCCCTGAAACAGAGATGCCGAAAGCCCCAGAGAGCAAGGTGTAACAGCAATTACTACCACGAACTCAATGACAGCCGAAGGCCAGTTGGCGATGCCGACCGGCCAGGGGGACAGGCGTTAGGCTTTGGAGTCCGATAGTCTTAAGCTTGAACTTCTGCTCGGTTCCATATTAGCTGTGCAAGCTGAGGCTTGTTAGTGCTTCTGGGCCTTGTTTCTGCAACTATAAAATCAGGACGATGATAGCTTCCATCATGCCATGGGTCTGTGGTGCCGCTCCATGGAGACAAAGCATTTCCAGCACGCGGTGCGCCCCTAACCCGTGCTAGTGACTGCTGTCACTACGATTTTTGTCATTGGCAGTGATGGTTAGGGTCCTCGTGTTGCCATGAGATATAGACCCATTCACCTGCATTATCCTCTGTTGTCTGTTTGCTAATGGGCTGTAGGTGGGGAGAGGGGTGTGGGGGCCCAAATTCAGATCCAAGTTCTGGTACTTTCCGGACACATGATGATTGACAAAAATCACTAACCTTCTTTGAGCCTTAGTTTCCTCATCAGTCATGGATGACAAGGAATAACAGAAGAGCTTAACTGGTACTTGGAATGGGGATTTTTCTTTCCTTGGAACATTCTTCCCTTCGTGTATTAACACGTGTTCAGCCAGGGGTCTCAGCTCAAGGACTGCTTCTGCAGGGCGCCCACCCGCCATCTGTATCCACCTGCTCCCACATATTAATGAGCAAGCACCCTGCCTGCCAGACACGGTGACGAATAAGCAGAACATGGCCTCAGACTTGCCGAACTGGGAGGAAAAGGCAAGGGACTCTTCTGTCATAATGTGTCCTCCTCCGGTGACCCCTCCCCCCATCAGGCCTGCTCTAGGTTGTGGACGTGATCCAGACCTAGAAACACACACACACACACTCACACACACACTCACACCCACCTTCTCCCTGGACGGATGGCCTTGTACTTCTTGGATTCTACCTGATAATTCATGAAATTTACTCTACGAAGCTCCCCCTGCCTCCGGCCTCCTCTTCACCCCAGAATGAGATTAATCAGAAGCACTAACAGCCTTTCCCTGGGAGCTCCCCTGGGCCACAGTGGTGCGTTACAGAAGCACCAAGGTTCGGACTCAGTTTACCACGAGGCAGGGATCACAGAGGGGCCTCACCCCAAGTGGACGTGCGCAGAGAATGAATGAAACAAAACCAACGGGGAGCAGGTGGGTCACCCGCTCTCTCCCTGTTCCTGTCTGGGGCTCCCCCGTCCTGCCACTTAGCATCAGGGCGGCCTTCGGCAAGCGACTCAGTTGTCTCATCTGTAAAACGGGGACGACGGCGCTGACGTCCCCAGGTCATCATGAGCGTTAGCGGGCATGGAGTATGAGAAGCACTGAGGGTGATGCGTGGGGTACAGTGGTTCGTAAATATTAGCTTCCCATTATTATTAGGACGCACGTCATTATTCTCACACGGGTAACAGCCCAACGTGGTTTGATAAAAATACACGATCCGTGAGCTATATGGCCTGGAATGTTCCTTCTCCCTCCTCCCCGCCCCCATGACTGACTGCTATTCACGCTGGGGGTCGCAGCTGGCGAGAAGCCCACCCTCTGAGGCCGTTCTTCCCGCCCTCGGCTGCCCATTGGACGCGCCTGACGCTGCTGCAACCCGGGGGTTCTGATTTAAGTGGGTGCTGCCCACACGTGGGGATTTTTAAATGCTCCCCAGAAACCCTCACGCTCAGCCCAGGCTGAGAATCGTCGCATTCAGTGGCCAAGCTAGGGCAGCTAGACCCCTGGGGTGGGAGCCCTGGTTCTGTGACCCACTAGCTGTGTGACTTTGGGCAAGTGATCAAAGCTCAGCGCCTCAGTCTCATCACCTACAAAACGGCTATGATGATCATAACCGAGGCACCGCCGCGTGCTGTAAAGAGTAAATGAATTAATGGGGGATCCCCTTGGTGCAGTGCCTGACAGATGCTTCCCAAGACCTTCCATTGCAATTCCTATTTTAGTTGTGTTTTTTTATGGTGGTCAAAGAAACATAAAATTGACCATTTTAACTATTTTTCAGTACAGTTCAGTGGCATTCAGTGTATTTCCCAGATTGGGCAACCATCACCATTATTAATTTCCAAAACTTTTTCATCATTCCAAACAAAAACTCTGTACCCATGAATAACTCCTTTCCTCCCCCTTCGATCCCTGGTGATCCTTGTATCTCTGTCTCTATGAGTTTGCCTGTTCTATGTGCTTCGTACAAGCGGAACCCTAACAATAGTTATCCTTTTGTGTCTGGCTCGTTCACCCCGCATAATGTCTTCGAGGTCCATTCGTGTTGCTGTGTACTAGGATCAGAATTTCCTTCTTTTTAACGGCTGAATAATATTCCATCGTATAGTCCATCCCTGTCCATCCAGTGATCGCCTGACGGGCGTTTGGGTTGTGTCCACGCTTTGGCTGCTGGGAACAGAGCTGCTATGGGCACTGGCGTCTGCACATCTGAGTGCCTGCCTGCTGTCGTTGTTCGGGGATACATCTAGAAGTGGAACTACTGAATCACATGGTAATTCTGGTGAACTTTTTCCTGTTTCCTTCCCCACAGAAGCAGTACCATTTTACTTTCCCACCAGCAACGCACAGAGTTGCTAATTTCTCCACATCTTCACTAACACTTGTTCTTTTCTTTTTAAAAAAATAATAGCCATCCTAATTGGTGTGAAGTGGTATCTCATTGTGCTTTAGCTCTAATTCCTTTCGATCTCATCCAAAGTAGATTACCCACTGCCCATTATGCTCCCGGCCGCAGAACACGGCTCTTTACTTTCCCGCTGTTATCACAGCGTGTCCTTCTGTGTGTCCAATGTTTGTCTTGCTGAGCTGCCCGGCATTTAGCAAGCTCTGGCCCGAGGCGGCATGCCGCAGGAATCTGGCTGCAGTTTGCTTTCGTGTAGCCCACAAGCTAAACAGGATTTTTACATTTTTAACTGGTTAAAAAAATCACAAGAAGAATAATATTTGGTGAAACGTAAAAATTACATGAAATTCCAATTTCATTGTCCATACATAGTTTTATGGGTCCACGGCCGTGTCCTGGTTTGTACAGATTATCTGTGGGTGCTTTTCCACTACAAAGGCACAGTTGCGACAGGGACCACGAGGCCCATAAAGCCGAAAGTATTTCCTATCTGGCCCTATCTGTTTCTACATAAAGAGAAGACTTGCTGAGTCCTGTGCTAGACCCTGACCTGAGAGCAATCTTCCTGATACCTCTGCAGCACGGGCCAGGGGACTCGTTGGCCTGTTTTCTTGCACTAACTCCAGACACAGAACTAAGTCAGAAAACGGAATATAACAGCTAGAATTTGACACCTCCTAGAAGAAAACATGGAAGAATGTCTTTGTAAAAGATTTCTTGGGACACTCAAAGCACGAACCATAAAATAAGTAAACTGGACAACACTAAACATGTCAAATTTCTGCTTATCTGAAGCTATGATTAAGAAAACGGACAAGCCACAGATTGGGAGAAAATTTTTGACATAGACATACCATATACATATATGTATATGGTGAAGAACTTGTATCCAGAATATACAAAGACATCCTACAAATAATAATAAAAGACAAACACACACATCAGGATTACCAAACAAAGAAAAGACAAAAAGACAGCAGTGAACGGAGGCGAACGTGTCCGTAGTTCGCTTACTTAATGGCCGGAGGAAGTACAACCACTTCGGAGAACTGTTGGGCAGATTCTTATAAATTCTGCTCCTAGGTATTACCCAAGAGAAACAAAAACAAATGTCCACACAAAGACTCATACATGAATGTTTACAGCAGCTTTACTCAGAGCAGCCACAAACTGGAAACAACCCAACCACAAAACGCACTTGTGGGCACCTCCCTGCCGGAGAATGCTAGCTACTCCGTAGTAAAGTGGGACGGGCTACTGTTGTACGCGACAGCACGGACGAATTTCCAAACTATGCAAAATGAAAGAAAACAGGCCCAAAGGCACACATGCTGTATGATGCCATGTATATATATGAAATTCTAGAAAAGACTAATCTCATCTATGGCACCAGAAAGCAGGTCAGTAGTTTCCTCTGGCGGGGGTAGGTGGTGGTAGTTGGTATAGCCTAGAGAAAGGGCTCGGGGGAACTCTCTGGAGGCAATGAACACATTCCGTAATTTGTTTTGGGGGGAGATGTGAACTACGGGGTTGTGCATAACTGTTGAAACTGAGACCTAAACACTTCAGATCTGTGCATCGTACTGCCTGCACATTATCCTGCCATTTAAATGACGGGCATGGAAGAGCTGACCCGCAAAGATGAGGCGACACCCTTCTATAGACGGGCCAGGCGCTAAGCGCCAGCCTCCCCTCCTGTCCTTGATGAACCCGGGCAGATCTGCAAAGGAAAAGGAGAAAAACCACGGTGCCCTGCTGTCTGTCAGCTACAAATGGCCCGACAGTGTGTTTCCTGTCTTAACCAGAGCTCTCCTCTGAAGGAAATAACAGCAATCACTCCTGTGAGCTCTGGAACTTGGAGACCAGAAAGCCACTTTCTGGCCTTGCACAGCGACAGCACGCTGCACTCGGCTGGCATTGGCTCTCACCTGCTCGCTTGTGGAACCTGCTGGTGGCTGGGAATCCCCTGAGGCCCATCACTCCTCTCTCTGACTAACCAGGAGCCCACCCAGCCCAGCAGGCTGCATAGACCCCCCCTCCCCCAGGGGACCGGGAGAGGCAGAAGCAGTGGCTGTCCTGAGTTTTATTTTTAGAGGGCGAGTGAAACAGAACTGCCTCCATGGGGCAGACTGTCAAGACCTTCTGACATCCTTATACACCTGAGGCCAGAGTCTGACTCTTTCCTTGCGGTGTGTTTCCGATGACAGCTGTGACATGTGACCTGAAACGGAGTGTTTTAAAACAATATACACTTATTATCATAGTGTTCTAGAGGTCAGATGTCTAACACAGGCCTCACAGAGCTCAAAATCAAGGGGTTGGCGGGGCTGGTTCTTTTGGGAGGAGAGTCCACTTCCTGGCCTTTCCCGGCTTCAGAGGCCGCCTGCGTCCCTTAGCTTGTGGCCCCTTTCTCCATCGCCAAGCAGCCATGTTGGATCTCTGTGCTTCCCGCACCCCCGGGATCCTCTTCAGCCTCTCCTTCCCACTGTTAAGGACGCTTGTGATTACACTGGGCCTATCTGGGTCATCCGGGCTCACCTCCCTACTTTAACGCAGCTGATGAGCAATCTCGGTTCTATTTGCAACCGTAACTCCCCATTGCCTTTCAAGGCAACATAGTCACAAGTTCTGATTAGGGTACAGACCTCTCGGGGGAGCCATTATTCTGCCAAGTACACTCCCTGATGTTCCAGCCTGACATCAACTCTCAACCTCTTCACTCTCTTAACATAGATCTGGACTGATAGTGGTTCTGAGATTTAAAAATTGTATGGATAATGACAGCAAAATAGCAACAATTACAATGATCATCCATTGAGAAAATGATATCAAGTAGGCACAGGGGACACACATGGTCTCATTTGATTCTGCTAGGATCCCTATGGAGTAGATACTATCATTCTCATTACAGATAGGGAAACTGAGCCTAGGCAGTATAAATAACCAGTTCAAGGCTGTTCAGTCCTTAAATTGCACATATAAGACTGGATCCCGGTTAGTCTGATGTTAGGGTCTTTGGTCTTAAACGTCCTTTTTAAAATTAAAAAAAATTTTTTTCAATTACAGTTCACATACAATATTATATTAGTTTCAGGTGTATAACATAGTAATCAGACATTTATACACCATATTTTTCCATGTATAAGATGATATTTTTGTCTAAAATTGTTAGACCAAAAATTGGGGATCTTCTTATGTACCGGAGGAATTGGTTGATATTGGTTTCTTCTTAATGCTGGGTTAGGAAAGTAGGGGTCATCTTATATATGGGGGGTCTCAGACATGGAAAAATACAGTAACTTATGAAGTGATCACCTTGAGATGTCTAGTACTCATCTGACACCATACATAGTTATTACAGTCTTGTCGGCGATATTCCCTATGTTAATAGCAAATGTCTTAATACTTTTACTTAATACTTAATACATCAATCATACTTTTTCTGAGCAGGGACTTTCCATGAAGAGTAAAGATAAAACCTGCAATGCTTAGCACATAGAAGAACCTAGGACATGGGACTTTTACAGGTAGCTCCAAGACAGTCTTGCTGCTCCATCCTTCCTTCCTTCCATCTATCCCGGGCAGTTTTTAAACTGGATGCAATGTGGTGTATAGTTAAGATTTAGGCTCGAAGTTCAGGCTACCTGGGTTCAACTTCTAGTTGTTTTCCCTTGGGCCTATATTTTCTTGTAAACCTCAAATTCTTCCCCATTTGTAAAAATTGGCATGTAATTATATTGACCATACTAAGCTGTTGGGAGGATTAGAAACAATTAGGCATGCACACAACGCAATGCAAACTATCATGATTAAGCCACTTTTGTGTATCCATTACTGAAGCAGGTAGGGTAAGAAAGTATGACCCTTGTTCACAAGGATCTCTCTTTCCTTCACACACACACACAGACATACACACACAGAGACACACACACAGCAGTCAGGGACATAAAACAGGAAACTAGGAAGGACTGCAAGCTGGAGATGTAGACAGTTGATAATATGGTTCTAATTTGTGGTTAGGAAATCCATGAAAGAGGAGTTCATTGTGTACTCAGAGAGAAGAGGGATTCACTAACAGAAGCACACAGGGTGAACTGCACAAACCGTCATTGTCTGCAGCCCTTGAAGAGACCCGTGACCATCTTGCTGGGCTATCTGAGTCAGCAGATGTGGTCTACCACAGCATCTCTCACACACAGCCAGCGTACGTGGACTTGGCGATTTCTGCCGTACCTGTCACTGCCTTGACCAGTGTCTACTTAGTAGTTTTCTTTAAATCTACCCACTACTTACACTTAACTGCATTTATATAAACAGAAACTTTATGTCACTATAGCAAATGGGAGACTGATCCTTGCCACAGATAGAAATCAATACATGACGATTAAAAGTAATAAATAATTTTGGAGAGAGCCAAGATGGTGGAGTCGATAAACGCTGTGCTGCTTCGTGCCGCGAACACATCAAAGTTACAACTAAATCGCTGAACGACCGACCTGGAGAACCGTCTGAGGTCCAGCTGAGCAGAAGCTTTCTAACCGAGGACACAAAGAGGCGGCGGCCGCGGGGAGACCGGC